>VYXH01001022.1:12646-38040 GCA_013397275.1 Burhinus bistriatus | reverse complement strand
TTTTTTTTTTTCTTCAATTACCAAACTCTTTTTATCCCAACCCATGAGTTTTTCCTCACTTTGACCCTGCGATTCTCTCTCTCGTCTTGCTGTGGGAGAGCGAGTGAGGGACTGGGTGGAGGTTTAGCTGTCAGCTGGGGTCAACCCACCACGCTATTTTTGTCTCTAATGAGGATGCTAGGTCTTTATCAGAGCTGCCTATGGCTTCTCAGGAGAGTACAGAAGGTTGAATTTGGTTGCCCTAAAACAAAGAGCTGTGATGCTTCTGCTCCTGGGACAGGAAAAGCTGCAGGAGCCAGAGGGAGCAGGAGAGGCCTGAGAAATCCAGCTTGCTGCTCCTGTTCTCTCCAGACACCTGCAGGGAGGTAGGCAGAGCAATTTCTGCTGCTGTTGGAAGGCTGTGCTCCCATCTTGCGTCCCCATCATCCTCCAAGAATAACCTATTTTGCACACACTCTCGCCCATGCCTTTGCAGGGGCAGCAGCAGCAGCCAGCCTGGCTTTCCAGAGCTCCAAAATGGGAGGAGTAGGCAGCAGTGCCTCTGCTATGCTGCTGCCCCAGCAGCCCCGTCTCCCGGGGAACAGCGTGGCATGCCCGGGCTCAGAGCCAGCTGTGAACTTCAGGACGCTTTTAGTGAACGGGGTAATCTTCCACTGCCGTCGGGGTGCCATGGCCCTGAGAGCAAGCATGATGCATCACTAGCCCCTTGCTGTAAACACTGTAACAGAGGTGACAACTGCTTCTTGCCATTCAGGGATTCCCCTCCTCAGAGTGCAGATTCTGTAACGAAAAATGAGTAAAAAACGGTCTAATCTTTGCAACCACATGAGTCCCTCTTGACATGTAACTCATTAGCAACAGACAATCTGGCATTTTTATGAGCTCTTAAGGTTTTTGAAATTGGTTTGTATTTCACGTTGGAACAACACCCATATCTTTTTGGTTTCAAAAATGGCACACTATCAAAACCATCTTTTTTAGATCAATAACACCAGGTTTTCATTTCAGATCTCTATTCCTATCTGCCATCAGAAGTGACCGGAGTGCCCTGGATCTCATAAACCTTTCTATTGCAAAAACTTCCTCAAAATCAATACTTCATTGCAGAAATGTCTTTCCAGACAGTCCTATATTCTCCTGGATATTTTTAAAGTAATAGAAAAAGGTTAAGAGTTTCTTTTATTTGAACAGATAGATGAATATTTCAGAACTGGTAATATGCTTTAATAGAGTTGTTGTGATACTTACCTGAGGTACTAGAGAAATGCTGTTTGGAGGGTTCAGTTTGTACTTCTGACTAACTTATTCCTGAAAATAGGATGTCACTGAAGGTTCTCCAAGCTAGTGAGGCAAAAGAGAAAGAAGCAAGACAATAATTCCCAAAAATTAGAAACAGGATGTGGAAATTTCACAGTGGTCTGGAAAACCAAGGAGAAGAATGAGACCAAAACCATCCAGGTGGCTGTATATAAAACAAACACCAGCTCACAATTCAGACTGACACATGACTGACACGTGGAGAGAAGAGCGAAAGTATAGATAAAGTAACTCAGACAACAACTTTCCAGTGCAATTTTAGCTGGAATGAGCAAGTGATTGCAAATGCCAGAGAGTGATAAATTAATTCTTGAGACAGCCAGAAACACTCAGAAAGACTGAAGGAATTCAGTTGCCCAGGGAAGCTGTGGATGCCCCATCCCTGGAAGTGTTCAAGGCCAGGTAGGATGGGGCTTTGAGCAATCTGGTCTAGTAGGAGGTGTCCTTGCCCATGGCAAGGGGGTTGGAACTGGATGATCTTTAAGGTCCCTTCCAATCTAAACCATTCTATGATTCTGTGATTCTATGAATTCAAAGGCAGACTCACTAATGAGGTTATTGGAGCAAGCAGGATAGCGATGTTCAGCAATGTGGTTATATTCCTGGTGTTTGTAGTGGCAGACTTTGACCAACCAGGCATATCTATATACAGTAACACAGGGGAACATTTATTGTAATTTTTATATCACCACCTACAGATGATGCTCTGTATATTTATAAAAAGATTCTCCAGCCCTTGCTGTTCTCTTTTGCATCCTCCCACTTCTTTTATTCAAGTAAGAAGAGAGAGATGGGCTAAAAGATACATGAAAAGGATCACAAGTTTTTCAAGAATGCAAGAATTTAAAAGTGCCTCCTGTGCACTTTGTAAATGTGACTGGCAGGCTATTCACCAATTAAGCCACTGGATTTTTAGTGCCAAGCTGCTGGCGCAGAACTACAGACAGAGGTGACCATGAATTCCTAACACGCATTCACTTTCCCCCCACACCCCAGAGCACAGGGTCTGATTGATACAGTCACCCTCAGAATGAGAAGTGCTTGCTCACGTTTGGACAGATGTCATCAGTGATTGTGCCTGTTTGGCCGGGCGGTGCTCTGTGTCCTACCGTCCTGGTCCCTGGGCACACGCCCTCAGTAGAGATGGGAGGTGAGCTGTGGTGTACACCACTAAGTCCCGTGTTGTGGGAAGCTGGGGCACAGGTCTGTGGGGAGCATTGGGGAGTGTATTAACTCTGCGGCATAGCCGCTCTTCACTGCACCCTTTCTATGCGTGTCACCGATGACTCACTTCCTCCTTTCCATGCCTCAGCCATGCTGGCAGAGGGGAATACAGCAGCCTGGGGGAGTGGATTGGAGGAACACAAGAGAACCTGTCTTAGCATACAGGAGTTTCAGGTGGTGATCTTCTCCAGGCCCCTAGCCACCACCAGCTGGAGAAGGCGGTCAAATGAATGGTCATTGCCCTCACCAGATATGATGCAACTCTTAGGGTATTTTGTTTTATTTTCTGTTCCTTTTTTTTTTTTAATCTGTCCCTCTTTTTCCTCCCCCAGTTTTGGCATGACAGATTGCATTGGGTTTACGTGGCTCACATGGCTTGACCCATAAGTCTTTCATCATATTTTCTCTCCCTCTGTCCAATTGAGGAGGGGCAGTGATAGAGCACTTTCATGGGTACCTGGTGGCCAGCCAAGGTCAGCCCAACACATAGATGTAGTTTTGTATTGCTGTAGATCTGGCTAGTCATCTGTTTGGAGTTTTTTAATGTTAGATGAAGTCTAACACAAGCAAGGTGAGTACTTCCACTCTTCTTGAATCCTCATGGAGGTGCAATTGGTTAAGAAAAATAGCATTTTGGACATTTTAACATTAGGGAAAAAAAGGTGAGACAATTCAGCTAAACACCTGTGTTCTGAAGAATTGCAAGCCTTCAGAAACGTGCCTCCCCCAGCATCTTTAGTGGCTTAAGCTACACAGTCTCCCTCCTCTTCGGCATCCCCAGCTCCCTGTGTCCACTACAGGGAAAATTTAGATGCCTGAGCCAGTGTTGTAAATGCCACTCTTGAAGGTGGTCTACACCTGGTGCTGGCACCACACTACCAACAGCTGTAGCACTGAGCATTGAAACATACAAATCTCCCTTTGAAAGTTGCCTTGAGTCTCTTCGAATGATAATCCACCTCCTCTGAAATTCACCTCCTCTGAAAATTAACTTTCTTCTGGCAGATCCTGGGAAACTTCTTGTGTGTGTTTTCACACTGGTTTGTTTCCACAAAAGGTTTTAAACTTGAAGCAGCTACATTTCATAAGGTAAAACACTTTTGCTGAAAAAAATTACAATCCATGCAGGACAATGATGTATTCTTTCCTCCTACTTGCCTCATTCACTAGCGAAAATAGAAACCAGTTGGAAAGAGTTGGATGTCTTTTTGTGAGAAAACCACTTGGGAGCTTCCTGCGAGCAGGAAGAGAAAGCACGAGATTGAGGAAAGTGGGCTGCCTTTCTCACCTCCTCTGTAATATGCAAGACTGGATTCTTGTTGCCGCCTACTAGTGCAATTTGGCACTGATGTAGTTTACAGATTTCCATTTTGTTAATTCTATTTGTCTTACAAGCCCTGTGCTCTTGTCTGCTTATGGGAGCTGAGTCTGGACAAGTCTCAAGCAGAGTGAAAGCATTGTTAACACAAATATGATTAAAATTGTCATCAAAATCAAAACCGTTATTCTGTTTGCAGGTAAGGAGCCACATTACTTTTCCATCCTCTCAAAGACCCATATGTACTGTTTTCTTCTTCCTGAGCTATGGAATCCACGCAGCTGCACATCTGTGACTTCTCAGGGGTTATTTAAGCAGGTCTTCCTTTGTGCTTGGGACATCAGCTCAAGCTGTTTAAATTTAGAAACAGAACATTCTACCAACAATAACTTTAGTTGAACTAAATAGTAGTTTTAGCAGCCACAGACTCATCAGGGAAGTTCTTCTCTGTCACCAAGATGAATAGCACTGGAGAATTATTCTAAAATTTCAAGACACATGTTGAGTCTTGTTCATTTCAATCAATTAACTCAGGTCCCTGTTAACACTAGTTCCAGTTGATAAATTACTGCAGTTTGGGGACTACAGCAAAGGCTGTACCTATCTTTTATTTTTAAATTATTTGAATTAATTAGTCTTCTACAGGTTATACAACTGCACTCCAAGGAATTCTCCATTTGGGCAGTTGGATTGCACATCTGACTCCCAGAGCTACTAAAATAATTCAGATTAGTTATACCAGTATTTAGCTAGTCATCGTAGTCAGCTGAGATGTAAAAAACTCAAAACACTGACATGTCACATACACAAAGAAGAGAGGGAATAAAGAAAGCAGCTGAAAATATTAGATGTCTATTGTTCATATGCTAATGCACGATAGATATGAAGATTATTATGAATAGTACTATTCACTCTTATTATCCTCACTAAGTATAGCATCATTATTTCCTGAACTTTCTTTAGAATAAATGTGAGGAAAAACTTTAATGAATTCTCCTTAGAAATCAGTTTTGGTGGCAGCTACTGTTCAAAAAATGTAGCAGGTTTGGTCTTTTTTTTTCCCCAACATAAAGACAAGGAACCGAATGATTCATAGGAAAAAGTCATGAATTTCCCTGTATTTCATAGAGACACTCTCTACATATTCTAGAGCTGTCACAGAACACAGTCAGCTCTTAAAATACACATAGTTTAGAACATTTACTCTGGCAGTTTATGAAACAAATACACACTGCCCTCTCCCTGGATCTTCTTTAATAGTTTGCATAATTCTGTTAGGTGAGCTTTGATCATAAACGTAGATGCCTGAGTACTTTATGGAAAAATTAGTTAACTGAAATGGAAACTAATTTGCCAAAACATTTTTTACATGTTTTCTAAGATGCAGAAAATAAAAATCCACATTTTGATTTTGAAACCAGAACATGCTTAAAATGCCTAAATAAATGACATTTTTCAAGACATATGATTGGATTTTGAAGGTGACAACAAACAGCGTCAGTACCAAGCTGCAATATTCCATATCCCTGCTCAAATATTTATATACCTATTGCAGTCTCACTTTTTCTGACAGATCTCACTTATGCTTTTTCAATTATCAAAAAAAGAGACAAGAAACGAAAGAGAACATGGAGATACCTGCACAATTTATTTGGTGGCTAACCAGACCCCCAAGAAAAAGAAACATTCTTCCCTGTCTTAAGTTTGCTGTTACATCTCTACATAAATCTTCTAGATAATCACATATGGCACTATCCTGCAAGATGGCAGGTGCTCTGTGTGAGATGCTCTGTTTTCTGAATGTTGAGTGGGAGTTGAGAAGGGGTTTGGACTGTGTTACACTATGATGAGAAACTGAGCAAGAATTGTTTATTTTCATGTTTACAGTTCTGACTTAGTTGAGAAGGAAAAAAAAGTAAAGTAGGCAGGGAGGGCTAATTAAACTCAGATGCCTGCAATTATTTGACCCCTTTGGGAGGAGTCAATCAGTGTATCCCTCATAACAATTCAGAGTGCTTGAAAACAGAGACAACGGGTATGCTTAGCCTTTTTTCAGAAATCCCCGTCCAGGAGGTTCATATGGAAGATCCAAGAGATTTAATAAGAAAAGTTCAGAACAGTTTGTCCAGCTAAAAAGATGAAGTACTTTGGAGAAAATTAGCTCCAGCAAGAGACAGAGGAGGAAAAAAACCCCTACTGGCTAGGAAACATTTCCTCTTCTGTACTTTCCTAGTCTTTGATATCAAAGCAAGAATTACACTTTGAGTAAGATGAAAACATCTTCTTGATGTTCTGGTATCCCTGGCAAGAATGGGCCCCAGTTCAGAGACAGCAATCCAGGAGCCTGAGCGATGAAGCTTCATGATGCTGAAGCAGGGAGCAGGTGCCAGCAGGTTGGAAAGCTTCATGGGGAATAATACTTTCTTGTTCAGTCACCAAAAGGGAAATTATTGCTAACAAGCTAACAGTTGTTGTTCTATTTAAATTATCCTGGTAAAATCATCTTTTCTGACACCTATTCCCTATACTACATCTAAACAACACATGAGCAGGCAATGCACCATCCAATAAGTTAAACAAGACAGCTGTAAGTGCAGGCAGCTTGCAGATGATTCATTTTTATGATAACGTGGTAATGAGCAGTGCTCTTTCTAGAAGTGCAATGATTTCTGTTGACCTTGTTCAGTGGGTATTAATATAAGTCTGAAAATAAAAATCCTTATTAAAAGCTTGTTCCATAAGCTATGGCACTACGGCTGGTGAAAGACTTACTTACATGGGATTTTATTGGGACTTTAACACACAGTCTGCTATAACTTCAGTGAGGGATGTCAGATATGCTCTGACTCACTGTGAAAGTTGAAGTGAAAGTGGCAACATCTGCATACTTTGGATGATAAGAGTGTACGACAATTTGAATCCAACAGCTGGTCTTAATTAAGACAGAGTTGTAGCCCACCCTTCATCTATCAGAGCAAGCAGCGTTGCTGGCCATGATCTCTTTCCCACTCTTGCTTTAGGGGTGCTGGGACAGAGACAGTGACTGTCTTTCATATGGACACAGGGAGAAGGCATGGGCTCAAACAGGCATGTCGCTTTGTGCACTCATGCAAGCCTAATTATAATCTGTCTAATAAATTCTGCATCTGGTTTTGGTTATCCTCAAGCCTCTGATTCAAAAATCCCTGCAGAAAATTTTCCTGGCTTTACCAGTTCTCAGATCTCTCTTTACTGGCTTCATGTTGCCTTTACTACCACAATGATGAGAAGAAAGATGAAAAATGATTATTTACCTAAAACTCTTGTTTTCTAAAAGTAAACCTCCTAGAAGGCTGCCTTCATCCTTTAAAATGTGTGTGATTTACTAACATTTTCAATTGTTTAAGACAAGGACAACTTTTACTAATTTCTCCATCAAGTGCTGGCTATGTATCTGCCCAGTTATTGCAGTTATCAACCATAATATAACAGACTTCTTTTAGAAGCTCACCTTGAAAAAGAAATGAACAAAAATAAAATGCAACATAAAACAAAATCCCCATCAAAAGAAAACAACAAGAATCTGCAGTAACTAGCAAGAACGTAGGCAAAGATATAATACTTATAACATGAACAATTCACGATAAATAATTCTTTTAGTAGTGAATAAATGAATAAAAGGGCTCTCTGAGCCTAAAATACAGAATAATAGAGAGCCACTGTTCAATAGAGACCCTGCTAAAATGCTCCTAATTTATGTGAAATTCTAAAGCATTTTGTCACATCCTTTTTTATCTGGATTTTGCACAAATCCAGATTTAATGGAAAACCTGTTCTCTAACCTAAACCAGTAATTTACAAAGGAGTTCGGAATCAATCAAAATTAAATTCTAATATTCTTTTAATTCATGTGTGATGAAGAGTTTGCCTTTTCAGCTTGGATGATAGGGTTGCATGAGCTCCCTATAAATGGTTTTAACTGAAATTTGGAACACAGGAGCAAGACTGGGGTGTAATTTTTGCACTGCATGGAGCCATTCAAAATTTTAAAGTCTGTGCAAGGTACAACGAGTATGAAAAATGCCAAGCCTCTGCTATTATCTGGAAATCCATTTGTACTTAGAGGGGAATTCCCTCTGTTTTCTCTCTTTCTTTTGTGACTTTTTAAAAATTGAGGTCCAGGGATAAAAATCTTGATACCTATTGGAAAACAAATATGTGAATAACAGAAGCTGGCAAGCTATTAGTTTTTTTGGGTGTCATGCTAACTTAGGCAGGCATTCTAAAGGTGCAGATCCTGCAAATGCTTATGCTTGAGTAATGCCGATTTCACAAGCCCTCCTACAGGAGTCAGAAGCCATAAAAGAAAACTCGTCAGCAGAACCTGTTGCAAGTATTCAGCAATCCTCACAGACCAGCGCTGTGGACAGGAGCCAGGAGGCCCAATCACAATGCAGCAAATCTTTGAATTAGTGTGAATCAGGAATGTGTCACCTCTTCGTTATCATAAAATGCTGTAAATCTTTTTGTTTAACTTGACTGGATTTTTGAAAGGCAACAGGAATTTCTACAGTCTTCAGCTGAATTGATGTCTTGCTCAAAAATGTGTTATGCTCAGAGCAAATGAATGTTCATAGGAAACGTGAGGTATACACTTTTTTAAAGAATCATTGGCATGGTATACGAAATTGGCAGCATGTAGACAAGAGACAAAGAAAGAGCAACTCCTCTTAGGAAAATAGGGGGAGAAGAATGAGGGTGAATAAAAGTCTATAGATATCTGCTGGACAGCACAGGAGCTGACTCAAGCTAAGGATCTGTGCCAGGGTACGCTCATGAGTATGTAGGTTTTATAACATTCTGGTGCATTTCTATTGAAAACTATGTTTAAAGGCAGAATTACAACTGAATTGAGACAAACAACAAGGGTATGTTTATGCATTCAACAAATGCTTGAATCTGCCTCACTGGGGAAACAGCCTTTGTGAGAAGAAGGAAATGATGCCAAATATATCTCACTTCTGTCATGTGGGTTTTGTATGGACTGCTTGTGGCATCAAACTGAATTTAAAATTAAGAACCAGTCCAAGCAGCTTGCAGACTACCAGCAAGCCAGTGGCAGAGTGGTATAAAGTGTCAGCTGGAACTGGTGCACCACAGCCACAAACAGCTTAGCATAGGAACCCCAATGTGACCTTTGCAGAAAACCTGATGTTAGTGATGCTAAGATAGGTTTCTGTAGCTCTAGAAGCAGACTACACTAAGGGGACAACAACTAGGCAGTTGGACTCCTGTGACTACATTTATACAGCTAAATAAAACAGGGTGCGGAGGAAGCTTGAGCACAGCATCATTATTCATCCTCACTGCTTAACTGAGCGCACACTGTTCCCTTAGTGTCAGGCACTCAGAGGCATAGCTTAGACTAAGCAACCAGCACACTCCGAGGCAATCCCTGGGCCCAGCTGGAGGGTCAGTGTGGGCCAAGGACCATTGCAAATGCAGTATACACAAGACAGATTTGAATCCCTCCGCAGTTCTCCAGTGCCATGGAAATACCTCCAGTTTCATGCTATGAAAAAAAACACCACAAAACAGTTTGATGGGCTGCACATGGGCTCCAGCATTATTTCAGAGACTTTGAACTGAAAAAACCCCAAAACATACACACATACAACTAGTGTTTGTGTCTGTGGACCACAGGAGCATCATACAGCAGTAATGCAGAGACTCAGGGCAACTGCTGTGGAGTGGGGATGCAGTCAGTCTGTGCCACTTCATTGAAGGCCACCTCTGGCACTGCTTTACTTAGCGTTATAAATGTAGCCTTTGAGAGATGGAGGGCTGTAGTGAACTCTCTTTGGTAGTCACTCACAGCACAAGAAAGAGGACCATGCTGTTCCCGGTGCTGAGGTGGTCTGGAAAGCGGGAGTTTTCTGCTCTCTGCTCTCTGACAGCTCCACAAAAGGATTGGATACCCTCTTCCACAACTCTGCTAAAGCTCTGTTTATTTAAAACCATTTGTTTAACTCATTACTTGGGACTGGAAAAGACTTGTTCGCTATTGAAACTCACTCTGTGTTCTATGGGGACCCTTAAGCCAAAGAACCCCAAAGACTGACTGCAGATTTTGTTGTTGTCATCTTCCTGGCAGATGGCTTACAGAGGTCATCAGCTGACTCTTGGAGAATGGGTAGTAGGAAATATGAAGTGAGTTTGGAAAGGACTTATTTTGAGGGACATACTTATTTTATATTAGAATTTAGGATTTATTGGAGATAGTGGGCAAAATATGAATAGAAAGATATACAAAGAATATGTGGTAAAACAGGTATCAGACAAGAACTCCTGGTAACCAGCAGGGAGGAAGCAGTAATTTAGTGCAATTGCCTGTCACTTCTGGCAGTGAGCTGATCTAAGGAAATTACTTTGTTGGCCATATGCTATTTTCCAGTCATGCACACCAAAAATCACAGAATCACTGAACGATAGGGGTTGGAAGGGACCTTCAGAGATCATCTAGTCCAAGCCCTCTGCCAAAGCAGGTTCACCTACAGCAGGTTGCACAGGATCACATCCAGGCAGGTTTTGAGTATCTCCAGAGAAGGAGAATCCACAACCTTTCTGGGCAGCCTATTCCAGTGCTCTGCCACCCTCAAAGTGAAAAAGTTTTTCCTCATGTTGAGACAGAATTTCCTGTGTTCCAGTTTGTGCCTGTTGCCTCTTGTCCTGTTGCTGGGCACCAGTGAAAAGGGTCTGGCCCTGTCCTCTTGACACCCAACCTTTAGATATTTATANACCCCTCCCAGTTTTGTGTCGTCAGCAAACTTGCGGAGGGTACACTCTGCCCCCTCATCCAGGTTGCTGATGAATATGTTGAACAGGACTGGACCTAGTACTGACCCCTGGGGAACACTCCTTGTTACAGACCTCCAAATGACTCTGCACCAGTGATCACAACCCTCTGAGCTCTGCCATTCAGCCAGTTCTCAATCCACGTCACTGTCCTCTCACCTAACCCACGCTTCCTAAGCTTACTTATGAGGATGTTATGGGAGTCAGTGTCAAAAGCCCTGCTGAAGTCGAGGTAGACAGTGTCCACTGCTCTCCCCTCATCCACCCAACCAGTCATGCCATCACAGATTGGTCAAGCGTGATTTGCCCTTCGTGAATCCATGTTGACCACTCCCAATAACCTTTTCTTCCTCTATGTGCTTAGAGGTGACATCCAGCATGAGCTGTTCCATCAGCTTTCCAGGGATGGAGGTGAAGCTGACCGGCCTGTAGTTTCCCAGGTCCTCCTCCTTGCCCTTTTTGAAGACTGGTACGACATTAGCTTTCCTTCTCTGTGACCTTTCAAAGATGATGGAGAGTGGCTTCGCAATAATATCTGCCAGCTCCCTCGACACTCATGGATGCATCCCATCAGGGCCCCTGGATTTGGTGCTGAGTTTGCCTAAATGGCCTCTAACCCAATCCTCCTTAATCAAGGGAGAGTCTTCCTTACTCCAGGCTCTCTCTCTTGCCTCCAGGGTCTGGGGTTCCTGAGGGCCAGCCTTATCTGTAAAGACTGAAGCAAAGAAGGCATTCAGTAACTCCACCTTCTCTGCATCCTCTGTCACCAGGGCACCTAGTTCATTCAGTAGCGGGCCTACATTTTCCCTAGTTTTCCTTTTGCTACTGTTGTACTCGAAGAAGCCCTTCTTATTGTCCTTGACATCCCTTGCCAGGTTTAATTCCAAGTGGGCCTTATCCTTCCTCGTTGCATCCTTGCCTACTCTGACAATGTTCCTATACTCTTCCCAAGTGGTCAGTCCCTTTTTCCACATTCTGTAAACTTCCTTCTTCTGGGTTTTTCCAGAAGCTCCTTGCTCATCCAGTGTATCAAACCTTTTGTGTGCTCAGTGTTATTAACAACCTCTGCTCAGTAGACACCCAAGACTGAAATAATAGATACTATTATGGATTAGGCTAGAAATATATTAGCAGTCATGCAATCAAATTTACTGCACTGGAGTCAGCTCACTTTCCCAGTAAAGTCAATTCCACATTTTATAGGAAATAAAAATGGTATAGTATGCCAAGTATTTCACAACTTCCTAGCTGGCGAACACCAAAAATAAAAACCATAAACATGGAGAAGATATTTACACAAGGTGTTTTCTTCCATATTGCAGCTCTTCCCTCTGGCAGCAAGAATGTGCACTCAGTGGACAAATAGCTTAATATACATCAAGGAAATTCTATCTTGTCATAACTGTATAGGTACATTCGTACTTCACTAAACAGTAATTCTGACTACAAGTGCGGTAATGCCACAGCATCCTCATAGGCAAGCTTAGGAAGTGTCGGTTGGATGAATGGACAGTGGGGTGGATTGAGAACTGGCTGGCAGATAGAGCTCAGAGGGTTAAGATTAGTGGCACAGAGTCTAGTTGGAGGTCTGTGACANCAGTTCTGGGCTCCCCAGTTCAAGAAGGACAGGGAACTGCTGGAGAGGGTCCAGCAGAGGGCTACAAAGATGATTGGGGGGCTGGAACATCTTTCTTATGAGGAAAGGGTGAGGGACTTGGGTCTTTTTAGTCTGGAGAAGAGAAGACTGAGGGGGGATCTCATCAATGCCTATAAATACTTAAAGGGAGGGTGCCGGAAAGATAGGACCAGTCTTTTTTTTCAGTGGTGCCCAGTGATAGGACAAGAGGTAATGGGCACGATTTTGACCATAGGAAGTTTCATCTAAATATGAGGAGGAACTTCCTTACTTTGAGGGTGGTAGAGCACTGGAACAGGCTGCCCAGAGAGGTGGTGGAGTCTCTGACTCTGGAGACATCCAAAACCCACCTGGACGCTGTCCTGTGCAACCTGCTCTAGGTGTCCCTGCTTTGGCAGGGGGCTTGGACTAGATGATCTCCAGAGGTCCCTTCCAACCCCTGTGGTTCTGTGATTCTGTAATTCCACTCATATCAGTGGCTGAAACAGAGACATAGAGGATTTAATATGAGACAAATATTGGCTCTAAAACAGTATATTTAATCATATATCTTAGACCAGCATACCTTAAGAGAATCTGAAAAATACTGTATCCATACACACTTTAAAGATGAAAGAAACCATAAAGGTAATCTTTAAGTTTGTGATGTGCTGGGAATAGTCTCCATAGTCTCTTCATTTTGTTTCAGATGCAGTGTTTCAGCATGGGATCCGAAAAAGAGTAATACAATGGCAGTAAGCTGATCAATACCTCTTCCTCTCCACCTCCCCCCCCACCACCACCAAAAAAGAGAAAAGTTGGAGAGCTATTTTTCATATGCTACAAAATTGTGATCCCAAAACCACAAAAACATCCTACAGCTACACCAGGACATCACAGGAAGGGACTAGAAGCATGAGGAGACAGATGTTTTTCCTGGTTCCATTCTCTGATGACCTCAAGGATATGAGTATGGAATATTTGCTGGGTAAGAAACAGTCTACCTGACAGGAGGTGCTGTTATAACACCTCAGGATCCAGCCATGGAACTGTGCAAGCATAAAGGAAAGGATGGTCCCTCCTCTACATGCCTTAGCACTGTGAAATGAGGCTGGAGCACACGGGGGCTCAGGCACTGCACTGCAGCTTTAGACTACCATGACATGACATTGTTTGCATGAAGCAGGCAGCTACCGGCATGTACATGAATGGGATTTAAAAATGCTGTTAACAAGTGCGACATCTCAGTTTTCAGAGGCTTAAGTTGAAATGTTTTTAAGGGTCTTGTTTCAGAAAATAGAGACCCATCATCCTCTAGACTATGGATTCCACTGAGGGGTCTCAAAATTGTGATACTAGGTTATTCATAGGGTATATCTCCCATAAGCCTACAGACAAGGAAACATTCATTGGTGATTCTTGGATTATAATGCTCTAAAATAATTTAGAAAATAATTCAGACTGATTTAAAATAAAAGTTTAGTTCCCCCCCAATTATTTCCTGCTTCAAAAAAATTATATTTAAGATACTGGAAATTTCATACGGTTAACTGATATTTGCTTCCATTCATTGGCGATTAACAATTCTTTGAATTAGTAGCATAAAATGAAAATGAAAATCAAGTGAAAAACATGGCAAAAATTTTCATTTTTTATATGATGCCCTTAGTATACATGACATTGAACTGGTGTAAGTAATGTCCGGGATATGTAACACTAAACCATATGAGCCTTGCCAGTGTTGGGTCTAAAAGATGCCCGATTCTCAAAATGCCAGAGATGATCCATAGATCCTAAGTAACCACGGCAGAAATATCAGCGCTGCTATTGCTTTTGTTTATATATTTCAGTGCCAGTAATATTACATTACCTTGAAATTGCCAGAAAAGCTTTTGGATATGCAGCTCATATCTAGACTTAGGCTCTGAATGGCAGATGTTATTTGACTAATGTATGCGCTTTCTCGCAGTGATAGTTTGGACTAATTACGCAGTAGTTGTTTTAAACTGCAGTCAAAATAATACTTAAAGCTTTGGTTTCTACTTCTTCCCCTCCGGAGGGAGGCAGGGGACAAGTGTTGCAGAGAGCAGCAGCAGTTACCTTTCTTTATTTCCAAGACAAATTGTGTATCATTTGAAACACAAGAAAGGGAGAACAGATTCTTTCAAGACTCCGCTTTGTTCTCTTTCCGTGATCTCTTTCATGGCTTACAAAGGAGGTGACAGTGTGCTGTAGCACGAAAGTAGCGAAGAACAAGATGAAGGACTTTCTTCCAGTGTGTTGCTGTACGGTCTGTGGGTGGACCGTCACAGTCAGGGCTCCTGTCTCACATCGCCTGCAGCAACATTCAACTCCATAGGTATGTGCAACTGGAGATATAACTCCCGGGTAAAGAAGAGAAAGCGGTAGTGATTAATATCCTTCTTGCTTCATGTGCTTCCCTCTGAGAAAGTAAGTTTTGCTTCTCATTGCATAATTTTTTTCCTCTTCTGAGAACTATTAAGAAGAAACTAGAGATGGCGATAAGCTGAAAGGATCAATCTGAATAATGCTTTGGTGTAGAGAGATCAAAGAAAAGGTACAAACACGGAATTAAACCTTTTTGAGCTACAGTGGCAACCTTTTTGAATTATTTGTGTCCATCAGCTGAGTCCATGCCTGTGTTCACCCAGCATGCCCCAGGTCCCAGGCAAAAATGAGGCCTCCTAAAACTGGTTAACTATGGCATGTGCTAATATAGTTTACCCGTTAATGAGTCAGTTTAGGACCACTCACACTCAAAGATTACAGCAATTTAGCTCTCATCTTAACAAGGTGCTATCAAAACCTGAATGTACTTTGCTGTGCACCAGTACACAGATATTCTGGAAGGATACTAACCTGTTGATCTTCTTGCTTTGAGACTGGTTATGGTTTAAATTTAGATCCTGAAAGCAACTGATTCCCAGGAATCCATGAAAGATCTTTCCTATCAGAAATGGCCTTTCTCGCCTGATCTGAGGTGTTAGAAATAGCCTCATTTAGGCAGCGTTAGGTCAGTGAGACTCAAAGCCTTTGCTGGCAGACAACAGAATTAAAGCTAAGACAATTGCTTTTAAGCTCTGTAACTCTTAAAATAGTGTTGCAACAGTGTATTTTATTTAGGCTGCTTTGGGGACCCCACTGATAGATCAGCATGGCAGAGAAGGCATAGATCTCCTCTTACTACAGACAGGGAGATGGGTCTTTGCCTCACAAGCAGAAGTCCACATCCCCGATGCACAAACCGCTGCTTTTAATACTATCGCTTTCACCGTAGCAGAGACCTGCATTTCAAATCCTGATTAGTCTAACAGGTAACAATGAACACAGCAGTACAACCATGTTCCCCAACTGAGTGCCTCACACTGTTTGGTATCATTTAACAGCAGGACAAATGAACAGGCCATATTTGTAATTTCTTTTACAGATGAAACAATATAGTTCTGCCTCTGAGGCCGTGTGGTGAAAAGAATTCTCCTACAGAATATGAGGTTATAAAATAGGTTACTGTTCCAAGCCATTTTACGTATGCACAATCTCTATTTGTTTATTTTTACATAAGAAACATTTCAGGTAATTGTTAAGTGTTTACCAAAACTGCATACTTTCTCTTGGACTATCCAATTTAGGAAACACACATACTAAAGTAGTAATATCCATATGCTTTACTTTTGAAGTTATAATGATGAAATGTCAAAAGGCAGTGTCAAAAGCAGAAATGTTATTGTTTAAGTGTCTCTCAAGATCACAAATACTTATCAAGCAACACAAAGTAAGTTTTTTGTGTTAGTATTCCTACCTTTCAAGTGGCCTGGGATGAAAATACTCCTGTAGGTGTAATAAAGACCTCTATGCACCATGTACAAATTATTATAGTTGCAAATAGATTGCGGAACAAGTAGAGAAGAATTATTCCTTTAATAGTATGTCCCTGGTCCCCTGTGCTTTAGGAAACATAATTGTGCTGCATGGTCTGGAAGATAAATGTAGAAGTACTAATGTATTATTCTCATTTAATTATTCTGCTATTTTTGTATTACTGTAATTCAACACACATTTTTCTCCTGAAAGCTAATAGTTTAGTACAGGTAGGCAATTTAACAGGTGTGCTTTTTGCCCTGAAAACTGTATTTTAAAAAGAGAAAGATCAACATAACACTGAAGTTATCTGCAGAAAGACAAAAGAAGAAAATAGAATGGGAAAGTGTATTAGAGTAGTTTCAAAATTAAATTTTGCATTCTTCCTGTGTTAACTATCATTTGAAAAAGTGGAAAAAGATTACAGTGATGTTCCTGATGAAATTCAAAGAGAAAAGATAAATAGTGTGAAGAGCTGGAGGAAAATAGAGTGATAAAGGATACCATCCAAGTGATTCAGACTAGTCACTAAAGACAATTTAAAAAAAGTATATTAGTTTGTGACCAAATAAATTCAGCTGCAATTTTTCACACATTATTAGGTATAGATATTAATACTAGTAGAGAGACATTATCCTGATTGGGCAGCACAGTCAAGAAGTCAGAGAGCTAATTGACATTATTTATGTTTGCAATTAAATGGAGCATAATGATGTTACTGTTATTGGTGAGGACAAAATGAAAGGCAAGTTTAGAAGTCAAGCTCCAATAGCCTCTTGAAATCAGTGGAAGCGTGACCTAGGTGTCAATGTCAGATTTTGGCCCCAAGTTAAACTAAGAGTTTGATGATCTTTACTGGGTAATGTGTCTTAAGGAACTGAGTCCCCGTGAAGATGAAATGTTTACAAACTCAGAGAACTGTGCATATGTAATGCCTTCATCACCTGGAGCCTTCCTTAAATATTTTTAATAACAGTGTTAGTAACTATCTAATATATGTATGAATAGCCAAAAGGATGAGGGATTAACTTCTCATATCTGTAAAGGAGGCAGTTTGCAGTCACTGCAAACACCAAGTGTGAAGTAGGAGATTGAAGGTGAGAACATAAACATCCTAATCCCTGTTCTTAAATATTTTTGCTACACAATATCACAGAAGTTCTAAAACGTGCACCTAAAGTTAATTACCTAAATCTCTATTTATGTATTTACAGATTTTTAGGTATGCTGTGAACATCATGGCATACCCCTATCTAGGGACAGGAGGTAAGTATCCAAATAAATATTTAAATAACAAACATGATTATATTTCCCCCCAGTGATCAAAAATACAGGTTTTAGGATTTGATATTTCATTAGATTTGTTCTCTTTGTCTTTTTGGATGAAACTCCCAATGGAACAAAGTTCTTTTGATTTGTTTGTTTGTTGTTTTTTTTTATCAGAACCTCATTATTAACCAAACACTCATACAGAAATGTGAAGGTTTTATCCTGTTATTATTTCAGGACTTACTAAATGTTCCCATCTGTTAAAAAGAATACTATTATTGATAACTCGGAAATAAGCTGCTAACATCTTTTTTCAAGCACAAAGTCATTGCCTGATTCAAAGGAATTAAGATATATGTATGAGATTAGAGTCCTTCATAGGCCTTTTCTCCTAAAGGCGGTTGACTAAGACATACTGTGCAACCTCACTTATACTAAACGATGGAGTCCTGCTGCACTGTAGGTGATATAAATCTAAATTTTCTCTCCACACTTTTGCTTCCTCCCTGTTTAAATACATTTATTCCTTTCTGCTTTGCTGGAAAATACGTTTTGCACAGGAAGAGTTCATATGCTCCAGATATAAAGTTTGCTTTATGCAAAATGCAATTACAGCTGGCCCTCACCACTTAGTTCTGCGTCCTGCTGTTCTTGTCCACACTGAGCAAGGATCCAAGTACTCCAGGAAGAATGGTGTTTTCTTTGCTGGGGAGGGAAGTCACAATCCAGCATGAACAGCGTCTCTTCAGTAAGCGGACGAGTTCCTCTTCCAGTGCTTTAGTTTTAAGAGGCCTCTGGGATTGCCAGGGCAATTGAGGAAATAAGCAGTAAGTATTTTAAAAAAAGGAATCTTTTGAAAAGGCCTTTAAAAAAGGCCTCACAGTCTGAATCAGACACAGACACTTGCAGCTCTGGGAACTGTTTTATTAACTATCTCTCCCTGGATCTCTCAGGCAATATGCTCTACTTAGCTTCTTGATGTTTCATGAAGCTGAATGGATTGCTGATTAGTACAGCATGACTTTTACCTCTCATTTCATTTCTATGTCTAGTATTGGCATTGCTCATTCCCCCCCCTTGCAATCCACACCTCCTCAAAAAATGTTCTGACTGAAGCCATAAGGCAGCGATCTCATTCTCAAGCAAATTTCAGCATCTCCTTATGGTTCTTGGAGAACTTCACATTTCCTGCCAGGTCTAAGTATGGCTGGGAGTGTGAGAGTAGGTGTATGGGACTTTTCAGCCAACCCTGCCTGCAGGGAAAGCTGAGTTAGTCAGAGGTGCAAAGGAACCTCATGTGGTAGGGAGGGCTGAGGGAAGAAGTTTGTGCTCAGAGGTTGGGTGTAGTATTGAGAACCTAGCAAAGCAAGCTAGGAGAGTATTTTTATACACATTGTTCAAAGCCTGCAAAAGTACAAAAGGCTTGATCAGAGTACATGAAGAAAGTTCAGAGTTGTTATGAATCTGCTTATAACTGCTTCTAAAAATTCCCATTTCAGCTCTTTTTCATAAAGAGCACTGGCTAAATTTGCAGGTTATTTTCTTGGTAACTTAGTTTGGTATCTGTTGATTGATTTCAGAAGATTCACTGTTCTAGGTAAGAGAAGAGACATACAAGAAAATAAACAAGACAAATATTGAATTAAGGACTGTATCATGATAGCACAGTGTAGCTCTTCCACCTTGAACTGCAGGGACTTGCCTCCCTTCAGAAGCGACAGTATCCCAACCCTGTATTCCCCAAAGGGACATTACCTGTGCTACTATTCTCCTCTTAAGAGAAGCTCTTTTAGACTATAGTCTATAGTATTTCTTCTCAGGTCCTCTTTTGTCATGAGAGGGGGTGTAAGATGGTCATGATTTACTTTGACAACATAAGATTTATGATCCACATGTGTTATGGGAAGCCCTTACACCGTTGACTGTTATTTTAAATTGAGTTTATGTTGAACTCAGTTTGCATTTATCATTTCTGCCAGGTTGCTTCCTCACCTGTCATACTAAATGTGTTACAGAAAAATCCTTTTTTGTATGGAAGTCAAGCAGGAATATTAGCATTACTTATTAAGTGATCCAAAAAGAGCTCTAACAAAGCAAAACCTTGCTAGCAATTTGCTATCCTTTTCATCCTCATAATATTGGCTTGAAAAATTATGATGGCCAAGAGATGTTAAAGGTGTCAGCTTTCTGCAAGCAAGAAGCAATCACTTCTTACACATGCCTTTTCAAAACCCAAGCCATTTAATTTACATATTCACTTACAGCTCAACTGGGTCATAAATTCTATTTACATGTGAGGTACTTTATTCAATTGGTTAAAGAGTCATTTATTTGCATATTTTATCGCTTCAGTATTTATGGCACCATTAAGATCACAGGGAATTTATAAATCATCAAAATACTTGCTGTAAGAACCAAACCTTACAAATCTCTTTTTGAAACAAACTATTTTGAATGGTGATGTCCTATCACTTTTCTGTATTCCCAAACAAATATGAAACAAGGCTTTAGTACTTTCATATCCACTTAACAAAGAAAACAATCATCTGCTGGGTCCAAACACTGCTTCCATTTCTGATATGAAGACCACTGCTTTTCCTAGGTGTGTAGTCCTAGTCCTCTCTATTTCCACCACTGCAAGTGGAGTTTGCACCAGCATTCCTCCTCTTCCTCAACTGTAACATGGACAAGAGGTTCAGCTGGCACTGGCCAGGCACCTCTCCAAAGCCCAGAACTCTAATGACACAAAGGCACCACCAAAACCATCCTTGGCCTTCCTTCTGACAGCCTGATGTAGCTTTGAAGAAAATTCCCTTAGTCCATAAAAAAGAGACAGTAACTTAGAAATTGTCTTACAGACACTCATTCTCCATGATTTTCAAATGTATAAATTATGTAGGAGTGTTTTTAAATGTAGGTATTGATATTTTCCCTACAATAAATATCAAAAGGAATGGAGACATATAAATGTGATAACACATTAAGTAGCATATTGTATTCAACATGTCTGTTTTCTTTGTCCAGCACAGGCTCTCCGGAAAGCAAGAACTCGCCTCTGGCATTGTGTGAAGCTAAGAGCATTTTCAAATATTAAGTCCTGTTTTCTTCCTGGAAATTAAACTCCAGCAAGGAGTTTCTGTTAATGTAAAAGTAAATGGAAATAGGGAACTGTCAGATGATGGGGAAGGGACTTACAGACTTAACAGTTTTACTATTTGTTCAGCATTTAGCATATGGGTTGGGGATATTTAATTTGTTTTTTGTTTGAGAGGAAAGAAAAGAGAGGAAGACACAGTAAAGGAAAAGATGAGTACCAGGATTAAAAAAAAACAGTTTCAGAAGTCAATGAAAAGAGAACGGCATATTCTTCTGCAGCACTTTTCAGCCTACAGCATGCAAAAACAGCCTGTCTGAAAAAAACCCCCAACAAGCAGATAAAGTTCCTGCCCTTCTCTGAACAGAATTGACACTTCCTCATGCAAACCCCATTCACAGAGTTTGACCTCGCATGTAACTCAAATAATAAAATTCCTATTGCCAAAGACAGTAGTGCCAAAACAATAGCTCTCAAACTGTTCAAAAGGGCCCCCCTGTGCCTCTCATGAGCAGAAGGAGGCCCGGGATGGGATGTAACTGTTGTACAATCTAAACCCTCCTCTGTGAGAAACTATGAGCCTTTACGGTCTGGTGATGTTAGTCTTTGGGGATTCAGCTTCATCCACTCCCAAACCACACAATCCAGGAACCTCTGCAGAACAGCCATCTCCCACTTGTGGTTTACTTACAGTAGTCCCCATCGCCTCAGCTCTCAGAAGTATGAGTTATGCTCCTAATGCTTTTGACTATGTGAGGATTTTAATATGTATTTTTCAGACTGGGAAGACGACAAAACCATAGCCTAAAATTTCCCTACCTTGTTCATTCAGCCAATCATAAATATCCCTTGCACAGAGCACTTCCATGGGGAGCCAAGAGAACTGGAATCTGTATTTTGACACCTGCTACGAAAACTACTGATGCACAACTGGTACAGAAGTAAGTGTCTGACAAAGAGATGACATAGCCATCACCCAACTAATAATAATTTCCATTATTCTGGAAATCTTCAGGCAAGGGGTCCATTTAGTTGCAAACTGAGTTGACTAGACACATCTGTCTTTTGACTTTCAAGAAATTCAGCTCTGAAACTATGACTTTGCCAGAAAGCATTTACCATATGTTACTTTTTCGTGTAAATATATAATCATAGGATAATTCAAGTTGAAAGGGATCTTTGGAGGTCATCTGTTCCAAAGTCCTGCTCTCAGCAAAAGCAGTTCTGTGCTCAGACCAGGCTTAACGCTCTTGGGTTTTGTAAATCTCTGAGACTAGAGACTGCACAACCTATCTGGGCAACCTCCTTCACTACTTGGCTGGCCTCATGGTGAAAAGGTATCTCTTATATTCAGTCTCAGCCTGTCTTCTTTCAACTTATGCATGTGGTTTTTAATCCTCCTACCATGCATCACCGTGAAAAGCCTGGCTCTGTCCCTTTGATGTCTTCCCTGTAGGCATCGGAGAATGCTGTTAGATACCCCCAAAGTCATGACTTCCCCAGGCTGACCTAGCCCAGCTCCCTCAGGCTCTCCTCAAAGGGATCCAGCCATGAAAATCTCATCGGTCTCCACTAAACTTGCTCCAGTTTATTGATTTTTTCCTGTATTGGGGAGGCCCTGCAGGAGTCTAGATGTGACAAGTGCAAGTAAAGAGTGGTATACCCTTTTGTCCATCAACTGGCCATACTTCTGTTGGTATAGCTCAGGATGCTACTGGCCCTCATTTCTGCCAGGGGCACGGCTGGCTCACACTCAGCTTGCTGCCCACCGGTGCCCTCAGGGCCTTTCCTGCAGAGCTGCTCCACAACCAGACACTCCCAGCTTGTCACTGCAAGGGGCTATTGATTTCCAGGGGCAGGACTTGGCATTTGTCCTTGCTGAATTTTGTAAAGTTGCTGTTGGCCCATTCCTCCAGGTTGTCTAGGCCCCTCTGAATTGCAGCCGTGTCCTCAAACATATTGAATGGGGCCTGTAGTCATCTGCAAACTTGATGAGAGTGCAGTCCGTCACCTCCTCCACATCACTGATAAAGTGAAAAAACCGTGTCCCAGGATACCCCCTCATGGTAGTACACCTGTGATCAGCCTCCAAACATCATGTGGTCCACCAGTCTGTAAGCCCAGACATTCAACCCATCTAGTTGTCCATCCATCCAGACTGTAATGTCCTAACTTGGGCACAAACATATGCTGGGAGACAATGTTAAAAGCCTTCATAATGTTGAGGAAAATTACATCCACTGCCCTCCCCTCATCTATCTTTCTCCAGTCATTTTATCATACATAGAAGGCAATCAGGTTTGTCAGGTGTAATTTACTCTCAGTAAATTATTCTGTCTCTTCCCCAATTATTCTGTCTCTTNATGATCTCTAGAGGTCCCTTCCAACTCTGAAAATTCCGTGATTCCCAGATAACTTTTTCTCCTACATGTGCCCACAAATGTGGTCTAAGACAACTCAGATCAGTTTTCCCAAGAACAAAAAGTGAAGCTGACCAACCTGTAGTTCCCTGGATTGACCTGTTGGCCTTTTTTGAAAGCAGGTGTAACATTTGCCTTTCTTCAGTTTTTGGGGACTTCCCCTGATCTCCATGATCTTCCTTAAAATGCTTGAAGGTTATAAATTAAACAGTAGTGGATCTGTGCTTACACTCCATTCTTACCTCTTCCTACAAGGTTACTGCCTCTCTATAAGGTATTTTGCTAACCACAGTGTCAAGTGACGAAAGGTATAGCACAAAAGAATCTGCAAAGACAATGCCAAAAACACCCCACAGCATATGAGATTTTTTATTTCACATTGAAACACTTGTAACGGAAAAACATCTGGACAAAACCAAGTATGTCCTTCAAAGAATCTAACTTCAAGTTTGTTTCAAGGTTGGTCCAAACCAGATCTAAATATTTTTGCCAGTCAAACAAAAGAAATACTTTTTTTCAAGGCAGCTTAAGTTGCACCATTTTTTCCTGCTGCAGTGCTCAAAGAAAGTTCAAATAACTCATCCTCTCTAGTTTCCTTAAACTGATCTCTTGTAGTGGACTACATTCTTGCCAGCATGCCATTACTTGCCTTATTGATTGCAACTCACTAGTCCAGGCAAGTTCACAGAAAGAAGAGAAGTCAAATTGTGCAGCTCAGAAACGTGGGAAAGTGAGGTGTACACTGCACTTTGATTTGAAGACATCACGTCTTTCAATCTAAGAACTGAAAAATTATTTTCAATGAAAAAACAAAAGTAGATATAATTAGTGAAAAATAGTAAAAAATAGTAAAAAAACAGGTTTTCAATCAGAAAAGAAAGTCAGTGAAGACAATTTGTCAAGGTGTAATAGTACTACTTACATTTCAAATGGAAAGTTTAAAATTAGTTACAATACTAGAAAAAATACTTCAGACAAAGCATCAAGGCCTCTTATCAACTAATTTAATATAATTTCGCCTTCTTGCCTTCTTGATATACCCTGCCATCCTTTCTTTTGCCAGTTTGGTGCCACCTAAAACATATAATGCAATGCTCATTTTAATGGGCTTCTCTCAGAGTATAATGTTTCCATTGGAATAGCTAACGCCTACAGATAAGGCTTGATTCAGTAATGTAGTCAATTCTGAATATAAAATAGACAAAGGAGGTTTGATGTAAGTTGGGAAATACTAATCAAGCCCTGTGAATCAAGTATTAAACACCACCATTACTTTTAAACATATCAACACAAAGCACAAAATTACTGGTTTACAGGACTCAAGCAATGACTGCGTGACTTTGGAGGAGGTTTGGTTATGTGAGATTAGGAGGAAAAAATGCAGTTGTTGAAACTAAAATATACCATGAAGACATTTTTTTAAAGAAATTACTAACTTGTCTTTGCCAGAGTAGATCTCAAGTCAAAAGTGTGCTGAGAGCTTTTCAATCAATCAGAAGCCGATCTTGATGAAAAGAAGACAAAAAATAGCCCATGGTTTGCTTCAGATTTGTTGCTAACTCTTTCTTTTCTGCTGAAGGGAAAGTCACACACTCTCCCTTAGGGGACAATTCAGTTTTTTCTTTGATATTGTTGGAATGAGAAGAAAAATGAATATCGAGGCACCATGTGCCTAAGTATTGGAAATGCCACGTTGACTTGAAATACATGGTTTGCATTTGTAAGTGCTGTCACGTGGATGGTGCCTTTCATCTCAACACCACAAAAACAGAACAGCTCATGCCACCAAGGACTGCTGTTTGAAGAGAGAATGTAATTTGACTCAAGGTATCAAAATCTGAAAAGGAGGAGTTGAGAGAGTTCAATTTCCCATATCTTTTTGACTTTAATGATTTACACAGTCTTGAAAGTTTCAATGACTGACCAACACATTAATTGGGAGTAGGGTTTTGGAGTCACCAGATACATTTCAACGTAAGTTTTGTTTTATACTTAAATAGGTGGAAAATAGGGTTTTTTTCCCCAAATTTCTAGCAATTACCATTCTTAACAGCTGTGTTGTTAGAACCTGCAGCTGCTTACTAAAATTAAATTCCTGGCAGTCACATTGTTAGCATGATTAAGAAATCAACAAGAATCCAAAAGTATTGCAACCAACTGCAGAGTATTTCAAAGTTCTCATCTTTGAGACAAACCAAATTGTAGGTTAAAATGTATGGAAGGTGATTAAAGCCAGTAATGGAAGAAACACCAGGGAGCATCAATTTTGTGAAATTAAATGTGAAGTAACTGTTGAGCCTTCTTGTGATTTTACACCTACTGCTACCAAAAAAAAAACCAAAATCAAAATAAAGGACAAACTACCTAAAGATATATGAGGTGAGCCAATAAATAATGAAAGCATAAAGGGAAGGAAGGAAGGAA
>VYXH01001020.1:1002-21498 GCA_013397275.1 Burhinus bistriatus | reverse complement strand
GGGAGATGGAGTGAGATAGGTAAGGAGAAAGGGATGAAAAGAAAAACATCTTCTGCTGTGTTTTCAGTGGTTTGGAAATCAGCTTTACGACAGCAGAAAAAGAGAACAGAAATGCCCTCCAAGATTGTCATGGCTGTTGTTGCAGGCTGTTTTAAAAGCATGTGCTGTACAGCTAAGAGCATTCAAACCCCACCAGTGAAAAGAAAAAGCCACCATATTTAAACATTAGAAGTGTGTGTGGAGTATTCAGGAGCCTCACAGACGAGATGAGGAATAACAAAGCAAAACTTTTAAATTGAAAGCAACTTGCTTTAAGAGCATATCCTAAGCACTAGCTGCAGAATGTGCCTGCATACCTTGCTTATGTATGCAATTTCAGAGAAATGTTGACAGTGAAAAGTGACCATCTGCCAGAAAAAAATGACTGTGAAGTGGCTGACAACCTCAGCTGTAGCCATTTCCCATTTACTTAGCATTATAAACATATCAAAAGATTTCAACTATTTCCTGTGCTTCATGGTATGGCCTCCCACACCCGAACTACTTTACATCATCCTGCTAGAATGTCCTATGGGGAATATCCACTATTCAACAAGGAACAGTTTTATTTAAGCACAACTGCATGGGGCTTTTTTAGGAAGTGTCTCCCTGCATTCATTTTGCATTCAGATGTTCTTTAAAGCTGCTGTGCTTCATTTCTTCCCCATTTATAGTCTGGTTTTCAAATGTACAGAAACACCTGCTGCTCCTGTTGTTAAGTAGCTTGGCTAGCCTAACATCTCTGATAATCACCTAATTAATTCACCACTGTTTCACTGCTATTACTTTTTGAATCTCTCCCATTACTTTGGTACATAGAGTTAAAGCACAATATTGATTGCCTGGAAGATACAGTTTACTACAGGGCTATCTTTGTGGTAGCACACAAGCTAAGCGGGGGGTTTGAAGGCAAGCCATGCTGGGGTTTGAATGTGCCAGGTCCTATAGCAGTTCAAGGTCTGTTTGGAGACTGATTTTAGAATATCAGATGGCGCAGTGTAGGACTTGCTGCAATATTTATGTTCCCCCTCACAGATAGTCCCTAGTTCATCTGTAATTAATAAACAGCTGCAGTTCACGTAAAACGGCTGAAATATTTAGTAAAATTGATTCACCATGTGTTAAAAAGTAGTTTGGTGCCCTAATCTCCCAGAATCAGAAAACATGGGCAACATGTGCCTTCAAAGTATATACTGCTGTTAGCATGAATGCAGGGAGTAAAATCATCACATTTAAATAGATGTTACAGTAAACTATGAGGTTAACAAAAGCAGCCATAAGAAATCTAGCAACAAATATACAAATTTAATAAATGAGAAAAATTAGATTGACTATAACCAAGATGAAACATCCATAGGTCCAAAATTTCATTCATGCACACCTGGGTAGTGAAACAATCAAATGAAAAAATCTGAGAGGAAATTCCAGGTGGGGCCATCAGGTTTTCACTGTTTGTGTTAACTCTCATATAATGTATGGGGTTTGTTAGCTTTTATTAGCTCAAAGAGTAATTCAGAAAGAGTGACTAACTTATATATCATTGCTCTCCCAATCTGTATTCCTGGTAGTATCTCAAATGAAAAAGAAAAAGAAAAGATGGAAAGGCATTTTGGAATATTTATTTGGATGCTATTGTTTTGGAAAACATACCAGCCTTCCTATTCCTCCTACAATAGCTATATAGCATAGTTTTTAGCAAAAGATTTCTCTCTCAAACTGTAACAATAATTACGGTTTCCGTTTTCGTCAGAATTTCAGAAAGCCCTTATTTATCCCTGAGCTGCTTGTATAGAAAATACTTAGGAAACAACCCAAAAGGTGGACAGAAGGTGGCTCGAGTATACACAGCCACTCACAACACATCGTGGGTATTTTACCCCCTCTCCCCTGTGCCTGTTGGATCCTGGGGTGTAAGGGAAAGAAAAGTTTTCCATCCCCCTCTGAAGGCTTGAACCGTGCCGCCGCGGAGGGAAGGCAGAGCCGCCGGCCCCCCGGCTGCCCGGCCCGGAGCAGCAGTTTCCGTGCTCTCTGCTGGCGGGTGCGGTGCGCTGCAGGCAGGGGGACCCGCGATATTCCCTCCGCCCTGTCAGGGATTTCAGCTGTTTGTTCTGGAGCATTGCTAATCCTCAGGGAGTGCGGTTATTGCTGATCTGCGGGGTGGGCGACCACAGGGGCAATATCCTTGTACGTTCCCTCTCTGGCACAATTGTGTGGGCTGCGACCCAGCCCAAAGTGATTTTACTCCTTTCCATTTCCCCATTCTTAATAGCACCATGCTATCAAAAAAATATATATATATATTTTATTAGGCAGACTCCACTCCACTGCCACCGTGGCCACAATAACTTCATTTGTTGTTAGGAGGACGGGAGGGGGGAGGAAAGAGAAAGAGAGAGGAGACCTGCATGCTNTATATACATATATAGAAATATATATGCATAAAGGAGTGTAAAAATACATATATCTACAAATATATATACATAGATACAGTATTATATATGAGAAACATTATATATATGCATTTATAAATATATATAAATTAAATATGTATAATCCATGAAAGCATAGGTATAAAATGAATAAAGCATTATTTAATGAGCTAATCAGATGACTAATTAAGGTTTAAATGTGAATAGAAAGCAAATAAGCAGACATTGGGGCTGGGTTGGGGTCCCCCACTTCACAAGGCTGCAGAACAAGCCCAACACGTTGAGGAAGGATAACCTTCAAGAGAGCTGAGCGGTGCCAGAAGGGTGGGGGAACATGCTGAAGGGCTGTGGAACCTTCTTAGGAGGCCCACCAAGGGGTCCATGGCCCCTGTTTCTTCCCAAGAAGAGACCGATCCTGTGAGCCAGACCAAGAGGCTCCCACGCCCACACTCAGCCCAGCCGGATGGCCACGCAGGGCAGCTGGGGAGGCTGGGGACTTTGCTCGGTGCTGCAAGACAACACAGGCAACGCTGTCTGCAAAACCGGAAAACCAGAGGAAAATGCCAGCTTCAGAAGAGTATGCACATGGGGGCAGTAAGGAAAAGACCCAAAGAGGATCCCAAAAAAGACCAGGTGAACCAGAAGAACCAGCCAGTGGGCCCATGAACCACAAACTGGATTTCAAGGTCACGCAGAAAGGATGGGTAGTGGTGGGAAGCTCCCTTTCCCTGTGGTTGTGAGGGACCTTACAGCTACCTGTAACACCATTATGGCATGCAGGTTGGTGCTATGTGTATCTCCATATACCTAGGTTGACACTGCAAATAAGAGATGGAGGATTGAACATGCCATCAAGACTGTCCTGTTAGAACATCCTGATAACTGCAAAAGCAGCAAGAGNAAGAACAGTTCATCCATGTGAAAAACATAACCCCTACAAGGCTGCCAAGTTCAGTAAGGCCTACTACGATGAGTTATGCAAGTGCCAATCCTAAAATTTGAAGTTGCCTGGAGGCAGTTTCAACCTCTACACCCCATTTTTTTCTAAGGCTGTAGAACATTTGAGAGAGATGTTACTTGCTTGTTTGGGTCAACTCCTTTCCTTTTATTCTGCTTATTCCAAAATTTAAAAAACAANGCAAGAGCCAGGCTTTGGGACACAGACTGCAGCCCCATGCTCTCAGAGAACATCAGTAGGATGCTGCTGATAAAAGGGCATGCGGTAGTGCTATGACAGAGGCTGAAGAAGTCAGGATGATGGTCATAAANTGTGCGTCTGGCAAGTTCCACAAAATCAACACCTAATTCAGGGAGCTGGGATATGGACACCATGTAGCATAAAGGGATCTTACAGTACCAGAACAGTTACAGGAAAATCATGTGGTTTTGTACATTTTATGGCACCTTCAGTTAAACCCACGTGTTTTCATACTGTACTCTGTGCTGATAAGGCTGTGGCTATTTTGCACAGGACATCAAAGCAAAACACAGTGTTACAAACAAAGCCATTACGTAGTACAGCTAAGGCAGTTTTTGGGGGGTGCAACAATATAAACAATAAGAAAGGTTTTAGCATTCACAAACCATGATTATTTATTTTCAAGCAGCAAGGAGTAGCAAGCAGTTTGGTGGTGATAAAAGGGCTGGTGGGGCTGTTAGTTCTGGGGCCTTGGCTTACAGGCCATCAAAACAGGAAAAAAATGTTAGAACAAAGCCTGCTAATTAGGAAAACCAAATGGATTTTGTATCACTGCAAGTGTTTTATTGGCAAAGGGGAACCACCAGAGCCCTTAGGTGCAAACTGCTTTTCTGAACATGTGGGCCAGTGAACAAATCTCCCACCAGGGCAGAAGATGACCCCATGGAAGGGATTTACCACTTACTGCAGCAGAGGTGGAGGAGGCAGCAGTCTGCCCCATGGCTGCCATGGAGCATGTTAGGCAGTGGGACTGGCCAGTGCAGAGGTTCAGAGCCGGGTGATAGGTAGAAGAATACAGGTTTATTACTTTAGGTCCAGCATCCCTACTTGAAGCTTATGAAATGTTTGCTCATGGTGTAGAGTAAATTTTTGATCATTTATGCCAGCTGTTTGAACCTGGTGACTATGCTCACCTCCATTTTGAAGCTGTTGGCATGCATGACTCTTTATGTTCTCCCACTATTAACTTAAACAATGTGAATGCAACAGAATTTTTAGATTGGGTTGGTACTCTCCTGCAAAGTAAGAGAGAGCTGTGTTTTGATCAAACTTTCATTCTGGCTGTCATTATTGTGAAAGCCGTAGGGGGCAGGGTTTGCAGAACCCTGCAGCCTATCCCCTAATCCAGAATTACAGACTAAAACTAGAGCTATTTAATTGCTCTAAGTAACAGTGACAATAACCTCTGTTTTGCTGTAAGTCTTGCAGCACTCATAGCCAAGAGGGGCTTGACAGATGCAGAATTGTTAATCAGAGCAAAAGAGCTACATGACAAATTGTGGTGGTCTGTGTGTGGAAAAGTCAGGTGGAGTGACATACCCTTGCATGAGAATCTGATACATGCTAATATACGTATCATCCTCGTGTCTGACAGGTTAAAAGGTTGGGGGATTTTTAAGCCAAACAAGAGTCTTAAATACCCCAAGACCTGTTTCCTTTTTTTAATGCGATGAACATTATTATGGTGTTAAGGAGGTCGGGAAGTTGTTTGGGGTGAGAAACTTCTGTGAGCTTTGTCATACATTGTGTAACCACTGTTAATAGCTGCTGTTATTATTGCTGTCTCTGCTTGTCTCATGACCATGCATTTATCTTGGGGAAAAATATAAGGTATCCCGGCTGTAGTCTGTTGTGCGGTTCTGGGGAATGCTTCCAGAGAGGCACAAAGCTCTGGTTATTAAAAAAGTAATTGATTATTTGGCTATGATTTTTTGTGAAAAGTGTAATGACTGATACCAAACTGGGAGCGATAGCTGACACTCCAGAGGGCTGCGCTGCCATCCAGCATGACCTGGACAGGCTGGAGTGCTGGGCAGAGAAGAACCTCATGAGGTTCAACAAGAGCAAGCGTAGGGTCCTGCACCTGAGGAGGAAGAATGCTAGGCACCAATATAGGTTAGGGGTGGACCTGCTGGAANTCAAGACCCGCCTGGATGCAGTCCTGAGTAATGTGTTCTGGGCATTCCTGTGTCAGCAGGGGAGTTGGACTAGATGATCTCTAGAGGTCCCTTCCAACTCTAAAAAATTCTGTGATTCTGTGATTCTGTCTGCGTAGAAAACAGCATGAATGTAAAAGCTGGAAGTGCCAAGTGTGCTATACACAGGTCTGTAATGGATACCAGCACCAAAGTTTCATGCCCATGATCAAACAACCAGGAGAAGGTCAAGGCTGTATTATCTGTCACGTTAAATGTATGCAGGAGACTGGAGCACACATCTCAAACTACATTTTTGCCATGGAGTTATTACCAGATGCCCCTTGGGATGAAGAAGGGGCAGAAAGGAAAACTGAAGGAAAATGCGAGTTTAAATGTCTTACGGATTTTATTCAGTTGCGTATGGACACAAAGTTTCAGGGCTACACTTTTCCTAGCACATAATGCCACAGGCTAGGATGGCTGCTTCATTGTTAGTCAGCTTCTAAATGAAAAAATGCATGTGCAATTAATCGCCCGAGGTGGTAAAATCGTATGCATGGAAAGTACCCAGCCTGAGTATACATTTCACAGACTCTTTAAATTTGTTACCTATGAAACTAAGAAGCCTTCCCCAAGCTTTGAGTACCAAGATCTGCAGAAGTGATTTCCCCCATTTTTTTCCAACACTGCTGAAAATCAGTGTTATGTGGGCCCTCTTCCACCACTGGAATATAACAGGGTGGACAGCATGGTGCTTGAAGAAAAAGAGTTCTTGGCATGGCACAAAACTAATCAGGAGATTTTTGACTTGCAAACCAAACAGGGTTACTATTGCCAACAACATACAAAAATGTTGAGGGAGGCATGCAGGTCATACAAGAGCATGGTTATAGTGATGACTCATCACACATTCTGAGAAAAAGGACAGTGGAAAAGGTGAAGGTTTATTGCTGTAGAGATCCCTTGCAGTACGTTGCACTGGCCTCTACTTGCATGTCTGTGAACCTGTTTATTTTCCTTAAACCTAGCGCGGTTACACTCCTCTCTACAGACAACTATCGTCAGAGGAAAAAGAGAGATTCAACCCTTTCTATTCAATGGCTTTTATATGTGCCCAAAAATTAAAATAGTCAAATGTGTCGTGTTACAAGATAGTGAATATCAAGTAGGATCCTACTTCTTAGATGGCCATGCAGTCATTGATAGGGTGCCAACAGCTTTGTAATTGAATGGGTGCTTTTTCCATGGCTGTATCGAATGCTACCATGAAAATGACTGGAACCTTCCATCAGGGGCCAGCTTTGGATATGTGTGTTACACAACACAATAAAAGATGGACCCCCTGAAGAGAGAGGATTTTAACATCAGATCTAAACGGGTACGTGAATGGGTCACTATGACAAAAACAGACATGGAGCTTGCAGACAAACTGTTCACACTCCTGGTTCCCAGAGAGGTGCTTTTTGGTGGTAGGACAAATGCAATTTGTGAGTATTACAAACCAGCCACTGACAGAAAAATACATTAGCATGATTTTGCTAGCCTCTATCCCTTCATCAACAAAAAAAAATATTACCCCCTTGGACATGCTGGAGTTATTTTTGAGTTTTGACAACCTGACAGCCTACTTTAGGATGTTCCAAGTAAAGGTCTACCCACCTCCTGGGCTCTTTCTCCCTGTGCTTCCCATGACGGTAAATGGCAAGCTACTGTTTCCCTTATGGTGCACTTGTGCAGAAAGCTGCCAGCCCTTCTGCAACCACAGCAGTGAAGAAGGAGCCCTTGTGGGTAGCTGGTATTCCCTGGACTGAACAAGGTCTGTAGGGTCTTTGAAATTTATGACGTTTGACATTTTGAACAGGGAGTACGAGTCTTTTCTCAGATTATATATAACTCCAACTCCACCAAAAGAAGGAAGCTTCAGGCTACACGGCCTGGTACACAGATGATGACAAGAAAGCTAATATGTTGAAGATTACAGGCAGAAAGAAGATGTTATTTTGTGGCCTGAACATATTAAGAAAATCCCTGCCAAATGCCAAATTGCAAACCCATTTTTAAATTCCCCATGGGGAAAATTGAGACAAAGAACCAGATGAGTTGTAGGATTACCTCTTTTCTCTGGCTTACAGTGTGTCCTCCTGTGATTGTGTTGATAAGGATGTGGCCACTATCTCATGGAAGCATGCCAAAAGGTGTGTGACACTGGAGTGTAACACTAACATTTTCATAGCGTGCTTCACCATGGCATACCCGGGCCTCCAGCTTTACGATCTCTTACATGGCCTGCAAGACCATTGCCTTTATGATGACACAGACTCTGTGACATTTGTGAGTCATCTGGGGGACTGGATGTTGCTGCTCAGGGACTATTTAGGTGAGTTGACAGGTGATTTGCTGCCATGAGCATATTATGAAGTTTGTGTCATCAGGCCCCAAATCCTATGGCTACTGGCAGTCTGGAGGCAAGTGTTGTTTAAAGGTTAAAGGTAGCACTCTAAATGCAACAACGAGAGAAAATACTGATTTTGAGGCACTGAGGAGTCTTGTGTTGGACTGTATCATAAATCCAACCAGTCATGACCTGAAGAAGAGTGTGATAGAGCAGTGCTCTATCATCAGGAATGAGGAGAAGCGGGCAATAGAAACTAGAACCCTTCAGAAGATGCAGAAGGTAGCCTATGACAAAGCACACTAACCAAAATTTTAAAAGCTTCCTTTACAGTTTTTGATCATGGGCATGTACTGGAAGCACCCCTCTTCTGCTATTCTGGCATGGCCTAGCAACTGCGGAAAAGTTTATTTGGTAAAAAGTCTTTTGGAGAATACCAACCACTACCTCTCTGATATGCCTGAGAATAGTGTGTAGTCTGACTGTTATTGGCAGGAACTGCTCTGTAAATATTCTTTTATCAAATTTGTGGAGGACTTATCTGAAAGTCGTAGTGATAACCATTTATTTCCCCCTAATAAAGTAAATACAGTTGTGATCAATCATTTGATGAGCTGTGCTTGTGAGAACAATGAAACTGAGAAAGCTTTTACTAAGTATATGCATCACAGGAATCTCAGTGTCCAGAAAGTTTTTCTGTAGGGTAAAAAGACCGGCACAGTCACTGTCAACACATACTATATGGTGTTATTTGAGAATCACAGAGACAATCTCCAGATGGTGTCCCTAGCTAGGCAGATGTATCCTGCAAGGCCCTGTTCTTTTTAGACGTGTGTGAAGAAGTTACGTAGGTACCACATGGGTGTCTGGTTGCTGATTTAAACGCTTCTACCTGAGGATTTTAGGCTAAGAACTGGTCTTTTCCAGTCAGAGTGGCTGACTCTTTACACACTGAAAATAAAAAGAACTGGTGTTCAACAGCAAATAGAGAGGACCTGGACTGACATCTTGCATTGCTATCAGTGCAGACTTAGGAACACAATGCCCCAGTGACTGTCCCTCCTGGAGCTGTTGATCAGCCCTCCCCCTGGCAGAGGAAAGCAATATTCTGCACTGCTTCTGATGACCTGAGAAAGGCCATTTCTGAAATTTCCCAGAATACGTTGACGTTGAAGGGGAGCATTACATTAACACTCCAATAGATATACATGCTGAGAAAGGTTTGCAGATTCATTAAAAGCCTGAATAGTAAAAGCATGTCCTTCAAGCTCCTGTTCCCTACAAAGCTACCATAGGCATGTCTCCATCCAAGTCTATGCATCATGACAGCGCCTACTGAAACGAAACCACCAGATAAGGCATTTGCACCCTCATCCAAATTGGAGTAAAACCTGCAGTCTGTCAAACCTCAAGCTTCAATGAGAAAGGAAGCTTTAGTTTAGTAGGCTGGGTGGGTTCTGGATAGGTTGAATGGATGCAGAGTGCTTTGTAGCAAAGCATCCTTTCGATATATTGCCATTTTGGCGTCATTGCATCATTTTGTCATATAAGGTACACAGTAAGCACTTACAATTTGTCTTTCTTCCCCACGCTCCCTAAAAGCAAAAGTTTTGTCTTAAAGCTGCTGTAGAGCCAGCAAAACACTTTTTCCCATAATAAAGAAATGCTGGTCATGTCAGAGTGGCATAGGCATCCAATTAGTCAGGATAAGGATCAGACCAGATCAACTGGGATGCTGTCTATGCAGGACACTTCTGCCTATTTCTACTGGTGTCCATGGCAAGATTTCTTTTAATTTCTTAAATGCAGACTGGAGGGAAACAGAGAGAAGAGTCAAGCCCATTCAGATCCCCAACCTGGAGTTAAAGATATTCTAATACGCTTGTAAAAGTTGTGTGCTGCCTCTGCCTGCGTAATGCACTGATTCACACTTAGCTCTTTCCCTTTGGCGTTTCAAGCAATGCCTGGGCCTACTCAACCAAATTCCTACAGGCATTGTGAATAGATGGAGGTCACAGTCCAGCAGGTTTGTGCTAGCTTAATTTTTATTTCTGACTAAATCTCATCAGGTTTTGTTTACCTGATGACAGCAACTTTCATTCCTGGCTGAAAATTTCTCCACTGCAATTGCTGGTAAGTCTTGATAATTCTCTCAAGCCTTGCAAAGGAGCTAGCAAGAAGAACAAATAAATTGTGAATTGCTGCTAGGCATGTGAAACTTGGAGGTCTGAAAGTGCGAGGTTAGATGATCTCCCAGGATACATCTTAAGCCCACATTTGAGCCTATTATTTATTGGAATGAAGCTGGTGGAAGCAGAGGGAAGAAAGAGAGAAGGAAGAGAGATTTAGCTGTTTAAACTAAGTACAAGTAGTAAGGGAGAAGGACCACAAAAAGCCCCAGAGGGAGTTCGGTAATGTGCCTGCAGTTAGAATGCTAGATCCTTGTTTTTATGCCCTTAGCTGCGTCAAGCATGTTCATTAAAAAATTAAAGATTTACTTCAGTGCAATTCTCTTTGGCAGTACTTCATTTGAAAAAATCGCACAGCCTCATGAGACACAGCTAGGACAAAGACTGCTGTGAGGGTCAACAAACACCACACATTGAGGGTTAAAGAAAGCATGCCATAGTTTGCTTTTTCTCATTCAGGATTTCATCACAGTGAAAAAAAAGACACACACAAAAAAAAGAAACCCTCCTGGAAAGCCAAGTACTCACACAGGCCTCTGCTTCATGGGGATTAATGATCCCTATTCAAAACTGTGCTACATTCAGAGTAGCAGGGAAGACTATATCCTTTGTTGGCATGAAAGGGTGGGTCTCTTTTGCCTTCAGCAGAGTTTGGCTTATTTATGCTAGCAGAGAATTTGGCCCTGAAATTATTAGTTGCATTATAAGTACCTTCCTCTGCCAGAGCAGGATTATTCCCTCATTCAATGCATTTTGCAGTCTAACGTTAAACATGAAATGTTAAGCATTCCATATGACAGGGTTTTCCCTGTGCCTCTTGGGATGCTAACTTATTAAGAACTTTTTCTGATTGCTCAGCCTATGCTGATTTTTCTTTATTACCATCTGACTCCAGTACTCCCAGCTCTACTCCATGGTACCACCCAAAGCAATTCTCCATGCTTTCTTTGTGCGTAATTATCAGGTTTCAGGAAAAGGAAGGATCCTCTTTTCGTAGTACTAACTTAAGCATATCTGATTGTTCTGCAAAATGTTCAGCATTTACTATTACAAGAGTTAAAAGTTAATTTAAGAAATAAATGAAATGTCATCTTTGATCCTGCTTATGTGCTAAAAGGAGTATAGAAATTCTTATTGAGCAGGTTACCAGGAAGAAGGACATGAAGGAGTATAATATGCTTATGCCCCTACGTGTAGGTGAATGGAGATTGCCAGATGCACTAGAGGCACTCTTTAAAGAGGAACCATAAAGAAAGCAAACGAGGAGCCTCCTACTTCTCCTCTGATGCTGGAAGTACACTCTGTACACTCCCTGATACTGTTGCTAAATGCCAGAGACTGAGCCCTGCTTGTTGAGATGAATTAGATGAGCAGAGCTCTAAAAAAAGGCCAGCAATTCCTTGGCCCACTGTAAGGCCACTTGTTTTGGATTCCCCAAGATTGTAAAGGTCGCTCTGCTTCGTGATCGAATTTTGCTTTTCTTATATATTTTAAACAGTAATTTACCTTCCACGTATTCCCTCAGAGATCAGTAAGGCTACTTACGAAATAAAATAGTATTCCATTGCCAGTAAAGATGGCACACAAAATAACCCCTGAACTCTCTTTTTAAAATTCTTGTTATTAGACAGCTTGGTAGGAGTTTAGACAGTATACATACTTTCAGACTATCCTGAGTTGCAGAAGCTGGATGTCCTACTCTGCTCCTGATACAGTAATTTTGTCTTCCCTTTTCAAACAAAAATACATACCTCATGCTGTCTCTGTAAGTAAGTGTTTACACCTTTGCAGGGTGCTCCAAGTAGTTCCTTCTAATACACTGTGAAGTAGGTTAAACTGAGCAGAGATTGATGCCTAATATAAAACTGGTCTCTATAAAGTGAGAAGTCAGAGCATTGTGATTTTGGCTGCGGAGCCTCACTGGACTTGAGTAGCTAAACTGCTGGAGCCCAAGTGTAATTCTGATGCCAAACATTTGTCTGCACACTGTTCTGTTCAGCTCAGGCTCAGCTTTGTCAACATCCCTGTGACTTAGAAGGCACTGCTCCTCCTTGCCTCGCATGTGGAAACTGTCCCTTGTTAATGAAGTCATACTGACTGAACATAGCATGCTCCAAGTGAACACTGATCGTAGGGCACGGGAGACACACAAAGAATGGCCCTGCCCTCCCCACCCCAGCACGCACCATTTTACAGCCCATGGCTTTCTAGCAGGGAGAGAATGCAGAAGTGTCACATCTTCCAGCTCTCTGCTGAGAGGTGCTCCCAGCTTTGCCTCCAGATAGTCACCACCTGCAGTACACTTCTGCAGAACAGAAGTATGTTTATGAGGCGTTTACTCCTTTTGTCTAGATGCCACAGAACAAATTATTTTCAAATACAGGCCCTCCTTGATAATGGTTTTGTTTGCACGCTGCACAGCGTACAATATAGAGTCAGTAGAATATTCACTATTTTTAGTGAAAGGTACTTGCCATCACAGTGTACTTGTTTTCTATATTAGGTAGGTTGACCTACAAGTCCATCCCTGGTTTTGGCCTCTGGGCTTAATTTCATCAGAAAGCAAAAGAAAGTTTCTTGAAGTTATTTTGCTATGGTTAAGGTACTTACTTCAATATCATTAGCGTAAATCATAAAGAATTACCCTTCCAGGTTCATTTCCATTAACACTTCAGGGAAGGTACGGTCATTCAAGAGCAATGGCACTTTTCAACTCATTGGAACTGTTATCATGTGTAAAGGAAGCAAGAAATCAGTAACAAATGGGAACTGGAGCTGACATGTTGGAGTTAAGCAATTCCAAAAGGAGGAAGAAAAACTTCATAACAATAAATGAAAATGCTAGATCTGCCAGTGTATTACAAACTGTGTGATCTTCATTATCTATATGGTTCTGGTTTTGAAAACAACTTATCTTGGATTTTTAAATCCAAATGACACCTTTTTAACTGAGTACGAACATAACACAATTGTGTTAGTGAGATAAACCTTTTACTTGAAAACTCACATTTGAAAAATATTTTTTCTATATTTTTTAAATTTGCAATGGTTAGCTTGACTGGTCTACAAGGCAGTAGCAATATCTTGAAAATTTCCAGTCCCTGAAGTGATACATTGGATCACTCCAAAACTGAATTTAAGATAGTGGCCAGTAGTAGAATCCCACAATGAATTAATGCAGAATAGTTTCTATACAGTACTATACTTATCTTCTGTTTCTATTGCATTAAAAAAGACAGGACTAAAGGAATTTCAGTTTTTCAAATTCAGTCAGCATAAAGCTTACTGTCTCAAAAGATATATGTCAGAGATAAGATGAAAATAAAATTGTAAGAATATTAAAAATAAAAAGGTAAGACAAAAACCAAACAGATAGAATGGCCCAAGCAAGCAACACTCCCACCAAACATCTGGACACTGCAAACTCTGAGGAAGTTACTGCATCAGAATCCAGATTTTGCAGCTGTCTTGTAACGAGCTGTACCAAAACCTTGGATGTGATCATATCTGGGTTTTAAAGATGTTTGGATTTGGACCTTAGTTTGTAGCTCTGGCCCAGTTACAATACATGCAATTTAGATGTTTCTGAACAACTAAAATCATTGAGCTTTGTAAAAACAAAACCATTTTGAAATGTATGTTAAGAGATGCTTTACCATATTAAGGAAGTGGATTAATTAATTTTAAATGTTCTTAGGACTTATTCACGTATTCACTTATGTAAAATTTTAACGGTGCATATTCTACTAGTCCCACAGAATGTACGTGCATTATGTGTCCCTAAGTTCCACCTTTTACATTACAAAGGAGTACTGGACATTTAAGAGGCAAGTAAATGCTTTTTATTGGTTTTGTTTGCATACAGTATTACTTTGCTTGGTAAGCACAAAGCACCATCTATTGAATTGCTCGCTTCTTCATAGCATGGTTTCTTACATATCAGTCAGAATTCTTAACATTTTTCATAGCTTATTTAGAAATCTTGAAGATCTTTGTTATTCACCAGAATATTTTCTCTTGCAAGATGAGAAGCTTTTTTTTGTTTGAATAGAAATATGCATAAATAACACTTCCTTATTTCTTTGTTTGCCATCACCCAGAGAGATGAATTATCTTCTTCAAATGCTATTGCTTTTAAAGATAGTTGTTGTAATTATTTCATATATACCATGCAAGATAGAAATACTTAGACAAAAAGCACCTGGGAGCAGTTTTTCAGAGAATAATTATTGCGAGCCAGAGGTATACGAAGTCTGAGCCCTACTATAATAAATGTGGTACCTGTAGATGTACACAGTTAAGAGAGTTGACCTAAATACCTGGCCAGGAAAATAACTGTTTGAAAAGGTTAAGCTTTTGCCGTAGAACAGGAGCTCAGCATCTGCCAATACTAGTAGTTGCTGTTTTTCTCTCTCTCTTTCCTTCCCCATCCCCCACCACCCACCCTGAGAAATCTGCCTGACTTTTCCATTCCCTACTTCAGTCTCTTGGTAAAGAAGAAAAATCTGTCAAAACCCAGAGATCTGCCAAGTACTTCTAGTATCTGGAAGATGCTTGGTATTTCCCTGGGCTGCAGGGGCCCTGTCCTCTTTCCTTAGGTAGTGCTCACATTGTACAAGTGCCTCCCCTCAAACAGAAGCTGGGTTTCAGAAATAGCATGCCTGAAAGCCTAGCAGAAGTAGAAGTGAAATTGCGCCTTTATCTACTGCTCTGTAGGGGACTGAATTACACCTTCACTGAGGAGATCAATTGCAAAGACTAGTCAGCTGCAGTTAAAAGCTGGAGCACCTGTGTTTTTATAGACTTCTTCACCCAGAAGGCTAAAACAGCAGCAGGATAACAGAACCACCTTTGAAACACAAAATTTTTCTCTCAGTGGAGAATTTGGGGAAGCAGAATTTCTTTTTCTTTCAGGATATATTTGTCTTTCATGACTTTCAGAGACATGTATCAAACTGCAGTTCTAACACCATGAAGATTACAGTCACAACTGCCATTCAAAAATAGAAGGTTCATAAAAGTCATTAGATTCAAGGTGTTGTAAATGCCCTTTTTAGCTATCCCCATTTTTTTTTTTTTTTGGAGACTCTAGAAAACATTTGGAAATCTTGTAACTATTTTTAACTTCTATGAGAGCAAGAAACATACTTAAAAGGTTTCTCACGTATCCAGTCATGTCTACGTGTTACAGCTTTTAAAATAAAACTGGAGGTATTGCAAGAAATACTTACAATGAATTTTGCTTTTTGACTGCACTGGTCAAGAGAGCTAAAACAATGCCATGTAATGAGCCATGAATATAATTTAATTCTTGTTTTCACTCCTCTGTGTCTACTATCAGAGTAATTACATAGAGTTCAAGTCTTGACCAGTGATTCAAAATCAGATCCTAAACACACTAATGCCTTCTTCACCTTTATATATCTTTCCTCGCTGTTTAAAAACAGTACTAAGGAGTTCTGTGAGCCAAGGTGAGTAAACAAAATTCAATCTTGGGACTTAAGAAAGAGCAATGAACGATTTATCTTCCAAGGATTTTCAGTCAGTCAACACAAAGAAACTGGATGATATCCACGTGGAAACGGGACATCACTTGCACTTAGTGATTTGAGGCTTTAGTTAGGTAAGTGGAATCCAGATCATCAGTAATTGTGATCAAAGTAAGAGAACAACAGGCATCTACACTGACAGGGATCAGCTCTCATTTGCCTACTGAAGCAGTAGGTAAAACAGATAGTTACCATGCTGTAACTAGCCATTAAATTGTCCCACAGTTCTACTTAGCTTTTCTTCATGGGAGACACAGGAAGGAGAAGGATGGTGAGGGAGTGAATGTCTCTCATTTCTGCAGCCATTTAATTTACAAGAGGAATAAATGCTATTAAAATGAATCACAGGAAACCTTTAAGAAAGCAGCAGGAATAAATTCTTCAATTCATGTCAAATGAAAGACTCAAATCTCACGGGCCTGATAATAAGAAACAGTGCTTTCTATAGCTAAACAAAAGTGCTGTTCCAAAGCTATTATAACAATCAAAATTAATCAACACTCTTACTGGAAATTTAAGATGAGTAACTGAGGATTTAATGATACTCTTAGGTACAACCCTAGAGTCCGTGGTTGCAGCAAGTCAGTAAGACAATAGTAAGTCTGTTTTAGAATAAGATTGGAGAGGATCAGAGGGATAGCCAAGCCCAGTTCCTGCAATGAAAAAAGCACTGTAAAAAAGGCTTAGCTTAGGTAACTGTTTGTAGGATTTCTGTTCTTTGTGCCATCATAGAACTCACAGCACTTCGCAATAGCCTGCAGAAAAGTTAAACCCAAGTGAAGAAGATCCACAGCTATAAAGAAATGTACGAAGTGAGCAGAAAGGACAGAAGGTCTCACAAATCTCATAGCTTCCTGATCTAGCAGGGATCAGCTGATCCTCAACAGGAAACCATGCCTTACATTACTGAAGAAAAAGAAAAAAATTCTAATTTTGCTTCCAATTTGATCTAAAGGAAAATTACACCTTTATCCCAAACCCAGTAGCTGGTTAAATCTTGAGCATATTAATTGGTCACATCAGTCAAACAACAGATAAAAATTACTATCACTAACCACACTTTATCTAGATTTGCTTTATTTTCAGTCCAGTGCTTCAGAGAAAGATGGCAATGCCCAGCAGCTCATTTTTTAAGTGTTCACTGAAGGGGATAAGGGAGTGAGGAAGAGTGGGAGGGAGGAGAAGAGAGCCTTCTTTCCTTGGCAAGGAAATAAGCCTCCATAGCAACTAGCAGAAGACTCAAAGCACATATTAATACAGCAAAGCCAGACTGCAAACAAACAGTAATCCAGGCTCTTTTCAAACTCCTTTTGGAATATGATATAGTCACATATCCAAAACTTCATTCCTGATCTCCTAGGAATGATCTTACTTTAAACATAAAACTCTGCTCCTAAGTTTTTCAAGCTTCAAATTAAAACAATTTGAATTTATTGACTATGTTTCTTATTTCAAAGAATATTGCAGGACTTCTCCTTAGATGGTTGGAAATACTATTGTAACAGTATTTGGGTTAGTATTTTAGTTTTCATTTATGACTAATTTCCCCATACTTAATGTATAACCATTTGAATATGCACTCCTGTTATCCTTTAACTTAAAAAGCATTTCATCTTCCTTAGATACTCTGTTTTGCAAATCTTCATAGTAGCCCTTCCGTGCACCTGTTCCAATATCAGTTCATCTTTCTTCAACATGTATGATGACAACTGTATGATATAAAATAGTACTGGTACTTCCCTGACTGTATAAAAATATCTGTTGATAGAATTCTGAGGGTTTTTGCAGCTATGATACACTGGAATCTCAAAAGCAAGGCCCTATTCACCAGAACACTGTGATCACTCTCTTCTTCAACTGTCTTCAGTTATTGGGTATTTCCCACTTACATTATACCATTATTTCTAGTATCTGATTCCATAGTTGTACACTTGCACTATAAATCTTATTGTATGCCACTATCATTGTTGTCAACAGAAGTAATTAACATCTTCTAATCTATGCTAGGGGACAAAAACCACAAGCACTCCCTTGGTTGTTATACATTTTCCCTAGCAAAAATAAAAGAATGAGAAAATATAATCAAAATGCAATTCCAGATGGAAACCCAAAGTCAGGTCTCATTCAGGTATTTCAGGCAGGTTCATGATAGAACTTAACTGAGTAGGGATTGGAGATCAGGGTGTGGTCTCTGCCTGTGCACCAGAGTGTTGACAGTTTTGGTAAGTCAAACCCCAGAATGAACTTCCAGTTCCCCATCTGAACCTCTGCTCTCTGGGAAACCATTGGAGTTTGACTAATGGAGAAATGGCTGTATAAACAACATGCAAAAGTCTCTTAGACTTTCATGTTCACCCCTCGGCACCTGACCGGCATGCTAGATGTGATACACAAGTGTTGCATTGTTCAAAGCTGGCACCAAATATTTATTATAATAGTTAATATTTATTATTTAGTTATTTAACACATTAGTGCAGCACCACTCAAACTGTACATGAAAATCTAAAAGGTGGCTTTATTCAGCCTGTGTGCATTCCAGAGCTAGGTGCCACCAAGTGCTCTTTCAACCTGCTGAGTTAATGAAGACAGTATTAGGCTTTTTCTGATGTTATTCAGGTATTTCAAGGGACAGCTTCAGCCAATTGGCCATACTCAAGAATATAAAAACCTATGCCATCTGCCTTTGCTAGCTGCTATGAAAAGGAGTGTTAGATATAGAGGGGCCTCGCAGAAGTTAGTAAATGTGTGTTACTGACCTAGGAGGAACACAAGAGAGTTCACGATAGAGAAATTCCCATGTAGACCCAGAGACCCTCTCAAAGCTGCCAACTTCTGCCTTTCTCAGGCTGAGGCCTATCTCCAGCTTTATGCTTTTTCTCCACCATGGGGATGTTTCCTAACCGAGCAAAAGGGGACAATGCTCCCGCAGCCTTTCCTTGCCTAAGTTCCTTGCCAAAATCTTTTGGCACAAGGAGCGCCCGCCACATCTTGCATCAGGAAGGAGTCATCAGAGCCTGGCAGTGTTTGGGGGTCATGATGCCCAAAGTGCTGGCCATTCAGATGGCACCATGGTTCTGGGGACTGGGTCTAGTGAGGGCCCACACGGAGGGCAGCCATGTCTGGGAGCCGTGAGGGGTGTCTGAGGTGTGTGAGGAGGCTAGAGCAGCCTGACCACCGGGCAGGGGGATGATCCTGGCTGAGCTCCCCCATGCCCATGTGCACTCCCAGGCACAGCCCTCTGCTTCTGCCTTCTGCTTGTCTTTAAGAGAGCCACGTCTCCCCACCCTGAAATGCCACAACACGGTCAGCTTCCAGCTGAATACTGTACACACAAACATCTCAGGCAGATCTTAGCGCACCAGGGGTTTTGCTCAGGTAGGAAAATGCCAAGGCAGTGGAGAAAGCTGGCAGGAGCTGGCAGCTCTGGCAGAAGATGCTGAGGAGGCCTGGGCATTACCAGAGCATCTGCGACCCTCCCCCCAAGGCCTATAAAAAGCAGCCTGGGGAGCAGGACCTCTGGGAACAGAGCAGGCAAACAGGGCCTGATGCAGCAGTTTGGGTGGCAGGGCGCGCAGGAAAGCCATAGTCACCCCACTAGCTCAGGGGGTCTCTGCCAGGATGGTGGGCACTCACCTCACAGCTAAAACCAGTGTATCTACAGAGAAAGCCCCTGAGATGTATGACGCTTCCACCCAGATGGAACTGGTAAGGAAGGAGACCTCAGTACAGATGGTAGACTGCAACGAGTGCACAGACCCTTCTCCTGGAGTAAAGAAAGTGCCTGCAAAAGCTGTGCACAGGTTGATGATCTGTTGCATCAGGTGGCTGAGCTGCAAGAAACAGTTAAAAGGCTGCATAGCATTAGAGGGGTGAAGATGGAGGTAGTTAAGTTGTTTCAGAACTGTGCTCCTGTAGCAGACACCACAGAGAATGAGGCACCTTGGACCCTGGTGACCCACAAAAGGAGGACTCTGCTTCAGTCTCCACCCTCCAGCATTAAAACCAAAACCAGGTATGAAGCTTTGACAGCTGTAGACACCCATGAGCAAGGTCTGCAAGGAGAAACTCTACCAGTAGCACACAGTGGATATCGCAAAAAGAAATGACGAGTGCTTGTAGTGGGTGACTCTCCATTAAGGGGCACTGAGGCACCCATCTGCCATCCTGACAGGGAGTCATGAGACGTATGCTGCCTTCTGGGAGCTAAGGTCCAAGATGTTGCTGAGAGGGTGCCACAACTTGTCAGCAGCACAGACTACTATCCATTGCTACTCTTTCATGTGGGCACAAATGACACTGCAAGCCAGAACCTGGGCAGAATCAAGGAAGACTACAAAGCCCTGGGTGTGCAAGGGAAAATTATTGGTGCCCAAGTTATCTTTTCTTCCATTTAGAGGGAAGGGTGCAGCCAGAAATAGATGCGAATCAACTTTTTGTTTCATGGCTGGTGCCATTGTGAGGGCTTTGGCTTTTATGACAACATGACATTCTTCAATGACTATAGCCTGCTAAGGAGGGATGGGATCCACCTGTCTAGAAGAGGCAAGGGAATCTTTGGCAGCAGGCTGGCAAACTTAGTGAGGCAGCTTTCAAACTGAAAGACTCAGGGGGGTGAGGTCCAAAGTGGCAACACTCATGCCGCTGCAACCAACTAGGGAACAAGCCAGGCCAACAGGAGCAGCAAGAAATGTCCCTTAGCTGTCTCTCAAGATGTGAACCAGAAGACCATCCGTCTCAAGTGTACGTATATCAATGCATGCAGCCTGGGGAACAAACAGGAG
>VYXH01001019.1:0-14501 GCA_013397275.1 Burhinus bistriatus | reverse complement strand
TGAGTTATTTGAAGCTGTGCTAGGAGAAAGACTTCATCGTTCAAGGGTTATTATTACTCTGTCTCACGCTCTATTTCTCGCTTTCTCTCCTAAGGTACTGCAGTGCCTATAATGAAGTGAATCCAAATGACTACTTTGAGACTGGCGAAGAACCTGACGTGCACACAAAATATTCTTTTAACATTGGTCTGAATTAATCATCCAAAGGGATTTGCTATTTCATTTATGGGATTTGATTCTCCCATGTGTTTTTCTACTAATGTGATTGTACTGATGCAAAATCAGAAGCATTGGTAAAAAGGCTGATACTTTTTCAGCCTGGAGGACTTCACAAAAAATTCCAGAGAGGCCAAATTAGCCTCTGGGTAGTAATGGGGGCAGTCTGATGGAGAAATAGACCTTAGACCTGTAGGGCAGATTCCCTCCCCTGTCTCTTTTTTCACTATACAAATGCAAGAGGGTGTGGGCTTCCCTCCGTGGATGTAAAGGAGGTTGCAGCCCTGTGGCTGCTTGGTACTTAAGTTTCTGTTCACTTTGTAGTGATTCAACTACCACAAGGAACAGGTAGGTTAAAGCCTTTGCTGTGAAGTACTAAATCAGATGATGATATTTTGTCAGTAAAAGAAAGCTTAGGGATAAATTCACACAATTTAAGGTTTTAATATAACCTGTGAAACTCAGGATGACATTTAGAATTTTCCTCTTTATTGTTTTTTTAACAAATCCCCCAAAGAGCAAAGCTAGCAGAGAATCCCGAGTACTGCTATCAGCAGATCCTGACAATATTTTCTTCAGAAAGAGCTACATTTTTTCCTGCTGTGTTTTGATCAGTATTTTCTCCAACTTCCAGCACTTGTCGCTCAGTCTATCAGCCTTCCTCATTCTGTTCCCTTCACTTTTTTTTCTCTCCTTTTTTTTAATTTATTTTGTCCCCTCCCTGTCTCTTACCACATCTCTACAATTAGATGCTTTTAAAAAAAAATTTCCAACAAATTGAGAAAGTAACATGCTGTTGTTTCAAGCAAACTTAGCTCTCTTCTTGCATGTTTTGACTTTTCTCCCCATTCCCTGCAATGATTTGCCAGGTAAGCTTCAGGGCTGGAGTCATGACAGTGCTTCTGTATTGGATCGCAAGCACAGACTTGGGCATGTTTTTGAAACCAATCTGTGACTATTAATTCTGTGTAGACTTATGCCTATATCTGAGAAAAGGCTTTTCAGTTGTCTTGTACCTGCAGTTTGGAGTGTGTAACTGTAACGTGGGTAGGTTTAAGGTAAGGAAGGATAGGAGTGGTACAACCCTCAGCTTGGGATGTTGCCAGAACCGTCAACTTAAGCCACCTCCATCCCATAGGCAACAGTGGGGGTACACCACCACCAGAGGACATTGGCCTTCTTAGCAAAAGTACATAATAACATAAACACAGAGCTTGGCATAAGACAATGAGGACCTAGTCTGAAAGGATCCAAATGTTGGTTAATCTCTTCATGCGCACTGAATGAGGAGGCACTAAGCAATAACAATGTAAGGCTAATTGTCATGACCTTTTTGGTGGCTAGTTCTAAACTTTGTTCAAATCAGGTTTTTTTCCCACTGAAGTTTTAGTATAAAAAATAAACATAATCTGACTGGAAAGTTAAGCACAGGGTTATTCACATCTAAATCCTGCATAAAATTTAAAATGATTGAACAAAAAGATGTTGAATTTCAGCTGCTTTTCAAAATGTTCTAAAGCTAGGATTTCTGACCACATGACCTGTCCCTCCATTGTGCTGACATCTAGTGCAACAGGCAGATTGGGGTAGTCTAGATAATTAGAAGCAAACTATTAAGATAAATTTGTATCATTTTGAAGGTATGCATACGGGAATATATGCCACAATATAAGCTATATGGAGGAGATTGGAGAGTAGTGGCTTCACATTGTTATAAATGGGTCTGTCTACCTAAGGCATCAGGGGAAATTTACATCTCAGGAGGATAAAACAGTTTTTGTATTGCTGCAATAGTTAAAGAGCATTGACCCAAGAAAAGAGGTTCTCACTATGAACAACCTATTTAGGACTCATAGACTAAGAATACTTTGCTTCTAATGTGAAAGCAAAGAAGAATTTTCCTTCACTCCTTTCTTTGCCTTCCACAATAATTGCAATTCATTCTATGGGTTTCTTAGCAGGCAAAATACAGTTCAAAAGGTTCCAGAAGAGCTCTAACAGTGGAGATGTCCTCTGAGGGGACCGCTAAGTCCTAGGTTATTTCGTTTTGCAGTCAATGCCCACTCTGAGTACAAAGGCCTAGATTTGGATTACCTTACCAAGGTCAGAAATATAGGCACTTTGCAATGCTGCAATTCACTTCCAGATTCTCTTTCCATCGTAAAGCTCTAGGACAATGCTCATGGCACATGTAGTCCTAAAACTGGGTCAAGACCAGGTCTCCATAATGTACAGAGAGAGTTCACACATACTAAATGTAGAAGGAAAATTAGTGTGCTTTCAATTTTTTCAAACTTTCTAATAGTTTTCCTAATGAATGTTGGGGTCAACTGATTTTAGATACATTAGCATATTGGTGGGACCCTACCTTTCCCTTCTATAAACAGACACACTCTACTACACAAACTTTCAGCCTAACAAATTACAAACTATCCCTTTTTTAAAAAAAATTGTGTTTTAAAAACATCAAAAGACAAAAAACCTGTGGGAAAATTATGCCCTGTTCCATAACTCCTTTTGTCACTAAATAGAACCTTAAACCTCTTCAGTGCCTTTATAAGGAGCTTTGCTTCTCAGATGCATTAACCCACCCACTTCCTCTCCATATCCTATTGTCATCCCCTTTGAGGTTTATTTCCCTGTTTGTCCTTTTCAAATGCTAGCATTTTTAAAGAGGGTCTTTCAAAGACATTGTGCTCAAGCCTTGATGGCAAAGGGTCTTCTCATCGATACAACTGCCCACACTTCTTTCACTCTTTTTGAAAAGGAATCTAAAAAATAACAAATATTAAGCTGCTAGAATGGACTTTGTTTTAAAGCGGCTTCTTTGTTTCCCTTCAGAGGTTTAAAAAAAGGATGTTTGCAGGGAAGGGAATTCCTCCCACTGAAGCTGACAGGAATTCTGCCTTTAAAACAGGTGGCAGTAGAAGTTGGCCTAGACTGGTTTGTACAGCTCAAGGATGTATTGCATAAGTATATAGCCTAAGACAGGTCTGTGCAAAACTTCATGCGAAGCAATATGAAAATATTGATCTGATTTTTTACAATATAGAAATGGAAATAATTGTATGCCTATATAGCACTTGCCCATTTCTTTAGTGTATGTAAAGGCCTGCAAACTTCACTGTATATGCTTGCAGGAGCCAGGTCAAGAATTTCATAGGCTGGATTTGCAGCTCAGGTAAAGCAGTGTAAATCAAGAGTAATTCCATTACAGATAATTAAGTTAGTATACCAGTATAAGCCCGGAAGAAGTGTGTGAAGATTGAAACCCTGTAATTACATTTGTTTCCAGAACAGATAGAGCATCATTGATACTTAAAAGGACGTTGTTCAATAAATTAGTAGCAAATGAAACACTGCAAAGAAAAGAAGCTTAAAAGATATCATCTCTGTAGGCTTGTTTTAATATTTTTTTTTAATGTATTTAAACTTCACTTTAAAAATATGGAAGCTCAAAACCACTAACGACTAGCACAATCTGACACCGACAGATCCCCAGTTAATGGAAAAATGAAGCCAAGAAAATTCATAGAGGTAAATCAAAGAGTGAAAATGCAAAGATTTTGAACTTTATTTGGGGTGGGGTTTTTTGTTTTTTTTTAATCTTTATATATTCTTAATATTCAAAAATTCACAGAATCACAGAATGGTAGGAGTTGGAATGGGAACTTTAAAGATCATCTAGCCCAATCCCCCTGCCAGAGCAGGTTCACTTAGAGAAGGTTGGACAGGATCACATCCAGGCAGGCTTTGAATGTCTCCAGAGTCGGAGACTCCACCACCTCTCTGGGCAGCCTGTTCCACTGCTCTGCCACCCTCAAAGTAAAGAAGTTTTTCCTCATGTTCAGATGGAACTTCCTGTGTTCCNCAACTCTCTATCCTGTCCAGGTCTTGCAGAATGGCAGTACAGCCTTCTGGTGTGTGAGCCACCCCTCCCAGTTTGGTATCATCAGCAAACTTGCTAAGGGCACACACTGTCCCCTCATCCATGTCACTGATGAATATGTTGAACAAGACTAGACCCAGTACTGACCCCTAGGGAACACTGCTAGCTACTGGTCTCCAACTAGACTCTGCTCCACTGATCACAACCCTTTGAGCTCTACCATTCAGCAAGTTCTAAATCCACCCCACTGTCCACTGATCTAAGCCACACTTTCTAAGCTTACCTATGAGGATGTTATGGAAGACAGTGTCAAAAGCCTTGCTGAAGACAAGGTAGACAACATTCACTGCTCTCTCTTCATCCACCCAACCAGTCATGTTGTCACAGAAGGTTATCAGATAGGTCAAGCATATTGTCCCCTTGGTGAATCCATGTTGACCACTCCCAATAACCTTCTTTTCATCCACATGCTTAGAGATGACAACCAGAATGAGCTGTTCCATCACCTTTCCAGAGATGGAGGTGAGGCTGACCGGCCTGTAGTTTCCCAGGTCCTCCTTCTTGCCCTTTTTGAAGGCTAGAGTGACATTGGCTTTCCTCCAGTCCTCAGCACCTTTCCTGTTCTCCATGACCTTTCAAAGATGATGGAGAGTGTCTTGGCAATAACATCTGCCAGCTCCCTCAGCACTCTTGGATGCAGCCCATTAAGGCCCATGGATTCATGGGCGTAGAGTTTGCATAAATGATCTCTAATCTGATCCTCCGCAACCAAAGGAAAGTCTTCCTTTCCCTTACCTCCAGGGTCTGGGATTCCTGAGGGCTGGCCTTAGCAGTAAAGACTGAAGCAAAGAAGGCATTCAGTAACTCCGCCTTCTCTGCACCTTCTGTCACCAGGGCACTCACCTCATTCAGCAGTGGATCCACATTTTTCCTAGTCTTCCTTTTGCTACTGACATACTTGAAGAAGCCCTTCTTGTTGTCCTTGACATCCCTTGCCAGATTTAATTCCAAGTGGGCCCTAGCCTCCTTTTTTGCGTCCCTGCATACTCTGACGACGTTCCTGTATTCCTCCCAAGCGACCAGTTGCTTTTCCCACATTCTGTAAACTTCCTTCTTTCTTTTGAGTTTTTCCAGAAATTCTTTTAACAAGGTAGTTTTGAAGTTTCAAATAGGATTTGTATGAACTTTGGGTGGGTTTATCACCATTTGTGTATTCCTTGCAAGTTATCCCCAAAGGATTTCAGTGTCCAAGTTAAAAATAAATGGCTCAGGAAATAAGCCTAAGCAGACAGTAAATGATAAAACATGAACACCGAAATATCACTCTCTTCCATACTGTTGTTATTGAAACAGATATGGATGTCTAATTAACCAGGGAGCACCAAATTATTCTCTGAAAAATGTTTAACTCTAATAAATCTAATTGCTGGTTTAAATGAGAAAGAGAATCAGGACTTTTTTATTTTTAGTCTAGAGATTAACTTCTTTTTCTATGAATTATGAGATTAAAGTAATTTATACTTCATATTTTTTCTGCTTTTAATCTTTATTTATTTTGAATCTGATAGCAAGTTCATTAGTTCCCAACAACATGCTAACAAGGAAACAAATGGAATAACAAATTAATGATATTTATGTCAAACTAATTAAATAATAAGAAATATTACCCTTGCTTAATAAGAATTTTACAAGGATCTACACCTCTTTTCTGCAATATACTTCAACAAGACTAGCCCAATTTTTAATCCTTGTGTTTCGTAACCTTTAATTGCTGACTGTCAAATAATTTGAAGCTTTCACTTTTAAGAGCCATCCTCCTCTTAAATATTTCCTTGCTTTAGATTTTCGGTAAGTGGTCATTGATGTAATTGTACATTACCCTTTTCAGGCCTTAGTTCCCTAACTATTTCTCATTCTCATTCAGGTGTTTCAGATGACTGGTTCATATCTAATCATTTTGCTCTATGATAATAGACATTAGATTTCATCCTTGTCAACTTCCAGATTAAGGGATAAAACTAAGGGAGAAACTTTTGGATTAAGACATAAATTAAGGAATAGTTACCTGGGCAATTAAATCAATGAGTTAGCAAAATATGTGGATTTACTAGCTTTGGTTCTTGGACTTATTTCAGGACTAAAGGTGAATGGGCCAAAGGAAGGGAAATATTATCTTTATGTTTTCTTAACCCCCGGATTTATTAGAAAGATAACCTGCCACTGGAGAAAATTTAAAGTAACATCATGACATTCTAATTTGCACCATCTGTTGATAATTGCCAATTCCTTAACATGTCAAATGTGAAAGGCTGAGAGGACAGAACAAAGATGGATATGCTTGGTGCATGCCAATCAGCTTTCTCTGTAACAGAGGGTATCTAAAGCAGCTGAAAAAGACCTGGGAGCCATAACAGAAATAGCAGCATGAGCTACTAAATTGTCATAAAACATAAACTGGAGAGAGGAACGTCTGTCTCCCTATGCTTTGCAATAACAGCCACAGAACACCTCTGTACTTTGCATTTTTCCTCAAGGGTTATATTTAACAGCATATAGCATATGAAAACAGAATATGTTGTTTCTCAGTCCTAAAGATATTTCCTTGAGCACACAATTTTAAATGCTCTTGTGAAGAATGTGCCTGGACAGCCAAGCATCTCTTCTTCGATCAGCATAACTGGAATTGATGCTATCTAGGTTGTTTGTAAGGCCTCCCTACTGCCATTTGCTGTTGTTAAACAGCTGGAGCCAGATGAATCAGTCAGGTGAATCAAAATAAGCAACTTTTAAGTAAAAGAACAGTATGAGGATCACTGTCAATTGTTGCACTAGCTCTCTCTATCATTTTTTCTTAGGCTGTGAACAGACACCAAAGAGGGCTGTAATTCCAGATGTTACTTCCCTTCAGCTGGAGGGTATAGTCTTAAAGCCCAGTGAATGGACGAGCTCCCATGAGCACTTCCTAATCTGTTTCAAACAGAAATCATCTGGGTTAGTCTGAAGAGTTTAAATAAGAAGCACTCACATAATTTTTACCATTGGCACTGTTGAGAGGGTAGGACCTCTGACGAGTGGGCACTGAGGAGCAGATTTGGGTCCTTCTACCTGTAAGAACAAGCATTAATCTTCTCTTTGCTCAACCTAATCTTATATTCTGTGCAACAGGAGCAGATAATATGACTGCTAATGCTAGTTTAAAAAAAATGTTTCGCTCTTGAAGAACATTTTTGCCAGCCAAAATTTTTGGTATTTTCTAATGGAACTCATATTTAGTACTCTTTAACAGTTAGGATAGTTCTTCAGTATGCCTGTGGCTTTTCTTAGTTGAGAAAAGAAGTATATTAGACTTAAAAGGAAAGAAACATACAGAATCTGCATGCTTTTAAAAAAAGAACTCTAGATCTTTTTTATTCCCAGGTGTTTATGTATATAAATGGTTCTATTTCTATGTATGAACATATATAAAGACTGTAACTATATCACAGAGAATTAGACTCATGACATAGATATAGAAATAAAATTAGACTTAGTTGCTAAAGTTGCTTTTATATTTCTGTATGATTGACACAATTTAGAGAAAAAAAAAAAAAGATCCTGACTTCTGCTGTAGCTGCTTTGATAACTCAGTATCTGTGTGAGGAACTCTGGTTTAGAAAAGTTTCACAACTGAATATCATGTAAATACAGTAAGAACTATGTAAACTAAAGAAAAATAATCATGTTAACAGCTTAAGAGAGTCTTGTATCAGGAAACGTATGAAAAACTTCCTCATATCTGAAGATAGGGAATGTGAAAGCAGCTACTGACAGTTGAAGGTGAAAGAAAAAAATATTTTTTCTGTTTACTTACCCTTGGTAGAGTTTAAATTGTTTCAAGATGAAAGAGTTTTTGTTGGAATTTAGCCGATTTAAATCTGTTTGCTCTGTTGCTGCTCTTTTTATAGCTTCTGTAACATTAGCTTCTGCTCAGGTAACTGTTTCCTAATGGGCAATAGACCACCAACTAATTCCAAGACAGATATTGCACAATCGATATTCAGGTAGAGATGTACTGAGTCTCAATTTTCTGATCCTGCCATTGACTAGAGCAACTACACAACATCTGCAGCCAGACCACCTTAATGGTGATAGTCTCACAAATTAACCAGGGATGGGTTTGTCCCATATTTAGAGAAGAGACTTTCAAGAAAATGTCATGATACCCTTCAAAATAATATAAATTATTTTATATGGAAACTCTTTCATCTTAATATCTTCAGAAAATGAATCAGTAAGGAGCAATTAAAATCAAGGCCTCACTAAGTTTGCAGTCCTAGTATAGATTTTGTCAATGTAATCTGTTACTTGTACCAAATACCAGCTATTTTTCTTATTAAAAATTTCATTATTCCATTTGTTGGACTCCTTTACCTCTCTTCTTTCTGAAAACAGCAGTGCCTACTTCGCCAGCTAGTCACCAAATCAACATGAAGTACTCATTATTTAGCTGATTTTTGGTAAGTAATTACAATATAGACTGACTGGTCATGGCATTAAAAAAAGAAAGTGTTTACGTGTTGTTTTTCTGTTGTTCCATTCACGTTATAAATAAAGATAAATGAGCCTGTTTGTTACTAAGGTTCTCTCTTTTGAAAGGTCAACTGCTGATAAACTATAGGAAGCAAACAGTTGAAACCAACTACTGTATAGCATTCAGGAACTTCAATGAAAAAAAGAGGATCTGGATTTTATTTAAACCAAAGGGGCAAAATTGTCTGAATCATATAACCCAAAGGAGCAGGAGGATGAAGCTTTCAGTGCTCCAGAACTAACTGGGTAAATAAGTGATTCAAAGAAATATTGGAAAGAAAAGAGATCAAATACCAACAGAAAGAAGAATATATAGGGACAAAGTAAAAAACAATTGGAGAAACTGGGACAGATTATACTTCTGTGATTCCTACTTATTGTTTGTGAGTCAAGCCGTAAGAAGTTGCTTCAATCACATAAATAAAAAAGATTAAGTATAGAGGAACAAGGAGTAATATGTAATGATAATAGAAAGATACCTATTTAAATGAATATTTTCCTCAGTTTTCTGTGAAACTAGTGATGCTGAACGTGAAGACAAAGGTAAGGTAATGAATGTGTGAATAGAGGTTCAGAAATGGAATTTACTGCAACTGAGGTAGATGCAAAATATAAAGATCCTGAAGTGTTCAAATCAGAGGAACTAAATAATTTCTATTTCAGAACTTGGAGCAAAATGTAGCGTAGAATTGCAGACTTCACAGCCAGAATTTGTAATAATTTTTTTTTTTCCTGAGTTGTCTCATATTAGCAGAGAACAGAAGATAAAGTATGAAAAGGAGTGCAGAGTGACAACCCATTAGTCTGATAAATAATAATATGCAAGGCTTCTTCTGAAAGACATTTTGAAAGAAAGAATAAGATATTGCCAGTCTAACCTGATAGAATTCATTGAAAAATAATTGATTTTCTAGACAGGGAAAGAGAGCAGATCTAATCAATCTGATACCACACAGGAATTGTTAGTTAAGAAGAGGAGAAAAAAGGGATTAATCTGGGAATTATAAAGTGGGGAAGGAGAGGTGGTGATAGGAGTAAAGAACAGGAAGGAACTCAGGTAGAGGGAGACTGCCACTGCAGTTCCTCAGTGATTGTCTCTTGAGTGGTTTCATTAATATTTTCTGTAATAACCTTGAAAGAAATATGATATTGAGTTAAATGAAATATATAACTTGTTAGGAAAATTAGGATATCATGCAGAAAGAATTGCATGACCCTGGAAAAGTAAGAATAGAATGAAATTCAATAATATGAACTATATGGTCATGCATTTAGGAATTAACATATTTTTCAGTAAATCGGGAATTCGTGACTTGGAAATGACTGAGGAAGAGAATCTACCTCTACACATCATAGATAACTATGTGCCATTAAAATAGTCTGACCATGAAAATGACAAATGTGATCGTACAAAGTATCATTTGAAACATTTTCAGAGGAGACAGGCAGGAAACAATGACATCGTACAAGGCCAAGGTAAAACGTCATCAAAAATCCCGTATGTATTTCTGATCACCTACAGTCAAGAAAAGTTGCATTCAGGCTGGAATAGGTTGGAGAAGGGCACTTAAGATCAGGAGAAAGCCTTCTAACAAGAAGAAATAAACTGTTCTTTGGTAGTTTAAACATAGAAAAGAAGGCCAAGAAGGACTGAAATTATACACAAGGAGTTAACATCAGGGAAAAAAAAAAAACAAAAACAAAACTCTTTAAGTTAAGTCATAATGTTAACACAGGATTAAAAAAAGCCAAGACTGCTAGTCAGGTCATTAATATATGTAGGCGCGAAAGGAGAGTAAGATTTCTGCCTTAAGAACAATGAGATATCTACAGGAAGAGTGATGACAAAAAAAAAAAAAAAGTCTGACCTATTTTTAAAGTGGAACTTGTTTAATTTATTAAAAGTATTATGTGACATAGATACTTGTAATATCAGGAGCTAAGCTACATCAAAAAATTAATTTCATTCCAGTCCTATGTTCAGAAGTATTTGCTGGCTTACCAGTACGACGGACTTATCACTGGCTAATGTAAATCAAAATTACAGACTTCAGCCCTTTGTTATTCTGCCAGAGGAAATCCTTAATCAACAGCAGCAGTATATGTTGTATACAGCTTCTCACTGAATTATATTTAGCACATTAATTTAGCAGTGAAATTGGAAGTCTTTTTTATGTTACTACATTTCCAATTTTTATTTTATATAATTTTTCAAAGCCAAAGGATTTTTTTGTCTGAAATCAGTGCTGTTTTGCTACTGTATTTTTCATTCATCTTCCAATTTTTAAAAGGTAGGTTTATAGGTAGGTTAGTAACTGGCAAGATTGCAGGTGTGAAGAGTCTGTCACAACATACTGTTTCAGGACTTTCCAGGGACTCTAGTTAGAGCTGTGTATGTCCCATTGGGAAGGTAAGAACCATCTGTTTCTAATGGGATAAAGCTTCTGTTTCTAACCCTGCAGGGCTGCAAGATATTGAACTCACAGTCTGTCTTACATTTAAAGGCAGAATGCATTTGGAAAGGAAGTTTGGGAGAAAGAAAGAAGCAATTCTCTGGCAGTTATTGCTTGAAATGACTGAGCTTGAGAATGACAGAAATAATCAATGAAGAAATGACACAATGCAGGAGAGACTAAAACATTGCATTAACTTCATTTATCACAGTGCTCCACAATTAGGACATAGTTCAACTCATGACATGATTATCACTCACAGAACTGATTAAACAGTCCATTCACTAGAAGAAAACTGATTTTAGACTTTGCCAGTTCATAAGGATAGTGCGAGAAGACATTCAGGTATCCAAGTATCTACAGGTAGTTAGATCACGAGGATAGAAAAATATAAACTGAACTTAGTAAAATTTTCTAAGGAAAAAGCTGAATATGTAAAAACAGTAGGATCTCTACTAAATGTTATTTACTGGAGAATAAAATTAAGCAAGGCAAGGCAAAAAGGTAAATCAAAGCAATGCAAAATGCTATTCCCTGCTATTGATGCTTCAGTATAAACTGAAGAGGAATCATCTGCCTAATAAAGGTGATTAAGTACTTCCTCTCCAAAAATGTAGGAAAATGGTCCCTGCAATGGGAGACTACACAGATACCCACATTCCCTGCACCCTCAGCAGTGTGAGAAGATACGTCTGGAGGCTTGGACAGGGATATATGGTATGCTTCACTTCAGATTGTGCTTCAGGGGAGAGAGCTCTTACTGGCAGTACTCTACATAGTGCCAATATTCTATATTGGTAGAATATAGAATGGAGGTGTCTCCTTCCATCATTTCATCCTGAAATTAGGATTTAATTATTCTTACCTCTTCTCCTGAGAATTCAGTAACAAAGGGGAAAAATAAATTGTCTTCATCATTTGTGATCCATCCTGCTCACAGCTGCCCTTGCCAAACTGGTGGCCACCCTTTATACAGAAAGCTAGCAGTCAGGGCAGCCTTGGGGGATGAAGGATACCAGACCCACAGTAGGGACAACAGTTTCATTCTCACTCCTCTAAGCCATCTACTTCTTTTCTTATCAGATAAAAAAATTAGTCTTGCTTTTCTCTTGTCCTGTGACTTGTAACTGCTTGATGGTAAAGAAGGTGAGCGTGGAAAAAGTCCATAGGCCTGGTGCTTTAGACACTCTACCAGCATGTAAAGCATTCAATCCCCTCTTGTGGAGTAGCCTAGGACCTAGAACAGGGTTCTAGCACTGGTTTAGAACAGCCCTCTATTAAAAAAAAAAAAAAAGAAAAAAAAATTACATCCCAATCAATATCCAGCGTGCTGGAGGATGCTGAAGACTTTCACAGAGTTAAGGTGTCTATTTGCACTGCCCGGTGTGAATGCAGTTCCCATATCTGGGAATTAAAACTAAGCACCCAAGGGGCGTAATCTAAGAATGAAAACACCTAATTTAAATGCCTTGGGAATTAGACAATTTGCAAAAGTAGGTAAGTATTGGATTTCTTTTAGGGACTTTGATAGGGTTTAAGCAGAGTGTGTGTCACCTTGAATTCCTAGACTTGGATTTTCAAAGACACTTACTAAGAATGGATTTTAATAGTAAGTTGACAGGCTATCTGTTTCTTGCATATTAGCAAAGTCCCTGTAAATAGGCATTATTACCTGTGGAAGGAACTGACTTTCCTTTAACTTCATTTTCTCTTTTGTTAAGACATATAAGATTGTATGTCTGTACTTATGTGCGTATACATGTGAATAATACTACGTTTTTATGACATGAGTTTAAGATCCAAATAACCTATATAATTTATTTACTATGCAATTCAGAGCAATCCACTTTAATAACTTCTATTTTTAAATACAAGGCAACTAGGGACGGATTAATGAGGCCTAATATTATGAAAAGAAAATTAATGATACATGTGGAGATAATACTTCACAACACAAGCCAGCAGGGGACTATTCTCCACTAGAAGTCTGAGTTCTGTGAAGGTTCAATGGTGCATTTGAATGCATTATTTTATTAGCACATAGTTATAGTTTTCAGAACTGTGGAAATTCTGTTCTCTTATGAGATATTATTGGCAGCTATTGGAAAGCTCACCCAAACACATTTCGTCCTGCTGAAACCCTTGAGACAATCATCTTTCCAAAACATCAAAACAATAATATGCAAGGTTATAAGAAGAGCAACAAAAATGTCAGAAACATGGAATTCCTGCACCAAATGAAATTAAAAGGGCCTATTCTAGTTAGGTCCCAACCCGTAAAGAGTTCACATTCCTATCTTTAACACTGTGAATAGTCATATTGATTTCATATTCAAAAACCTTCACAGGATTAAGGTTTAAATTGGGGTCAAGTGTCTCCGGTCACTTCTGTTGCCCTTCTTGAACTCTATGGCACTACTCACATGCTCAAAATTAAATGTTTGCAATGTCAGAGTTTCAGTCTGGAAATAACAAAAGTAAAAGCAGATATGATAGAGAAATAATTTTGTATGCTATACTGTAAAAAAAAAAAAAAAAAGCTTCTGTTTATATCCAGGCTATGAAGATGCTTAGACTGAGTTGCACAAAAGGTCTTGGTGAATAGTCCCTCAGGAACATATTTCTGATATTGGTTTGGATTCTGTGTCATGATATTTAGAAAAGCAAAACAGGATAGACTCACAGAAGGGATTTGAACGATAGTCTTCTGTTATATGGCTGCATAATAAGGTTAATAACTCCAAATTGTATACTGTGGATGCAGATGTATAGCTTCCATATGCCTGGGGAAATCAGGACACCTAAAAAAGGATGCAAAGCCAAAATGATGTGGCTATAGCTCAATGGCAGCCTGAGCTACTGTAATTGCTACTCTTGCCTTTTCATCCACTGTTGGGTGAGATTTTGAGTCCCTTCCTTGCCACAGCTATGGTATTGCTCCACTATTGGCTTCACTAAGATCCTTCAGTGCACTGATCAGTCACTTCTGTTGTCCAATTTTCTGTAGATATACTGAGTCGAGGCAGTTCAGGAAAGCATCCAACAAATGCCAGCACCTTTTGAAAGGAAACCGTAGCAATATCTGGCTGTGGGGAAGAAAAAGGAGGACAACAGCTTCTCGTTATGGGCTTGCAGTGTCATGGATCTGTTGAAGGGCTCTCACCAGAAACTTCTAAAAGATACACTCCTCCAAAGAAAATAGTACAGTCAATGGCTGTGCAGTTTGCAGAAATTCAATTTTTAAATCTGTAATAGTGAGAAGTGCCTAACTGGAAATTTACAGGTCTTGGATTAAGCATTAACATTAACATTGGTGCCTTTAAAAGAAATCAATTTAGAGTTACGAGTGTCTTTTGGTGTCTTTTTTTTTTTTT
>VYXH01001017.1:94859-113958 GCA_013397275.1 Burhinus bistriatus | reverse complement strand
AGCACCATTTAGGGGGGGGCTGAGCATCATCTCGGGGGTGAAGCACCGGTCCAAGGGGCTGAGCACCCGCTCAGGGGTTCAGTGCTGACTGGGGGAGGGGGGCGCTGAGTGCTGGCTTGGGTGTTGAGAACCATTTTGGGAAGCTGAGCACCAGTTTGGGCATCGAGCACTGGCTTGGGGGGCTGAGCACCATTTCAAAAGGCTAAGCACCGGCTTGGGGGGTTGAACAACAGTTTGGGGTGGCTGTGTGCTAGTTCTGGGGTCGAGCACCGGCTCGAGGGGCTGAGCACTGGCCTTGCACCTGGGTGGGCAGATTCTACACTGGGGTGATGTAGGCAGGTCTGGCCACCACTCGCTCAGTGGGTCCAGCAGGTTGGATCCAGCAGTGGTGAGGACCCACAGGCAGCTGGGGACCATATCCCGCCTCAGAGTGCTTTTGGGGAGATCCCACTGAGGATGTGCTCCTGCCTGGCACTCCGTGCTGCTCCCTGTCCTCCTCCATGTGCACTCGTACCGGGGTGGCCACGGGATGGGGAGTAGCTGGCTCTGGGTCCCTTCACTGGCACCAAGTGTGTGGGCGCATACCAGCCCTTCCCTGCCTCAGTTTCCCTCCTGCAGCAAAGCTCTTCCGAAGCCCCTGCTGCCTCCTGCCCGCGACAGTCTGGGCATCCCTACCCAGACAGGCAGGGCAGGCAGGGATGGGAAGGAACGCCTCATTCCCACGCCCTGCAGCAGGGTGGCTGGTACCCTGGGTGATGCTGGGGTACCAAGAGCATCTCTCTGAGTATTCCTCTGGGAACTTGGGTGTGGTGGGGTGTGCTGGCAAACCCTTGCCTGGCCAACTCCATGCCAGAGCCTGAGCCTGCTCTCCCGGCAGTCCTGGCAGCCATCGCCAGCCGGGAACTAAATCCACCAGCACCTTCTCCTGGGTAGAGGTGCGCCTCAAGCTGGTACCCATGCCAGCAGTGCTGGTGTGCGAGGGGGTGCGTGCATGGTGCAGGGAGCACTGTCCCCTTCCTGCTGAGCTGCTGCTGTTCGAGAGGGGGGAACTGCGTGGATCCTTCCCCAGGGGTCTGCAGGTCTGGGGCGACATGAGGAGGCAGTGAAGAGGAGCCCAAGGTGTCTCCCAGCTCCAGGGCAAGGAAGACCGCAAGACCACTTGTTTTGCTTTGCAGGTCACCTTGAACCCTGCTGGTCCCATCCATCCTGGGGACCCATCTGTCACCCTGCCTGCACCTTGGATGGCAGCAGCTGCACTTTCCCCTCCACCCGGGGGGAGACCAGGGGACAAGGGCAGGACTTTTTCCTGGCACCAGGGCTGTGCTGTGTCCCAGGGCTTGTCCCTCGTGCTGTCCCTACCACAGCACCTGCTCTGGTAGTGCTGTTGGGCTCCTCTTGGTGTTTCCTTTCTTTCCATGGGATGCAACCACCCTCCTCCTCAGGATGCCCCCTCTCCTCCCGAGGGATGGGGGACAGATCCAGATCAGGAGGGGGATGCCTGCAGCTCCATGCCCAGCAACTGCATCACCAGCGCTCCCTGCCATGGGGCCGGGCTCTCTCTGCGTCCCCCAGCAGGGGGTCATGGCAGTGCCATGTTCCTGTGGGCTTTCTGGGACAAGGTGGCCCTGGGAGTGGGGTGGGGTGTGATGATGGTAGAAGGTCTCCTCGTGGGAGAGGGAGGAGTGGTGCCACCGGGGACACCGGTCTTGCTGAGTCACATCTTGGAGGACAAAATCCTGCTCTTCATCTCCCCTGGCTGGCTTTGCCCTGGGATGCTGCTGCTGCCTGCATCCCCACCTGTCCCACAAAAACTCTCCCAGGGGTGACGGTGGGGCGAGGGGCCAGGAGTCTCCCTGTGCCCATCCCGAACTTGCCTAGGGACCCCATCCTGGAGCTGGAGTTAGTGCCCTGGAGCAGGGAGCAGCTCCTGCATCCCTTGGGAGTGAGTGCACCCCACCTGGCCCTGCTGCCCCTGAGCACCCGGCATTGTTTATTTATCGAGTGGAAATAAAAGCAGTTAAGGAGAAACTTGGAAGTACCAGGTTGGAGAAGGGCCCAGGGCTGCCCACGGAGCTTGAAGGTGTGGATGGGTGCCAGAGGGGGCAGAGGCAGTTGCAAGGCAACTGGCTTTCTTGCTGGATGCAGCAAAACCTCTTTTCTCCCTGTCCCTGCACACTCATATTGGGGTGGCCACGGGTTGGGGAGTAGCACAAAAAACTGAATCTGAGTCCCTTAGCCTGGGTGCATCCCAGCTCCTCCCTGCCTCAGTTTCCCTCCAGCAGCAGAGCTATTCCAGGGGTCTCCCCACTGTGTCCTGCCTGCGGGGGTTTGGTTGTCTGGCTGCTCTCCTGCCGGGCTGCCGTGGGGCATCCCTGCCCAGGCAGGCAGGGCAGGCAGGGATGGGAAGGAGCACGGTGCCCCACAGCAGGGCAGCTTGTACCCTGGGTGATGCTGGGATGCTGAGAGCATCCCTCTGAGTATTCCCCTGGGAGCTTGTCCATGTGTGTGGGAGGCTGGGCGCTCCAATAGACACAACCCCCCTGTGCCCTTGGGGCTGAGTCTGCCTCAAACTCATCTCATGGGTGAAAGTAGCTGTGAGGTGAGGAGAATGCTTTGCCACATCCCTGCCCAGCTCTCCTTCAGCTACATCCTGGCTACAGGGACAAGGCAGTCTCCAGCTCTGGAGGGTCCCCCAACCGGGCTTTGTACTGGGGGAGCTGCAACGCGTGGGAAATCATGTGGCTCAGGGACCTGGGGCTTTACGAGAAGTGAGGGTCGAGGCGAGGGGTGGAGGGACCCACACTAGGGAGCTCCCATCCTGCCTGGGGACAGCTCGGCCAGTGTTAAGCTCAGCAAATCAGCTGCCCCACGGTGGCTTCCCGGCAGGCGTGGGGTGAAGGGTGGCGGGGGGGAACATGATGAGCCGCCATCCCTCCCCGGAGCAGATGGTCCCTCAGCAGCAAGCTGCCCCTTCCACATTGATTACCCGGGCTGGCCGTTTAATGATTGCTTTCTGGGGTTAATTAAACTCTCCTCACCAAGGGCTGCTGTGTGGCAGGGCCCTACCTGCCTGCAGCTCTGATGGACCCCCCTCCAAAAGCAGGGGGACGAGCCAGTGACTGGAGCTGGCGTTTGCTTCCAAGCGAAACCTCACCCTTGATATCCATCCCAGAGCGTGGCGGGCATGCCAGGAGGATCGCCGCCACTGCCAGCTGCTCTTCTCTCTAGGGCATCCAGAGCAAGGTCAGCTGCGGAGCCCAGCCGGGTCCCCCTCCCCAGGCAGCGTGGGGTGCTGGAGGAGAGGTTGGCTGGCGCCTCCCCATCCCGAATACCCCTTTCTGGAAGTGGTCCCCACTACCTTGCTCCCGTAGTGTTTGGGCTGTGACTGACTGCCTGTTTATTTGCAATGATTTTGGAGAAAGGCATCGAATATTGGGCAGCCGGAGGGTGACGGAGGGGCAGTGTGGTTTGCAGAGGGTGTCGCCAGCCCTGCGATTGCTGGGAGTTGCTGCTTCTTGCATATCTAACTGTGCCCTTTCAGCAGGCGCTCTCGGTCGAAACTGCCATCTTTTGCCTCATTGTCAACCTCGGCGAGGTTACGCATCGTTTGCTGACTCACAGCTTGCTGCTCTAATTACTGGGCTTGACTCCTTCCCTGGAGCCACCCGGCCAGTCCCGGCACATCCCTGCGCTGCTTGCCGGGGGCGGGGGCTGCAGCCGGGGCACCCTGTGCAAACCTCATCCCTGCCTGCACTCCTGCCTGCCCGCGGGCATTACTCCGAGTCTCCGAGCACGGCCGAAAGCTGCTCTCATGATCTCCTGCTCCAGCATCCCACTGCTTGCATCCCCACAGGATGGATTTGGGGTGCAGCAGTGGGGGCTGGCAGGACGAGCACATGGCATTGCCCAACCCATTGTCCAGGCGTGATGCCGGGGGGGCTTCAGGGCTGGCTGCGTCGCCAGGCATCCTCCCGGGCATTGCCCAGCCGAGGGATGCTCCTGCGCACACCCTCCGGGCTTCCTACAAGCATCCTGAGGCTGCAGCCCACCCCCGGGGGGCGAGCACGAGCCCGGCCCCCCTCCTCGGTGGCAGCACCGGCTGGGACAAGCAGTGCACTAAACCCATTAGCTGAGCCTCTTTGATCCGCCGGCCGGTAAGCTCTCAGCCGGGCCCAGCATGATTTCCAGCATCGCAGTGGTTCGAACAGACGCTGGAATTACTGCCCGGGTCCTGCTCCTCTGCACGGGCTGGGGCTCCTGTCTGCTCAGAAACAAAGCTGCAAAGGAAAGCACCAGCTCTGCCCTTTATTATCATTATTATTAAAATATCCCCCCATCCCAGGCTTGCCAGCATGGTGTTGTGCTGGTGGGAAGAGCCTGCTCTCTGCTCCAACGTCTCGCTTCTCAGAGGCTTGCATCTTCCAGGGAGAGGGGGCCCAAATCCACCCATCCCAGCAAGGCAGATGGGCGCAGAGGCTCAAGTTGGCTTTAATTAATTTAGTTTTTATCTCCTCATGCGTTTGGGTGGTAATTTGGGGCGGAAACAAGGTCCCTGCAAATCCATCTTGCCAACAGAGGTGAAACCAAGCCGGGTAATCCAGTGGTAACAACAGTGCTCCAAGCCAGGTAATGCAGTTGCACTTGCCTTGGAAGAGGAGATACTTTATTTATTTATATATCAAGAAAAAACCCCATATATGTGTTTGCACAGGCTTCTGTCTGTCACAGAATGGTACAACCACGCATCTTATCTCATAAAGCCATATTTTGGCCCTTTTTTTTCCCCCAAGAAAGTGAATTTTAAGCACCGGGAGACAGTGATGGTTTCTTTGGAGCTGTTACAATCTGCCATGTACAATAAATCCGTCTTAGTTTGTGGATTATTGGCCCAATAGACCGTAACAGCTCTGTCAGCCCCTCCTGGCGTGCTGTGTCCGGTGAGCTCAGCCTTCTGTGGGTTTTGCTTTATTTTTTTTGTTTTTTAGCAGAAATTTCCTAAGGATTTTTCCATGCTGTGTGCGTCTTCAGCAGCTGATACGGAAATCACAGGAGCTTAGTTGCTTGTCCAGGTATTTTGGGGTTTTTTTCCCTTTTTTTTTTTTATATATATATATATTTCCCCTCTGAAAGTACCCGAAGGCACAAACCTACATGCCAGAGTCCAAACCCCCAAAATATGTTGAAGCAGGATGGCAGAGCTGTCGCTGCCAGAGTGCGGCAGGGTGATGAGGGGCTGGTGAGGGACTGCCTCCGCAGTGCGGGTTGGGCTTGTCAGGGATGGGGTTTTGCTACTTTCCAGCAGGATTTTCCCTGGACGGCCCTGCTCCTGCTGGCTGTTGTTCCCGGTCACCCATTGTTCCCGATTGCCCTGTGCTTGATCCAAGCCTGGAAAAACAGGATTTCCCAGGGATGGCATGGGATGGTGTGCTGGCCCCTCCATCCTCACCAGGCAGGGGGCTGGGTGGCACATGCTCCTGTCACACCTGGCCTGAATTTGAGGGGGGTCTGCGCCCCCTGGAGAGGGGGGAACTTGTAGCTGGTCCTGCCCCCATCCCACCCTGGTGCCAGGCACCCCCTGGTCCTGCTGCATGGGCTCAGCGTGGCTCTGGGTAATGCGGTGGGGTGAGATGTGGGGTGAAATGTGAGGGCAGGCGTGGGGTGAGGTATGCGGCACAGATATGTGGGGTGGTGGCACGGGGTGGGGGTGGAATGAAAGCTGCTGCAGGACTGGGGCAGCTGGGGACACACATGCATCCGCCTTTGTCCTCGAGATGGAGCAGGGGATGCCTGCATGGGATATGGGACAGGGCGGGAGCAGGCTGAGCACTTGGTGCCGTCAGTGATAGCCCGTCCGGGACGGGGCTGGTGGGTGGCCCCTGCCGTGCCAGGGACGGCCGGTGTCCGCAGGTGCCACAGGGGGCTGCCGACCAGCGGTGCCTTTTAGTCCCCTCAGCCCCTTCACTGGGGGAGCCGCTCTGGTCCCAGCAGCTCAGTAAGCCCATTAAGAGCTCAGGGAGCCTTACGCCTCGGGGGTCTGCAGGAAGGACTTGCACTAGTTCCGCTTAAACCCCTTGAGCTGAAGCGGGGCTGCCCACTGAGGAGACATGAGGACATTTGTGGCCATCCTCTGGAGACACCCATCCTGAATCCCCTGCTTCCCTTGGCCCCGAGGGGGGCGGTGAGGGCTGCAGCCCTGGGAGCATCCTGGCGCGGGGTTTTGGCTTTGATGCATTGTTGAAATGCACCATCGGGGTAAAAAAGTCCCTCTTTGTCTGCAAAATCCTTAAAGGAGCATCTTCCCCCTCCAGGTGCTGCAGTTCAGCTTCACCATTGTAGGAGAAAGGTGCAGGGAGGGCACGTGGGTCCATCTGCAGTGCACGAGGACAGGGAAGCCACACTGGTCAAGGGGAACCTGGTCAAGAATTGCTGGGGAATTTTTTCTACCCTTAACCTGGACATGCCCTATGTCCAATGTGTCAAAAACTACCAAAGGAGGAAAAAAAACCCGCAAGGATGTGTCTTTGCGAAGCCCTTGGGGTGGAAATGCACTCCACTTCATGAGCACAGCGTTCCCCACTCCCTGCCCTCTGTCACACCTTGGATTTGCTGACCAGAAGACCAATGAAGGCATCTTGGACAGTCCCTAAAGTGCTGGTGGCTCATCAGAGCTGCAGGGACGGGTTTCTTTCTGCCTGATCCACTGTCTGCAAAACCAAGTCCCCTCATGCTCCTGCTTGCTGGGGGATGGAGTTTGCTGGGGCTTCCTGCCCAGCTTGCCCCAACAGCCCCTGCTCACCCCCCCAGGCTTGCTCGGGCTTGTCCACCATGGAGCACATCACCAAGGGCAGGGTGCAGGACTCCCTGGCATGGCAGTGCCAGCGTGGGGAAGAGGGAGGAGGTGGTGATGCAGCAGGTTGGAGAATGCAGCAGATGGAGAAGGATGTCCATCGTGGAAGCTGAGAGCGGGCGCTGGGGACTTCAGCCTTTTGAGTTGGTGCCTCCTGCTCTGGAGGCCCTCTTCCTCCCATCTCAGGGGCTTGGCCAGTGCTGCAGCAGGAGGACCTGTCTGGAGATGGGGATGTGGGTGTTGGATTTCTAGGGCACATGGGATCAAACTCTTCTGCATGGGTGAAAGAAGATAGTTCTCTTTCGGGGGGGTCACCAGTGGAGCAGGCAAGTGCCTGTGAGGAGGCTGGGGACTCTGAACTCATCCTGGGCTGGCTGGAGAAGGGGTGGACCACCACGTGGCAGGCACCAACTATGACAACCACATCCAGCTTGTTCCTTGCCATTCCAGCTTGCCATCTTGTTCCTCAGCTTTTGGGGAAGTGAGGAAGGGCAGAAGCATTGACGTCTAACTCTGGTTTTACTGGTAGACCCCCAGAGCTTGGGGCCAAGAAGGACCAGTGAGTCCAGAAGAATGCTTACACCCTATAATCAAGTCTCCAGGAAGCACGTCTCCAGTGTGATAAGCTCACCACATCGAGCCCTTTCCAGCTCCTACGATAAGGCATTTCCTTAATACTCAAGGCTCAGTCTTGCAGCACTTCCATATCTTGTTCTGTGTTGTGACATCTTGTAGATGGTTTTTTCCATGGCCGCTGTCCTCGAGGTCACATGTAGAGTGAATCCCTCTGTTTCTTACTGTGTGTCCTGCAGCTCTTTCATCTGAACGACGCGTTGTCCTGACTCATGTGGCTGGTGGTGGCCCCTTCCTCCTTCCCAGGGCCCCAGCTCTGCTTTCCGACTGTCTTGTGGCTGTTTGAGATCTGCCAGCTTCAACCATCTCACTTCTGCTTTTTTGGTAAAGCACAGTGCTGGTAGTTAAATTACTGTAGAATCAGAGAATGGTTTGGGTTGGAAGAGACCTTCAAAGATCATCCAGTCCTACCCCCCTGCCATGGGCAAGGACATCTTCCAGTAGATCAGGTTCCTCAAAGCCCCATCCAACCTGCCCTTGAACCCTTCCAATGCTTCCACATCTTTGGGCATCCACAGCTTCTCTGGGCAACCTGTTCCAGTGTCTCACCACCCTCATCGTAAAACATTTTTTCCTTATGTCGAACCTATCCCTACCCTCTTTCAGTTTAAAACCATTGTCCCTTGTCCTGTCATGACTGGCCTCAGTGAAAAGTCTCTCTCCGTCTTTCTTAGATGCCCCCTTCATATGTGGAAAGGCCACAGTAAGGTCTTGTGGCTGTGTGCAAGACACCTAGTGAAAATACTAAGTGTTTTGTAGCAGTCCATATGCTTTCTGCAGCCAAACCAGTATCCGATCAAAGACAAGCTGTGCCATGTTTGTACAACCCCTTCCCACCGTCCCACCACATCCCTGAGGCAGGAATTCTTGTCCCAACAATTTTCTGGGAACTGTTTTCCTAATGACTCTTCCCATCAGGTTGCCCAGGACTGCTGTTCTTCCATCCTCTGCTGGCATGCAACAGGGGAGGAAGACACCCTTCCTCTTGGGCTGATTCTTGAAGAAGTGTCAAGAACCGAGAGAGCTGTTAGACATCTCCTCCGAAGGAGAACGTGGCTTGGGCAGGTGCATCGCTTGTACTCCTTTGGCCTCAGACACGTATGCCCATCGAGAGCATGGTGTGCGTTTGGTGCAGGTCTCATTCCCAGCTGCGGTCCTGGTTCAAAGTAGAACTTCTAGCTTACAACATCACAGTTGGTTTCCATCAAAGCCGGGATCATGGCATCTGGCCACAGCAGCCAGGATGGGGCCCCCCTGGGGTGCCCCAGTGCCAGGGCTCACTAATCCCCAAATCGTGGTGCAGACCCTCCCTGTGGCTCTGCTGTCCTGGAGGATGAGGAGATGGTTGCTCCCTGGGCTCCAGCAGGTACAAAAGGGAGGAGCACCATCTCCTTCCTCTTTATCTGGGGATGCTCCAGCTCACCCATTGCATTGGGTGCTGGACCAACATGGTTTCCTTGACTGTCCTTGCCCTTGAGTGTGCGGATGGCTTGGGAGATGTGGGTCTAGTGCTACAACTGCTTGTCATGGAAAAGCCAAAGGGGAGGAGAAGGGCAGTAAGGGTCGCAGGAGACCTGAGGACCAGTGAAACCAGTGTCTGAGGTGTTCCCCAGGGTGAACTGAAATGGTAGAGCACCTGCAGAGCATCACGGGTCCTGGAGGTGTCAGCAGCAAGTGTTCCTGTCCTCTAGCACCTGCTGGTCTTGTGGCTGCAGCAGCCTTCCCTCCACCCAGGTCTCCAGCACTGTCCTCTTGCTCAACATCTTCCAGCCCAGCATGCGGAGCCCGGCAGGTTATGCCCAGCTCGCCTGTGCCGTCTTGAGTTGTCCTGGGCTCTCCGGTTTCCATCCCCACCTCCTTTAGCAGGATCTAGCTTGGTGCTGGGGTCAGCCATGACTTCCTGGTTGTACCGGTTTTGAGGATTAAGACTTCCTGGTCGTACTGGGGAGTGGGAAGCTCCTGGGGCGCATGGCAGTGAGCTTGGGCGAGCACTTGCATCCGAGCTAGAGCACACTGGGGTTTGCTCTGTATTATTCTGGATTTAAAATGAAAAAAAGTGATTGCTCTTTCCCAGTTCCTGTGTTTCCTGAGAGCAGCCGAGCTCCTAGCTTATCTTCAGACAGCCTCAGGGGTATTCCCTTGGAGTTAGGGAGTTTAATCAGGCATTGCTGGGGCATGTGAACTCTGTGTTGAGTCGCTGTTCCCATGGAGGGGAGCGCCTCTTGCAGATATTTGGGTTGGCGTGCCTGGGCTGGGGGCTGGGCTGGCTGGGAACGCGCTGCTCCTTTTCCTGGGGATGCGACTGGGAATGGCTGGGGGGTGATGACCCGCCTGGTCAGGGGCAGCTTGTGGGCAGGATGCTAGCAGCGGCTGAGGGCAGGGTGGCTTCCCAAGACCACCCCTCGCAACCGGGCTGGCTGTGCTTGGATGTGCTGGGTTGGCAGCAACGGGAGGGAGATTTCATCTCCTCCAGCCCTGCCTCTGCCACCTGCCTCCTTTTTTCCCCAACCCATGGGTTTTCGTTGTAGCATACCGGACAGAGCCCACTGGTCCCCACCAGTCATCCTAACCCAGCACCCTCTGGCCCTGACCCGACTCTGCTGCTTGTTTTATTTCGGGTGATGTTGAATTTGGCAGAGAATCAGGACCCGGGTGGAAATGCCTGATGCCGGGCTCTACTTTGCTGGTAAAATCGAGGGCTTTTGTTGCTGGCTCTTTAGCAGGCAGTATTTCTTTTTTTGGGGGCTGGATATATTCCTGGCAAGCAAAATGACGGATGCTCTGTTTCGTTTCCAGTGGCAGCATTTCAGATTCCTTGCTCCAGGGCAGGAGCTGAGCAAACTCTGATTCCGGAGCAGCTCTGGTACCTTGGCAGCTTAAAGGCCACGGGGTTTGCTTGAATGACAAGTGGCGCTGAGCTCAGGAAAGGTGGTTTTGTGTGGCGTGCCCTCCATCTCTTGCAGGATCAAAAGCCTGTCAAGTGGGGAGGCAGCTTTTTATTGTATTCGCGTTTCGGAGGCAGACTGGGTGGTGGTGGAAAGGCAACACACAGAAGGACAGCAAACATTGCCTTGCCAGTGAGCAGGGATGCTCCCGGAGTTGCTGCTGGGTAGATGGAGAGAAGCCCAAAGTCTTGGGGCATGGCTGTGCATCTTCTCCCTAGGAGCTCTTGGATGCCTCTTACCCTGGCTCCGCCTGCACCTCCCGTTGTACCCGTCTTGGAGGGATGGGTGTGGATCCTGGTGGCTGGCTGAGCTGCATCCCACAGCGCTGGCGAGCCCAAGCCATCGGGGAGGATGGGACCTGCCCGGCAGGGCTTACCTTATGCCTGGGATACCGCCGCAGTGCTGGGGATGAAGCATGAGGGATGGGGGTCCACAGCCTTCACGAGGTTTGCCAGATGTTTTTGGCCCATCTGGGTGGATCTGAGGCATGTGTGGGTCTGCAGGCAGGGCTTGGGATGGTGCTGGCAGCGGGCAGGGTCTGCTCGTCCCTGCCGGAGTCCACCCTGCTCTTTCTTTCGCTGCTGGAGATGACCCCAACTGCTGGCTGTGCAGGAGAGTGCGGGCAGCTGGGCAGCAAGACCTTCCCCCCAAAACCTCTCAAGCCTCTCTTGTCCACTGGGCTTACTGGGCTTACCGGGAGCAATTCCCCTGGGCCTCAGGGGAGGCTGTGATGCCTGGACTGGCCAGCCCCATCGCTGCGGTGAGTTTTGGCTGCGCTCAGCAAGGCTGTGGGGCTGGGAGGAGACTGACCAGGACTCCCTGAGGGCTGTGGGGTGCCCCACTGCCCCCTCCCAAAGCTGAGCTGGTCTTTTCCCCCCCAGCCAAGCCCAGGCCATGCAGCCTTCCTCCCCTTTCTCTTCTTCCTCCTATTTCTCTCCTGCCAGCGAGGCCAAGCAAAATGCGGTGCTGACCAAAAATAACAACTACCAGCAGATCCAGACAATGGATAAACTCGGTGAGGGCGAGGGCGACCCGAATCCTCCCAGAGGAAGATGGGATTATTTGCCGTCCTGTTAGACATCTGTCAATAGCTGCCGTTTTTGACCCCCAATGGCTTTCCCAACGGTGCCGCTGCCTTCCTAGCAGTAAAAGGAATTCCTCCAAAGCAGTCGCCTTCAGGAGCGGGTGCTCACAGGCGGCTCTGGCGGGATCGCACACTTTAAATCCCACCAGCACAGAAGCAGCAGGGATCCAGCCCTCTGGAATGTTTCTGGTGTGAGTGGTGGAAATGCTTCTTGGATGCTAATGTCTTCTTCAGCCCACAGAGCAGTGGCTGGCCGCACTGGGTGCTCGCTGCACCCTTGCTTGCACAGCTGCTGCCTCGCTTCTCTGTGCTCGCTTGGTCCATGGGGTGCAGGCACTGAGGTGTTAGCCCTGCCCTGCCACCAATGAGGTGGGTGTCCCATCACTAAGGACCATGAGGTCCCTGCCACCTGTAAATGACCAAACTCTAATGCGCAGAGCTAGTCCCAGCACTCTCGAGCACACATTCCCACTGCCAACGTGATTCTTGCTCTCCGGTGGTGGTGGTGACACAGGTGCTGGCATGGGTGCACTGGCCCTTCCCACAGTCAGCTCTCCTGGGATCTGGAACAGCCCCTCAGTTTATGCTCTGCCACCGTGGAGCTGCGTGGCGGGATGTGGAGGGATGAGGTTTTGACAGAGCTGGGAGCACAAAGGGACCTCTCCGGGCTGGGGCTGCTCTTGGAGATGGCACTTCTGGATTTGGGCACCACTGGAGTTGGCACTGCTGGATTTGGGCACCATTGGACGTGGCACTTGGAGGTGGCACTGCTGGATTTGGGCACCATTGGAGGTGGCACTTGGAGGTGACAGTATGGGGCTCTTTGCCATCAAATATTCCCATGCAGCTCTGCCTACAACTTTTTTTCATATTTTTAATTAACTTCTCGGAGCTCTGCGCCTGCTGATGGGTCTCTCCGTGACCTGGTTATCGGTTAGACCCCAAGTAATTTATGCTATAATCGCCCATCTGTTAACAGGAGTGATTCACACATCTTAGCGTGGCCTTGGCGGGCTGCATGCGGATCTGCCCAGGGTGAAGTCTTGCCTGGGCCCCCCATAGCCTTTTGTGGTGGCTCTCGGGGCTCCTGCTGGGATGCCCGTTATTGCTGGCATCTGCTGCTGGGCAACACCTGCCCCCCATCCACCTGGCCCCAATATCCTTGTGTTATTCAGCCCGGTCTGCTGAACGTCACAGCCCTGGAATCACCTTGGGGACCTCCCTTGGTGGAGGGGACGTTGGGGATGAGCTGGACTAAAGAGCTGGGGTCCCTCCAGGGGGATCTGGGGGGGGTGGGGCTTTGCAGAGGGCAGGGGGGTTCTGCTGGGCTGGGAGTGATGCCTTATCTCCAGGGGGGCAGCGTTAGGCAAGGCGATGCCAAGGTGGGGGGAGTGGGTGAGCAGCAGAGAGCCGTGCCACGGTGCGTGAATGTCAGATGCTGCTTGGCTGCGAGCTGGGCTCGTTTGAGCGCAGATCTGTTCAATCCCATTTGGAGGGGGGGGGGGAGGGGGGGGGGGGGGGCGTGGGGGGGGGGGGGGAGGCGAGGCGGGCAGCGCCTGCCCCAGCCGGGACCGCGGGCTNAGTCGTTTTAGGATTTGGGCAGCGAATTGGCGCAGCCTTGGCACGGGGAGGGGGATGGATGAGTGCTGGGGAGGTGAGGCTGCCAAGCCTCCCTTGTCCCCCCACATTGGGGAAGGGGGGGCGGCGCAGGTGGGTGCAGCCCCCCAGGCTGAGAATTGCGGCCGTCACCCGGTTCTCTGGGCAGCAGCTGGGTGAGCGGGAGGAGGGGAGGAGGTGCCTGGCGTTGTCCGCAGGGCACCGGCAGCCCTGCAATGCTCGGGTGGACATTTCAAATCGCGTTATCTCCATAACCGCCCAGCTCTGGCCGCTCCGAGTGGCAGTGGAGATAAGTGGATTTCCAGGGAGCGCCTGGTCGTCTGACATTTAAGACCCCTTAATCCACAACCACAACCCTGCAGAGGCAGGGCAGTGTGGGGTGGCCCCGGGCGATCCCCATGGTGGTGGCCCTGGCTGTGCCAGCACCGCACTGGGGTGGCCGGGTGTGCACGGGGATGGTGGCAGGGTGAGGTTCAAGGATGTGCATGGAGGCGATGGCGACTCTGGGGACATCCTTGTCCTCTTCGTGGTGGTAACCTCCTTGGAAGTCCAGGGCACGTTGGTGAGGGGCTCAGCCTTGCTTGGGTGCATTTGCCTGAGTCAGGTGTCCCTGTATAGCTGTGCCGTACTGGCATGGTGTGCTGGTGGGTTGGGAAGCCCGCAGCACCCATAGTTATGTGGGGAAACCCACCACCAGCAGGGAGACAAAGATGCCTTTGCAGGAGCCCAGGCACAGGGAGCAGGCAGGCAGGATGGCTGCGTGGCCTCACCACATCATGCATGGCCTCACCACACCATCTCTGGAGAGTGTGCCTGGCAGGGCATGTCTCTGGCCCTTGCTGGCCAGGCTGTGTGTGTGTCCAGAGCTGCTCTTGGGAGGCACCACCAGAGCAGAGTGGCTGCCTGCAAGGAGGAGACGGGTGAAAGCCACTCTGCGCGCCATGATGATTCGCCATCTGCTACCAGGGCTAACTCCAGATGCTGGATTTAATCTTCCATAGCCTTTTTAATTCAGGAGTTGGCTTCTTAATGTCCCTCAGTGCCACCTCGGCAGCAGAGATGAGCAGAGCGGCTGCCACAACTGGCCCTTTGAAGGATGTTCTGAAGCGTGGGAGATGAACTATCTCCATGCGAGTTGCCCATCTGGTGACCCGTCATACCTCTGGCTCGTTAACCTGCAAATGCCCAGGGTGAAGCTTAGCATTTACGACACTGCCCAGACCTCCCCCAGGCTTCGGCATTCCTCTCTTGATGTCTGGAGAAAAAGTAGTGGGCGATGGTAACTTCCATGTTGCATCCAGGAGTTGATCTTCTGGCTGGACAAGGTTTTGGGAGGATGAATGCCAAGAGAAGAGCTTGGGGGCTCTTGGGTTGACAGAGGTGATGGCTTGCAAACAATGTAGCTGAAGGACATCTTTGTCTTTGCCTCAGAGTGCCTGTGCCTGGTTATCAGGCACCGTGTTCTCCCTGAGTGGGTGTCCTGCAGGGATATTCAGCCTTGGGAGATCGCAGCTTGATTTCTCTCTTGGTTCACCTTGTTTCCCCATGTGGCTTTGGCAGGAGCAGCAGCCCAGAGGTGATGGTGCCATGGGTCTCTGCTCTGCCAGCAGTCCCTGTGGCCGGCTCTTGCCTGGCTGAGTCCCTGGCAGCTCAAGACTTGATGGTGCTTCCTTGTGTGATCAAAGAGGTCCAGTAGCCCTTTGGTCTTGTGCTGCTGCCTGACTTCTGGTCGATGAGGCTGTGATGAGACATCACTGCCCACTTTCAGTTGACCCGTGTCACTTGGTGGAGGGAGCAGCATGTTTGACTGTGCTGTGGAAATCGGGTACCTGGGAGCTGAGTCGGGTGTTGTTGCGCTGGGGTTGGAGCTGCTTTGAACCTTGTTCTGGTGGTGCTTGTTCTCCTGAGTCTTTGACCTGGGTTGCAGCTGGACCTTCTGACCCATGACAGTGCTACAGGGTCATGGGTCCTGTGCTGCCTGCTGGCTTTTCTCATCCCAGGGTGTGTTTCAGACACCAGGATGCCTCAAGCGTGTCTTGGGACTCCCCACTCGCTCCCACCGCCCATGGCCCTGCAATCCTGGCCATCCCGAGGTCCTGTCCATGGCTGTTGGCCAGGGTGGTTGAGGAGCACGGGGCCCACCTCTGCCCCTCTCTGGAGCTGCAACTGGTATCCCCATCTGGGAAGGTACCTCCAGCTGCAGCCTTCCTTGACCTGCACCCTTCCTGCGATGCCTTGGAGAGGGGCAAGTGCCAGTGGTGAGTGCCCTCCATAGGTCTGCCTGTGGTATGGCTGAGTGTCCATCCATTCATCTGTCCATCACCAGGGCTTTGCTAGGGAGGTGGGAGCTGCGCTGGCTGGGCGGATGTGTGGTGAGGGGGAGGAAGTGGGGACAAAAACTCGGCAGAGGGGACAATTACCACCTTTCTTCAGGCTGAAAAGATGCCGGGATCCCTTCCGTCCTTGTCCTCTGTCTGCTCTGGGTGGACAAAGCCACCACCCCCGGTGCCCACCCAGCACCCAGAGCTTAGAAAAAAAGCCAAACTTTTATTTTCTCCCTTTGTCTCTGGAGCCTGGGAGCAGCTTGGCTTCGGCTTTGCTGCTCTATTCTCCCTTTATGGCCGTGTCTGTGCACAACTGACTGACCGGCAGCTTTTCCAGGCGGAGGTTGATTTATTTAAAATTAAAGCAGAAGTTCTTTCTCGAAGACGAGACTTTTTACATTGGCAGGAGCTGATGGCTTTCCAGCGATGCAGTGAAATAACACAGGGGAGCGGGCTGGAAATCATAGCTTGTCATTTTTTTATGAGAAGCAAAGCTCCTCTCCTGCTCCCCTCTGCCGATAAATGGTGCCTGCAATCAGGGAGACTCTTGGTCCATCAGCTGGCGATAGTTTCTCCAGGTGCTGGACCACCAGAGATCCTTTTTGCAACCTTTATTTTTTTTTTGTTTGGAGTTGTTAGGACTATTGCGGCACGGTCCCTGAGGTCAGCCGGGAGGCAGGGAGCCCCAGGGCACAGCAAAGGGAGGATGCAGGGTGGTGCTGGGCTGTGTTCTGGGTTGAGCCCTGGGGAGAGGAGAGCTCCCTTTCTCCCCTCCCTGGACCACGGCAAGAGCGCCACTGCCTTGCCCCAGCCAAGCATCCCGGGCTGACGGGGGCCATTTTTTGGGGTGACCCATGGAAATGGGTCTTGGTGGGAGTGGGGAGGGCGAAGTGGGTGACACCCAAGTAGTAGCCTCGCCTGGGCACTGTAGCTCCCAGGTCACTTGAGCCACTGGGGCACCCAGCTTTCAGACCCTGTGGGCTCAGCCTGTGCCTGGCAAGGGGATTGTAGCGGGGAGTAGGGTCCTGCAAAGGGCTGGGGACCCTCTGGGTGTGGACTGGGGCCTCCTAACCTTGGTGGTGTCCCCTTGAACCCTGGCATCCCTCCAGGCTGCTAAGCTGCCCAGTGCAAAGACCTGGGCGAGGGAGCCCATCACGTGCCCCTTAATGCCACAGCCGGGACTAAGCACCTTCTGACAGGGAGGGACCCAGATGACGCTGCCCGGCACCTTCCCCAGGGGACAGAGGCCGGAAAAGGGGCAGAAACAGGACGGGGGGGCCCTCACAGTCTTTAGTCAGGTCAATCATAAAGAAGGGATTAAGATCATTAACTCCTCCTCCCGCTGCAATTAGCAACCTGGCTGGGCTGAGGCTGGTGAGGAGCATCTGAGATGTCTGCTGTGCTGGGTGGTCTGGCAGTGTCAGGGTGGGGCCACCCCCTTTGTGCAAATTAGTGGGGCACCCCATGGCAAGCAGGTCCTGGAGTCCCCAGAGGGGGACAGGGTGGGGATAGACCTGTCCCACCTGGCACAGCAGCGGTGCCCGGTGCCCGCCGCTGTGGAGGCACACAGACCCGGGGGCCTGGAGGGCAGCACCAGGTGGTTGCAGATGGCGGGAGCTGGTGGAGGCAGAGCGGTGGCCGGGACAATGGCCAGATTATGTGGTGGTGCTGCGCGGCATGGCTCGGCAGCGCACCCCACACCAGCAACTGGGCACCGCTGGGGCTGAAAGGGGACACAACGGTGTGCCCCTTGTCCCCATGGGGTGGCAGGGGAGCTGCATTGCGTGTCCTCGTCCTGCAATGCCACCCACCACAGCAGTGGGTGCTCTGGGGGACCATGCTCCAGTCTCTGCAGCCACCAGCCCTGGTCAGAGGAGGCTGCGGCTGGTTGGGTCTCGGAGCCATCCTGTGCCGTTGTGCTAGGAGGGACCCCTCGGTGTGGTGGCGAGCCCCACACGGGCATGATTCAGGCTCTATACCAGAGCGATGGGAGGCGGACTCCTGCCCTCCCTCCTGCTCTGCTCCTTGTCGCAGCCGGAGACCCCCGGTTACCGCTGCGGCAGCACCATGGCTGGGTGGTTACAACGCCACAAGGCTGGTAAATCCCAGGCCAATCCGGCCCAGTGCTTGGCTCCCAGCGGGGTGGCTGAGTGGGGACGGAAGAGGCGCAAGGCTGCAGGAAAGGCAGCCGTGGGCAGGCGCGAGATAACGCCTCCAGGCGGTTTTATCTCACATCCTCCTGTCCAGTGCTTTTCCTGCCGCACTCCCCACTCCGGCCCCAGCACCCTGTTGCTACCGGCGTTAAGATGTGACCCATCCTAACGCCTCCAGGGACGGATCCCCCACCTCGCTGGCAGCCAGGGATGGGTGCCCCAGCTGCTCGGCAGCACTCTCTCACCCTCCCTGCGCCCGTTTTGGGTGCACCCCAGCCTCCCCACCACCCAGCATCACCCTGCCCAGCATGGAGTGGGATGCTGGGGAAGGGCAGTCTGGCCTGCCACTGCAGCCCTCCCTCCCCACGTGGCCTGGCGAGCTCCAGGCTGGAACCCGAGCCCTGCATCGATCCATGCTGCATCTTAAATCCCACAGCAGCTGAAGCAAGCGGTTTTTAGCGTGAGGGCGGGGGGGTTTCTCTGCAGGCGAGCTGGCTCTGGCACCAGGGTGAGACAGGCTGTCTTCCTCTGCCAGTACTGTGGTGGTTGGCATGGGGATGTTGTCCCCGTCAGCGTTTTAATGGCGATGCCCACAGCTCATCTGCTGAGCTGTGTCCGTGGGGAAGGGTCCTGGGCTGCAGCAGGGTGGCTGGGGTTGCATCACAGCTTGGCTGTGATGAAGGGGACACGAAGGGTGACAGATGAGCAGGGTGCAGGGATGCAAGGAGCAAGGGTCCTGGCAGAACTTTCCGCATGTGGCTGCATCCCTGCCTGGACTCCGGAGAGGAGGCTGCCGGGATGGCCAGGATGAAGAGACAGGGCACGTGAGGGGCCTCCTCCCCGGCGCTGCCCTCCTCCAGCTGCTGCTGGGGTGGGGACATGGGTTCCTGCTCCACTAAGCCCTGCAGCTTTTCTCCTCTAAAGCCTGATTACTCCTGTGGTGCCTGTGCATGCATGCATGCGTGCTCTGGAGGGGAGGAAGAGGAATTTCACAAGTGTTTGCAGCCACACTGGGCCCAGCTGCCCCAGAGCCCCCCCAGGGACAGCAGCATCGCCTGCATTCCGGGGAACAGCACTGAGGGGGTACTCTTGCCATCACTGCTGAGCCCCTGCCTCTGCCAGAGTGGCTGGGTGCCTGCGGTGGGTGTGCAGGCAGGGCATGCTGGGTGTCCTGGTTTGGCAGGAGGTCAGCAATAGAACTTAGAGGTGCATGCTGCAGCTTCCTGCAGGACTTGGAGGTGGATGCTGCAGCTCCCCATGGGACTTGGAGGTGGATGCCATGGCTACCAATAGGGCACGGAAGTGAACGCTGTGGCTCCTGCTGGGGTTTGGAGGTGGATGCCATGGCTCTCCATGGTGTTTGGAGGTGGATGCTGCAGCTCCCCATGGGGCTTGGAGATAAATGCTGCAGGGGCTCAGAGGTGGCCACTGCAGCTCCCCATGGGGCTTGGAGATAAATGCTGCAGGGGCTCAGAGGTGGCCACTGCAGCTCCCCA
>VYXH01001017.1:8848-94637 GCA_013397275.1 Burhinus bistriatus | reverse complement strand
GGCTCGGAGGTGGACACTGCAGCTCCCTATGGGAGGATGTTGTGGCTCCATATGGGGCTCTGAGATGGATGCTGCAGCTCTTGGTAGGGTTTGGAGGTGGATGCTGTGGCTCCCTGTGGGGCTCGGAGGTGGATGCTACAGCTCCCCATGTGGCTTCCTTCCCCTGCCCAGTACTGATGTGCAGTGCTGGCCTGGGGTCAAGGGGGAGGAGGAGGAAGAGGAGCCTGAGCTGGGTGAGCAGCAGCATCTGTGAGGGCACAGGAGCCAGGGTGCAGGGAGATGGGCGGCTGCACAGTGGGGACCGGGTGCCCCTCGCACAAGCTCTGGCTGCCAGCTTGGGGGCATCCTGTGGGCGGCCGTGGTCTCATCGGGCATGAGGGCCGCACACGGCTGGAGCAGAGCAGGAGATGAGCCCTGTGACTTCCCTGGGGCTGCAGCCCTTGGAGGAGGAGAGCCAGGCACAGAGAGCCTTTAAAGTGTCAGAGTGCCATTGCTACCAGGCCAGGAACTTCCTCAGTGACCCCCTATTTCTATCTGGATGGTGACCCTTTTAAAGAGCAGCGGAACGGATCTCCACTGAGGTCCGTTCCCTGGAGTTTCTTTGTTTGCAGCGCTGAGACTTTCATGGCAGGGGGAGGAAGAGCCACTTTGAAAAGCCTGTTAGCTCTTGCCAGCGCTAACTCTCTTTTTCTTTTCCACTTCCAGAGCCACATGTTGTGTACCAGAGCCACAGAGTATGTCTTTGCACTGAGATCGAACTGAAGTCCTCTGCAGCTGACGCTGGAGGAGGCGCCCCTTTGATGACTGTTCCCATCTGAGCTTTCCCCGGTGGCTGGTGCTACCAGAAGGGCTTTGGAGGTCTTTTGCTTTGGTGTTGGGGGTGGGGGTTTGGGTTTGTTTTTTTTGTTTAGGATTTTTTTTTTTTTTAATTTTGGGTTTGGTTTTGTTGTTGTGCTCTGGGCACCATGTCAAATTCGGGCTCCCATCAAGACACTGGGAACAAGCCAGAGACGGAAAAAAATAACCAAGATGACTCTCAACCCCCCATCAACTCCGAGAGGAGGAACAAAAGTGGAATAATAAGTGAACCTTTGAACAAAAGTCTTAAGAAGTCCCGTCCACTCTCCCACTATTCCACCTTTGGTAGCAGCAGCTCGGTAAGCGAACATTCAGAGAAAGGCAACGCCTTAGCTAATGGCAACGAAGCGACTGTGGATAAAAGTCATTCTACCTCAAAGCACAAAAACATCTCTAGTATGCTGAGCAAATTAGACCGGGTGTCGGAGATCTCCTCAGAAGGACAGACTGCCCTACAACAGTTTGCTCAGTCAACAGAAATGCTCAAAAGAGTGGTACAGGAGCATCTTCCTCTAGCAAGCGACCACGGGACTGGTATCTCTGACATGGAGGCAGTCTCAGCTGCAGAGACAATGAACGGCCCCTCTGATTTTCCTTACCTGGGGGCTTTTCCCATCAACCCAGGCCTTTTCATTATGACCCCTGCCGGCGTGTTTCTGGCAGAGAGCGCGCTCCATATGGCTGGCTTGGCAGAGTACCCCATGCAGAATGAGTTGGCATCTGCCATCAATTCGGGGAAAAAGAAACGGAAAAGATGCGGCATGTGCCCGCCCTGCCGAAGACGGATAAACTGCGAGCAGTGCAGCAGTTGTAGGAATCGCAAAACTGGCCACCAGATTTGCAAATTCCGAAAATGTGAAGAACTCAAAAAGAAGCCTTCTGCAGCACTGGAGGTAACCGGCCCCTCTCAGGCACCCTAACCCCTCCTTGGGCTGCACTCCTGGGTTCGGATCTTGCCCTAGATAATAAAACACCTGGTACTTCTTACTTTTTTATTTTTCCCTTTTCCATTAACAGTTCTCACCATGAGATGTGTGCTTTACCCAGTGCCCCCAGTCCCCACCCTTCTTTACATACTGGGGTTGATTGGCTTGGGGAGGAGGACTGGGGTCTCTCCCTGGGGTCCCTGGGCGCACTGGGCTTTGTTGTCCCCTTTGCAGGCACGGGCAGCAGTGGGTCTGTGCTTGAGTTTCAGTGCTGGCATCCCTCATCCTGAGGGGGCTGCAGCCCCCTGAGCCAGGGAGCGGCTTCTAACCCGGTGGTTCGGTCAGAGGGTGGGGAGGCAGGAGGCGGCTTTTTGGGGCAGAGCTTGGGGGTAATTGGTGGCACTGAAACCCCATCCAGAGTGATCAGGGTGAGTCCATAATGCACCAGCCACGTTGCCCGGTGGCAGCCAGGCTGCAGTCCCACTGTGTGGTGCCCCTGCCAAGCCAGGAGCATCTCTGCTCCTGTCGCCACTGCCCAGTGTGGGGATGCCCGCTTCCCCCCAGCGTGGGGCTTTGGAGTGGTACTTGGGCTGTCACCACCTGTCACCCGTGGGGACCACATCCATCCATGGGTGTTGCCCTTGACCTTGGAGGAGAGTTGCTGCAAGCTGCTGCTGAGTTGGGGTGCTGCCTTGCCAAATTATGCGTGTGGGGAGCGCAGGAAAAGTCTGGTGACTCAGGTCATTGTGTGGGTCTGAAATTCCGCCATGGCCATGGGCAGCTGTAAGTGGTATGGCGTGGGTGAGGGCTGGGTGCTGGTGGCGCTGGGACATGGAGCAGAGGTGGCACGTGGGCACACCGCTCCAGCAGAGCCTGCCTCTTGCTGCCCACCCGTGGCTGCTCTGGGCCAAGACCTGTCCACCAGGTCCCCCACATGCTGTGCTTAAGCCGGGTTTGATTTTTCCAGTAGCTGATCCTGCCATCAGCTGTGCTGATGTACTTTTTCCTACTGGGGAGCGCATCCCTAGAGCTGGCAAAGGTTAAAAGGTCACCCGGACATCAGCTGGATTGCACGAGGGCATTGCCCATCCTCTGATCATCCCAACGAGACAACCCACCATTTTCTTAGCCATGTTCTACATTTTTCAATTAGCATCAGCTCTGAATGAATAGTGAAGGGGGGAGGGGGGAGGAAATCTATTTGGGCGGTGGGGATGAGAAGAGGGGGACTGTGTCTTTCAAAAACTGCTGTATTGCTAAATTATAGTCTTGTTCTAATTTGCTGAGTCAGTGATCTGGAAAAAGGGAGAAAGGGAAAAAAAAGTTCATCTCTTCCAAAGAGTCCTAAAGCGGGTCAATAGACTCCAGAGCTCACAGCAGCTGGAGGAGCCACTCCTTGTCTACCAGCACTGCACCAGGTCCAGAGAAGTAAATAGCACCAGGAGCCCATGAAACAGTCACCCTCTTGGTTTGTTTCTCCATCCTGCAGCTGGCTGAGATATTGGAGCCATTGAAATAGGGCTCTTCATGTGGTAGAGTTGGGCCTCATCAAGGATGAGTCCTCATCCCTCCTGGGTGCGACCATAGGTGTGTTGAGGCTGAGGAGAGATGGTTTGCCAGTGGGGATGGATGCCTGGGAAGATGTGGGTTGCTCCAGGGCATCACCATCCCCTTTTGGGAGCAGATCTTCCCCTCTGTCAGGATATCTACTTGTGCCGTGTGTTGACTGTGGTAGGGTTGAACGAGATTGTGGCTGTATGTGGCTGGGTTGAATGAGACTGTGGCTGTATGTGGCTGGGACAGGGATGCTGGGACCCTGGCTGGTGTCCCAAGGTCACCTGGGTCAATGACTGGCTTGTTAAACCTCGCTCCATATCAACCAGTCTTGGCAATGCGTTGCCTTGGGCCAACCCTAGGGCAGTCACCAACACCTGCCTTGTGGTGGAGACCCATCTGGAGGTGGCTCAGCAGCTCCATGGACCTCTCATCCCGGTGCTTGATACGGGGACAGGAGGGGCCATTCAGTGACCCTTTATATGGGGCTGAAAAATTCACAGGGCTTTGTGAAGCTTGTCCCCCTCTGTGGGGAGCTGTGCCATTGCCTGGGAGAAGAGCAGCCTCAGTGACTCTGGTCTGCTAGCCCAGTGCATCCAGAGGAGCATCCTCGGAGAGCCTGGATGGGGGCCACAGCTGTGATTAAATGTTGATCTAAAATCAAGCAGTAAAAAAACCAAAAAAGAATTAAACCTTTATGGCAGCATAAAAAAATGGGCTAAATCCCTCTGCTGCCGTTAAGCTTTATGTGCACATCTACAGAGCCCGAATAACCGGTTGCTGCTGGTGTCTCAGTGTAGTGGTGGCCAACTGAGGCTTTAAGGCTGGTGAGGCAGGTCAGATACTTGGAGCAGGCAGCAGCACGTCCCTGCACTGACCAGGCTCCTCCGGGCTCTGCCAGCCCCAGCAGCCCCAGGTAATGCCATGGGGGCTGGTGGCCAGCCCTGGAGACGTCACCCTGGGCTTGTCTCCAGAGCCATAGGTCACATGAAGGCCATGAATAGTCGGGATTTAACTCAACAGAGCTGTTGTCCGTCTGGAGAAGCCTTGGTGGAGTGCCTTGGTGCCCCAGCTAGCGCTGGTGTGAGGGTCACAGCCACCCTCACGTCATTCTCATGGAGAGAGACTTCACCAAGGCCGCTCATGACAGGACAAGGGGCAAAAGTTTTAAACTGAAAGAGGGCAGGGTTAGGTTGGACATGAGGAAGAAATGTTTTATGGTGAGGGTGGTGAGACACTGAACAGGTTGCTCAGAGGAGTTGTGGATGCGCCATTGTTGGAAGTGTTCAAGGTCAGGTTGGATGGGACTTCGAGGAACCTGATATAGTGGAAGATGTCCTTGCCCTTGTCCCTGTGCACTGCAGGGTGGTTGGACTGGATGGTCTGTGAAAGTCCCTTCCAACCTAAACCATTCTCTGATTCTATGATCATGGGGATGAGGGGGGATCTATTCCGGGCATCCAAATTAGAGCTGGTTGTCCATCTTTAATAATCAAGGGGCAGGGGTGTTTAAGGTGACCTGTGTCAGACATCTCATTCCAGACCCATTAGGCCTCTCCCCTCATTCCTCACTCCTGGGATGATGTATCTGAGTAGGTGGCCCTTTCTGGGGAGTCCGCCATGCTCTGCCCTGCCGGTTCTGCATCCTGTGCCTTGGGCAACATCCAGCATGCTGTCACAGCCCCATGCATCATTGGCTTGAGGCACTTGCGTCTTCCCCAGATGCCTGATGACATATTGCAGAGACCTTTGGGGAAGTGGTGATGCCTGCAGCACTCTGCTCGTTGTCTGCCCCAGCTCAGTTTGCCCAGAGGGCCAGGAGCAGGAGAAGCTGCGATCTCTCAGCAGCCTAGTTGGGTGCCACCATCTCTTGCCCATTCTCATCCTTTACCCCCCCTCCCCTTGCTCAAGCCCCATGTTTGGGTCATACTCCCTGTGGAAGTGAGCACATTGCGGTCCCTCCCACAGGGGTGGGGGGGAGACATGGCCCTGGTTACTCATTGAGGCTTGGTGGCTGTCTTGATCCAAGAGAAGGACCTGATAAGAGCCGGCTAGCTCTGGCACGGAGTTAGGGACCTGAATGTGGCATGGTTTTGACTCATGGGACAACACATGAGGTGCCCTAGCCCTGCACCTGGGCTCAATGCCAAGAGCTGGGGCTGACTGTTCCCCCCATCATCCTGTGGCAGCCCAGCCTGCTGCCCCATGCCTGTCACCACAGTGTGTGGCTTGTTTCCCACTGGTGTCCCTTGCTCGTTTGGAGATGCAGGAACTGAAGGGCCATATGAGGCCACGTCCTTTTGGTGATCCTGTAGCCCTATCTGCTGGCTAACTTGGTTTGGTCTTGCTTGCGGGGGGGAGCTGTTGGCATTGAGAGACATCATGGTCCTTGTATACTCCACCCATGGTCTTGTGAACGTTGTGCAGGCTTCCCACCCCCACCCAGCTGGGAAATGTCCCAGGTCCTCCTTCCAGAGGACCGCAGAGCTGTTGGGGCCATTGCCCCCACACCACCTTTCCTGGAGGTGGCTTCAACAAGGTCCTGTTCGACATCAGGCGCTTTGTTGCATGTGGGATTGAACCTGGTGGGACTTGGACCATGTTACCGGCCTCCTTCATCCCTTGTCCCCCTGCGAGATGCCGAGAGGTCCTTGGTGATGCCATCCATGGCGGGGGAGGTGGGGGCTGGCAGCGAGGGGGCTGCCATGCCGGGCCGTGGTGGCTGCGCAGCCCGGCCATTGTGCTCGCTATCGGCTGGAGGGGAAGTTGGGGGCTGCACCATTGTGCCGGCCATGGCGTGGGGACGTGGGAACAATGGCTGAGCTGCTGTGCTGGGTGCCCTGCCGGGGAGGGGACAGAGGGCTGGCAGCGGGGGGACCCCCATCTCCCTCTGGCCGGCATCCCAGCCTTTGCCAGTGGGCTGGCTTAAGGATGCACGGCTGCATCCGGGGGATGCCGAGCCCAGGCTGGATGTGTCCCAAGGCCAGTGACCAGGACACTGGGACAGGGATTGGGGGTGTGTGTGGGTGTGTGTGTGTGGGCACGGGTGCACAAGCCTGGTGCTGCATGGCTGTGCCAGACCCGACCTAACACCTTGTCCCTTCTTCTGTCCCCCTCCCTGTCTCTCTTCCTTTCCAGAAGGTGATGCTTCCTACAGGAGCCGCGTTCAGATGGTTCCAGTAGGAGTGAGAATCCCAAAGCTCTGTCATCCAAGTGCAATGTCACTGCTTGCTTGTGTTGTCTCAGGCAAGGGATTTTTGGCTGAAATGAATGGATGCACCTGTGTCTCTTTAGAACCAAAAATATTTTCTCGCAAATCTCATTCCTGTTTTTATAATTTTTTTTTGTGTTCGTTTTAACATCTTCGAGTCCTAGTCAGACATTTAACTGCTTTTCAAATAAAAATAATTAAAAGAAAAAAACAATGGATCTGTAAAGTACCAAGACTTAATAGACAGAGTATGGACAATCAGTTTCTTTCCGTGTTTTGGTGTTGATGTTGTTTATGTGTGAAAGATGCAGTACTTGTGTAGGGAATGTAAATTTACAGTAACCTTTTAAAATCTAGTTACTAATAAGCACTACTGTAATTTAGCACAGTTGTTTAATTGCACCCTCATTTATACTTTTTATTTGATTCTTTCCCATCATAAAATAGAGTGGATAGTTTCTAGAATGCCTGAACTTCATGTTTATAAATGAGAATATGTTTAAAGCGATGTAGTATCCCTTTTCCTAGCCATTCACCTATGTAAGTTTAACCCGCAAGAGGTTCAGTATAAAAGGTGGAAGAAAACAATTGCTACACAACTGGCGGTCTTTGAAAAAGAAAAGAGTAAAAAAAAAAAAAAAAGAAAAAAGTCATTGTTAGTTTATTAATATAGAACAAGAAACACTGCGTACAGAAAAACCTCCTAATTGCGACAGTTTACTCCTAGAAGTAATTTTTGTAAACTTACTGAAGTTAAAAATCAAAATAAAAATAATATTGCAGGATCTGTGATGAAGCAGTTATGAAAAGTGATATTTCTCTTCTGTTCAAATCCCCGTCTCTCCAGCTCTCTCTACATCATTAAATTGAAATGCTGTTTGTAATGTTTTAGCGATCCAGGCTGTTTTTGTGAATAAAATGAATGCATGTTTTGTGTCATGATTTACAGCTTTGTTATTTCTCTCCCACCCCTCTTTCCAGCTGTCCAGGCCCCCCAATGCTGACGGTGGCTGGTTCCCCCCTGCCTCTGCCTGCCTGTGTACCCCATCACCGCCGCTGCTGCTGCCGCTGCCAGACACGGTCCTGCCAGCTGCCGGGGACCTCGCTGGTGATGATGCCGGAGCACGGCGGCAGCTGGCCCAGGCGGGACAGTGTGATGAGCTGAGCTGGAGCCACCCCGGCTGCTAAATCCACATGGTTAATCCCAGCAGTGGCTGGGCTAAGCCAGTCCCGACTCCTCCGGGGAATATTTCCCAGCTTGACCTGCCTGGAATTTTACCAGGTAGTGCAACACCATTTGTTTTGGTAAAACAGTATCATTAATGTGCAACAGAGAACCACGACGAGGCTCATTTTGTTGGGACAAGTCCAAAACAAGCTCCTGAAGGTGAGTGGGCTCAGGAGGCTGGGTGTCTGATGCCACCGATGGGTGGCTTTCTAGGCTGGCCTCATGCCGGCACTGGGTCAAGTGGGAGCCATCCGGGGTGGAGGGGACATCGGATGGGCTCGACCAAGCTGGTGGGGTCGCTGCTGGCATGTGGGGTGCCACACTGAGCATCGTGCCAGGCAGGCGGGCTGCCTGCCCCCTTCCAGTCCCCAGGAGGGTTGTCACAGCCTGGGAGAAGAGGCAGAGCTGCCTGAACATGGCAGTGCAGGCTCTGCCTCGCTGGGAGGAGGTAGCCAGAGCCCTTGTCCCTGGCTCCAGCCAGTGTTTTGGCCAGCATCTGTTGACCAGATGTGCGCCTGCAGGAGCGAGTGGGGCACAGCGGTGCATGGGCTCCATCCCTGCTGGGCAGTGACCTGCCTGAACTGAGCAGTAAGCGGTCTGAGGGTCCCTGGGGAAAACCACCCTAAATGCCATCTCCAACAGCCTTCCACCCAGCCATCCCAGCAGTTCCTGGGTGGTTTGGAGCCTGGCACTGGGCACCCAAGTCATGCATGGCAGCCGGACCTGGGGGTGACTGCGGGGATGACTGGAGCTCCCGGTGACAGCGATGGAGCCGGGCCAGCGTGGCAAGCGACAAAGCTCAAGGCCTGCAGGGACAGATGGACCCTGCTCGTGCCCCAGGAGTGCTCTGGTGCATGGCGTGCCCAGCTCGTGCACCGACCGGGGTGGCACTGGCAAGGGGCTGTGGGGAGCTGTTTCCCGGTTCACCCTGCTTGGGCAACAGCCAAAATCACTTAGCAGGAATGTGGTAGAGGGTGGGGGGAGCGGGCAGCCGTTATGGGAAAAAGGAGTCTGGCTGTTTTTTTACAACTGTGGCTAACGGCTGGGGCTGTGTGAACACACAGTCCTGGCATCTGTGGGGGTAACCAGCCCCTACCCCATGCTGGAGAGTGTCCAGGGGACCAGCATGCAGAGATTTCCAGCCCTGACCTGGTGTGGGGCCAGCGGAGTGGGGGTGCTGCTTCATCCCAAGAGCAATCAGGATGGGGGACTGCTGGGGCTGCCCCACAGAGCTGTTCCCCTGGGTCTGGCCATGTCACCCACAATAGGGCTGTGCTTGGTGGTGCTCAGTGAAGTGCCACTGGGGCAGTTGCTGATGCAGCAAACCACGCCATGCCATGCTGCTGCTGCTGCGCTGCCTGCTCCCCCCAGGGACAGCAGTGTCCCCAACTCTGCTTTCCCACCCTGGGAAGCCACCAGACACAGGGCACGTGTCCCCATCACACCCATGGGGACACCAGCACAGTGCATCATGGCAGCCCAAATGCTCCAACGAACTCCTCAGGGGAGGGAGCACAGAGGACGGCACAGCCGCTATGCATGGTGCTGCTACCTGTACAGGCAGGGGGTTTGGGAGCGATGCCCTACCGGAGCCCCTGCCTTCGCTGCCATGCTGAGCCCAGCGCTGCCAGCACCTGCCTGCTCCTCCAGCCAGGGCATCAGCAGGGATCCCGGGCACTGGCAGGGGAGGGGAGCGATAGCAAGGCACGTGGTGCTTGCAGTGAGGATGAGGAGAGCAGGGCTTTCCCCGTGAAAGATAACAGGTTTGGGAGAAAGGAAGGAGACAGAGAGAGGGTGGGATTCACACCCTGCCTATGAATGGGGTGGGGAGGTGGGAGATGAGATACTGGGGCTGCTGGTGGCCCCTCCACCCCACTTCATGCTCACCCCCATGCTGGGCTGCATCTGCGCCTCCCAGGTGTGTGTGGAGGTGGATGGCTCTGTGCTCATCAACAAGCCCTCTCTAACGAGCTCCTCCCCAGGCAGGCAGGACCTCAGGCATCCCTGAGGGTGAAGCCCATTCTCTCCACCACGCTCAGCTGCAGTGCCACCATCAGGCACAGCCTCTGTGCCAGGCTGTCCCCTCTGCCTGCCCAGCTGCTGGTGGGGAAGCGGCACCCAGGGCTGCTGTCCCCAGGGCTGGCTGCCCAGGTGGTCACTGGCAGCTGAGTGGCATGGGGAGCACAGGATGATGATAACGAGCTCAGCATGGCACTCAGGGTGCATGTTGGGTGCCACCATAAGGGCTGGCCTGGGGTCACTCTTAATTAACATCCACATCAAACTGAGTTAGCAGAAGGGCAACAAAACCTGCCTCTGGCCCTAGGGCGTGCTGTCACAGAGGGCACAGCCATGTCCAAATCCCCACTTGGCCTTGGTGGCTCCACGTGGGAAGGTGCCAGCAAGTGATGCCAGGAAAGGACAGATCTTGGTGTGGGGCTGGTGCAGTGGCACCGTGGCAATGCCAGTGGTGGCTTGCATGGTGCTTGGAGAGGACAGCATACGCAGCCCTGAGTCCAGGGTGAGCTGCAGCAGAGCCAGCAGCAGGAGCTGCATCCTCTGTGGTGGTGCCAGAGACATGTCCCATCCTGCCACAGGGGCACCCCAGTGCCGAGCTCAGTTGCGGGGTGTCACCCATCCCTCTCTGCAGCAGGACCCCTGTGTTGCATTGCAGCCCGGCATGGTGGGCTGGAGGCCACCTCATCCTGCTGTCCCCCAGGCTGCAATTAGTGGCCTGACCCTGGGCTGACCCACCCTCCCAGTGCGGGGATGGGGCAGGATGCAGGAAGCGCCAAAGAAAATGTGCTTCGACTGAGCCGGATGGTGGGCTCACCGCGAGCGCCGCCGGCCAGGCGTGACCTCCCAGCAGCCTGCTCCTGCTGCTGGGGCCAGCCACACTCCCTGCTGAGGCTTGGAGATGCAGGGAGGGGGATGATGGGATGAGAGGTCAGGGTCTTGGCAAAGGGGGCTGAAAGTTTCTTGTTCGTGGGATGGGAACAGCTATGAGCACTGAGTCCTGGTTGCTGCTAGGTGACCCAGTGGTTCATCCCGAGGGCAAGGTGGTGGGATCAGCTCAGGTTTGCTTGTTAGGGACACTGCCAGCCTGGGGGGCTGTGAGGCTGATGCAGGGTCTGGCCAGCCCCCATGCCAGCCAGAGAGATGTCTAGCATCTCCTGCAAGGCTGGGCCATCTGTGGATGCTCCCCAGTGTGTCTTGGTGCTGGGCTGACACCAGCTTGGTTGGGGGTTTTGGCAACCTCACCGTAGTTGGACGTGACTGATGCAGGTCTGACGGGGGTGACCATCCCTCACCATGCACGGGCAGCCGTGGGGGATGCTCACCACTGCCCGGCTGGCTTTGCTCAAGCTGTCTCATCATCTTCAAGGCTGGAGCCTGGGGCTGCTGGGCCAGCTCACTTGGGAGCATTAATCTAAATAAACCACCTCCAGTTCAGGTCCCCACAGCTGGCCTGGTGACCTGCCTCATGTCATGCAGCTTCTGTGAGCTTTCCAGCCCAATTTTCAGCTCCGGCTGAGGTTCTTCCAAACAGTTGCACATTTTTCAAATTCAGGCTAAGGATCCCTCAGTCTCTTTGTAGCTTCTCCACTGGGAATGAGCACCAGAAACTTCCTGTGCTGAGGTGTGGGAGAGGTGGGCAGGAGGATCCCACCAACACTCCTGGATGCTGTGCTCATTGATATCTCCCTACCAGAGCAAGCCTGAAAAGGGTTTTTCTCAGGGAAGAGGAACTATGAGAGATCCTTCATCACCTGAAGGCTTCACATCCACATCACTTCAACTCTGGGATGTCCAGGCTTCCTTACCTACCACCACGCTATGAGATCTCCCTGTGCCTGAGCCAGGGCAAAAGAATGTTTACTCATCTGCATCCTGTAGGTGGGAGCTGACAGCCATTCCTGCATCCCACCAGCCCACTCTGGCATGAGCTGGGTCCCGAGCAAGGCAAAGCTGCTGCTTCAGCTGGCCAAGCACCCTGGCTGGCCAGCCTGCTGCAGCTCTGCAGGAGGCTGGGCACTTTGCTGAAGGCATCACTAGGTGGTTTCTGCAGCTAAGGCTGCACAGAAACTGCCCGAGGTCCTCCTGCCCTGGGGACTGGTGTGCTACCAGACCTAGCACCCCACCTGCAGCTCAGCAGTGCTGCCTCTGTGGAGGAAGGTGTCTTGGTTTGGGGTCTCAGCTCCCATCCCTGTGTCCTGCAGCATGAACAAGTGCTTGGGGTGTGCTGATTTTGCCTGCACAAAGGACTTCTCTTGCATCCCTGGCCCACTGTCATCACCCCAGTTCCTTCAGCCTCAGAGTGTACCCTGTCCTCCAGCATCCCATGGCTGCTGGCAACAAGGACTGTGTAGCCTGGTTGAGCTGTGGTGTCTCTCCTTTTAATCAAGAATAATTCCTGATTATTCCTGATGAGCACGTAGGTGCCCCCGATTCGAGCTACACTGTGGCTGCTCTGCTCTCCCAGCCAGCGTCTGCTGGCTGCAAAGCCCACGCCAAGCTGTGGTGGCTCCCGCTTAATCGGGGACTCGCTGCTGTGCCAAGGCAGGTTTCAGCACTGCGTCAAGATGTTTTAAGGCCAGAGCAGTCAGGATTTGTGAGAAATAGGTCGGCCTGTGACAGCAGAAGGAGGCTACTCAGAGCAAGACACTGTGTTATCGGGCAGGGGAGGGAGTGGCTGGAACGGCATTAGTCTTCAGCTTCTGGGTGATGATGGGTGAATGACAGCAGCTGAGCAGCGGCTTAGCAGAGGCGACAGGTACCAGTCTAGGCTGGGGGGGTTTGCAGCCTGGAACCTGCCTCTCCCTTGGCCAATGCTGGCACTGACTGCCCCGATGAAGCATCTTGGGGGTTGCATCTCACCCCACCAAAATGCTGCTAGTGGACTTAGTGCTGGTGAAGCCATCCAGCTGGTACCATGGGTAGTGGGAACACAAGACTAGGCTGCTGTGTCCTTGCCCCTCCAGCCAGTCCTGCAGTGCCCACTTGCACCATCATCTTTGAGGATGAGACCCCCATGGGGCAGGAAGGGTGCCCCACCCTCTTCTGCCTTGTCTTTGAGACCCTTGGGCTGGCTTCTTCTGCAGCTGGCCTTGGCTGGACACCATGTCCTAAGCCTTTGAGATCCTTGGGTTGACTTCTCCTGTAGTGGGCCTGGCTGGACATTGTGCCCCAAGCCTGTCCCATTGCACAGCCCCCTCCCTCTCCCTGATCCCAAGTGTGCCTGGGGTAGGCCTACCAGGGGTGGAGAAGCTGCTGGCCTGTGTCTCATGGGCAAACCCAGGAGCCAACAAGTGTTTAGAGCAGGTTATACCAAACTCAGGAAGGGTATGAGAACAGGGAAAGCATGGATGAAACCTCCCAGATTATTTGGTCCCTTTTCCTCCATGTGCCAATTGGTGCCACCTACTTTCTTGCCTTGCCTGTTCTCTTGCTGGTTGAAGAGGAATGGTGCGCAGGGTGTTTCACATGGCCACCTTCTGCCATGAAGGTTCCCCATGGCCAAGAACAAGACAGTGGGACAATATCCCCCTCTCTTACCTGCACGTACCATAACGCAGCAGAGCCCTGGGCGACCCTGGGTTTCTGCATCTGCTCACCTGACCCTGCCACTAGGGGGACAACCTCTTGTCTTGGGGCGCATGGGTGCGGGGAGGTGGGTGATGCCAGTGCCTGCTTGCCTTCTGGCCATGCAGGCTGGGACTGCAGCAATGCAAGTGAGCCAAGCCCACCTCCAGGAGCCAAGGACTGGGCCCTCGATGAGTACATCCTGTTTGACCTTTACAGTCATTAATTTCTGCATTTTATCTCACTTGCTGGCCCTGTTCTTTTTAAAGCTCCATCTGTTGTGGGTGATGATACCTCCAGCAGTGGCACAGCCATGAGCTGCCTCACCTCTGGCCAATTTAGTTTTGTTTTGGTTTTAGTTTGGTCTTTGGAAGTGGACCAGCCAGGAGATCAGAGCTCATGAAGGACTCACAGGTCCTGCAGAGCTGCATCGTGCTGGACCTGGGCAGTGAGCAGGAGCACTCATCACAGCTCAGCACCTCTCTGCTGTGCCCTGTGACACTCTGGAAGCTCCCACTCATGCGGTGGTGGCATCACGACCACTGACATCCTTCCACCTTACCATTGTGGACACAGGTCTCCTAGCGCCAGGTGACCTGGGCACCATCCCAGTGGGAGATGCTCCCCTAGCACGGCTTTGTGCCCTGCCTGACGGTCTAAGCAAGAAATTTCCTTCGCCCTGCTGCAAGGGCAAGACCGGTAAAGCCAAAGGATTTGCTCCAGGATTTTCCTGGTGCATTTAACCTGGAGCACATGGGGTGAAACCAGACTGGGGCAGAGCCCACTCATGTGCTCCCCACATCCTGCAGCAGGCATGGGGTGCAGGCACTGGGTTTGCCCCGAGCCCCAGCTCCTGCCTGCTCTGCCTGGCCTGGAGGGCTCCCACTGGCAGTGCAGTTCACTGCTTTGTAGTGAGTCCTGACATTTCTCCACAGCTGCGAGGGACATATAAATTGGCTTTGCTGCAAGTACGTGCATGTGTAATAGGGGCTCCCCACCCCTCCAGCTCCAGTCCACAAAGCGCCTGAGCTGACTGGTGGCATCCACCATCTCTCCTGGAGCCTGGTTTGGCTGTGGTCCCTTGCAGAAGAAGAAGGAGTGTGGCAGGAGGGACTGAGGCTCAGGGCAACCAAGGAGGCATTGCTGCTCCTGGGGGCTCTGGGGAGACCAAGCTGCGGGAAGGGGCCAGGGTAGGGCAAGACATGAGAGGAGGGAGACTGCAGAGGGAAAGAGAAAATAATTGTCCTTTGGGCAGAGGGAAGAGAGAAAAGGGCAGAAGAAGCAGGAGCTGGTGGTGAAGAAAGGACAGAGCAGGGATGGGAGTTCCTGGAGAAAACACAATCTGCTGGGTGCAGGGCACGGCGGAGGTCTCAGTGCCCCCATATCCTACCTGGCCCCATCATGAGATGGGTCATTAGGGACTCAGGATACCACAATTAAACCCCAGCCTGCAAGATGGGCAGCAAGGCTGAGCTTGGCCCTGCTGTCTGCCGAGGGCTGAGGGCTGCCTATGGGCATCTCAGCTGGTGGGTGCTGACCTGCTCGCACCCTGAGGAGGGTCTGCAACCTGAGTCAGCTCTCCAGCACAGCGCAGAGCTGCTGACTCTGTCCTCCCACCTCCATTTTCTTACATCTCCAGACAAAGTGACTGTTTATCCACTTGGATTTCAAGCTGCGTGCACAGCCTGGTGCTCACCCCTTCGGCTGGACACAGGGAGGAAGAGGAATGCAACCAGGCAGGTTCGTGCAAACACAGACGCTTCGTGGTCCCCCTCGGTCTTTAGTCTGGTAAGCAAAATCAGCATCTAATCCAGATCAAACAGGACTTTAGCTCCTGTCAAAGGACTGATCCCCTATTCTGCCCAGGCTGTGGTATTTAAAGGGACATGGCCAGGTTAAGTACAGCTGGAAACAAAGGGTTTGTGAAAATAATCATAATAACAACAATAAAAGCTGGGAAGGATTAGCGGGAAGAGAGTCTGTAATGAAATATAACTGCCAAAGAAAACTGTGGTTAATGGAGACATCTCCCTGGAGCATTTGAAACCTCAGGTAGTGGAGGAGGAAAGCGATAAGCGAAACCACTCCAAAACCAGCAGCAAAACAGACCAGTTCCTAGATCAGGGCATCNCTCCGCTCCCCTCCTCTCCTCTTGGAGAATAACCCCACGAAGGAGCTGGATGCAATGCATTATTTGTTTATTTGATTTCCAGCCTGTGATGGGAGCAGGTCCCAGGCTGCTCTGGGTGCCGGGGAGTGGTGCCAGGGGCATGTACCCTGGGAGTGCTGGGATGCCTCCACAGTCTGGCACAGCCGTGCCGTGCCGCAGCCCCCAGATAGGATTTAGCCACCTGACTTCTCCTGACCTTAATAACTGGCGCTGACTTAACTGGGAATCTAGTGCCTAAATCCTGCGTGAGTCTGGAAGTGTAGGAGTCAGTGTCACAAGTAATTTATTCCACACATCTCTCAGCCCCCTAAACTTGGGGAAGCCAGTTCTTAACACAGATGATGGTGCTGCCTCAGCCCCAGTTGAGCAGACCTACAGCAGCCTCTCTTTATACCCAGTTTTGTCCTTTTCCCCCTTTCCCTTGCAGCTGCTGGCTTGCCCAGGCTGGAGAGCAAAGCCCTGCTCAGTCCCTTCTCCCAGCCCAGGAACAGGCACCCTTCTAGACCCGGGCAAAGTCCCTGCTGCTCACAGCACCATAGACCACCCTTCTAGCCGTGGACAAGTCCCAAGCCAGCCACCTCCAAGGAGGGGAAAGATGCACCAAAACATGTGACTGGAATAGGTACAACCACTACAAGCAAGGTCTGGCTCACACATGGGTGCTGCACATAGATGCTGCACCCTGGAGACCTCCTCCTTGTTCCATGGATGCCATGGGCCCGATGCAGCTCTTCTGCCTCATCCCAAATCACTGCTCTAGTGTGTTGAGGTTGGAAGACCAGAGGAAACTCTTCAGCCGGGCTCTGTGGTGCTCTAGGCTGGGTAAGTGCAAGGTGATAACACCCATGCAAAGGGAGCCAAGTGTGAAGAGTGCAAGGTGACCCCCCCCTCCACTGGACGTGGCTTGTGGCAGCCTTGCCTGAGCCTTTCCTGGGGTTTCTGGCCCTGTTCAGAGCCAAAGTGCTGGAGGCAGACAAGGACCCCCCAGACACAGACCCCTGGGCAGGGATGTACATCCCTGGCACTCCTGTGCTGCCCGGCCAGGGCAGGAGCCAGCCCTCATCCTCAGAGCTGACAGATTTCTCATGTCTGCATCCCTGTCTCTGCTCTCCATCATGATGTGCTACGCCCTCCGCGTCTCGTTATGGATGTGAGACCCAACTAAACCCATCAGCCTGGACCTTGCCCAGGAGTGACCATGCTGGGGCTACTCCCTCTCTGTTGGCATCTGCTCAGACAGCCTCTGTGAACAACCTGTGCTGTGCCATGGGGATGACGAGGGCCTTGGCCGCCAAAGGAGCACGGGTGCAGGCTGGTAGGAGAGCTCTGTGGGCAGGGGAGAGGGGTGCAGGCAGCAACTGGCAGGAGCTCACCAACGGGCTGGTGGTGGAGGGCTGGGGCTGGATGGAAGATTTGGCAGCCAGGGCTGGCCGTCATCCCTGCTGCCCACAGCACAAGACGGACCTTTGCCACTGGAGAGTTCAAGCTGGGTTAGAGCCACTGCCGCAGTCTGAACATCATATTCATATTCCAGTCACATCTTTTTGGCATCTTTCCCCTCTTTGGAGGTGGCAGGGCTCCAGGAGGGGAGCGTAAATAGGGAAATGGACCTAACTTGCCGTGTCTCTGCTGCTCCAGCTGTCTCGGAGGAGTTTGCCAGTTGTCCTGAGTCGTATCTGAGCCGAGCAGAGCTGAGCTGACACCCCAGGGCAAACTGGGCTGTTCTGTTTGCTGCCCGGGAGCCTTTTTGTTCCTCCCACCAAAGGGGAATCAGGTCACAGCCTGTCCCACCTTGGCTAGGCAAGTACTGCCGGCCCTGGCAGGAGTGGCCATACCTTTATTGCCCAGCACAAGAGGAGCCCATCAGTGGCTGCAAGGAGCTGGAGATCTGCCCTGAGGCTTGCTCTCTGAAGCCCTCCCAAAGGGCAGGCGCAGGGCTGGCACACTGCCCGGCAGACCCTGAAAGCCCTGCCTGCGCCTGGGCACTTCTGGGCAGGCATCGGCCCAAGGACCACAGGCCAATTTGAGGATATAGCTCAGAAAATGCTGTGGCTGTCTCACCCATGCCAAACACAGCTGTGCCAGGACACAAGCACTTGAGTTTGTCCCGCTTGTTCTGTTCCTTCTGCAGGGTTCTGTGGGTTCATTTGGTCCCAGTGAGCCATTGCCTGCCTTCACCAGGTAGCCTCTGCCTCCTTCTCCACTTGCCCATAGAGCTCTGCTGGGAAATGAAATCCTTCTGGTGGCAGAAGGTCCTGGAGGAAGCCATCGTCACTGCAGCATCGATGTACGAAGGGCCATTTGCCTCCAGAAGGGTGGACCAGCATGGGTGTTTCAGTGGCTAAGTGTGAAGCTGATGAGTTAGCGCTAGACTTTGAACTGTCCTGCATGTACAGCTTTCCAACCTGGCACAGAGAAATTAGAACAAAGAAAGCAAGAAAGAAGAGAAAACACAAACGTTCCAACTCCATCTTGCAAAGTCCTTGAGCCAGGTATCACCAGGGCTGGAAGTATCTTGTACCTTCTCACTCTGCCTGCTTACCTTCCCTAGGCATCGGCTGTTGGGCACAGTGATGCTCGGACCTTCAGCAGCCCCGGCATGGCTGGTCCCTTGGCTGCCCTCTGCTCCCTGCAGCCTGCTCTGCTGGAGGAACCCAGTTTTCCAGAGGTTGAGCATAATCTGTGGCACTGGCAGTCTGCAAACTCATCTGAAGACAACCATTTCCAGGGGCTGATAACTCATTCAAATGTGTGTGCAACTCCTTGTGAAATGGAGCAGCCCTATCCAGGCCCAGCACAGCCATGTCATTCCCGATTTCAGGCAAGGCAGTGGGAAAGCTTTGTGGTCCTGCTTGATGGGCAAACTATATTCTCAGAAATGACCATACAGTTTGTGCTTAAATTTTGGAGAGAAAAATTTATTCTGACTCAGCCACAAAGCATGGAAAATTTCAAGCAGGCAGCTGATGTGTGGCAAAAAGTGTACTTGGGCTGTGAGAATAAATAGGGTTGTATTGTTTTGGCTGTTAAATCAAAAACCCAGGGGAAAGAAATCACTTTGGGTCAACCCAAAACGAACTGTTCTAGATATTCTTTCTGAAACAAAAAAAAGTGTTGCTTGGACAGGAGAAGGCACTTGGTTTTATCCACTACTGATGTTAACTACATTCTAGATGAATTACAAGGGAGAAGTTGCAAAGTTCCTCTAAAACCACAGAAGTAGAAAAGAAACACTTTGCTTATTCCAAGATAAGAGATGCTCCTTGTCCTTTCAAATGGAGCCCAAATTCACAAATAATTACAGTCTCTGAAACTACAGATTTTGGTGGATAAACTATTAGTGTGAACAATCCCAGCCTGGCCACCTAGCTGGGATGCCGGGGATGTATCTACGATAGGATCTGGTCTTCCTACATCATCACCTAGAAGATGCAGGGTGCTGAGCAACCTTTATTTTATGTGCTCCTACTGCTCTGCTGGGCAGCGCTTGGTGGGACGGCTGGCAGTGCAGCTGCGGTCCTCTGGCCAGGAAGGGGGCTTTGACTTGTTTGTGTCAAGTAGTTCACCCTGCTGGCTTTGCCAGCAGATCCAGTTCTGGAGCTGAGAAGTAGAGGCAGGGTCAGTTATTGACCTGCAACACTGGCTGAGGAGGGGAAGGGTGTAGGACCCTCACTGGGAACATGTTAGGGTATCCAGTTCATGATATACCTGCTTGCCCCACCTGGAATGTGCATCTCCACCATGGTACAGGTCCCAGCAGAGACACCCCATGCTTTTTATTGCCCAGCTCTCCCGCTCCCCACTGAGGCAGCCTGCAAGCAAGCAGGACACTGAGCAAGTCACCACCTTAGGAGGCCACAAACACCCCACATCCTTCTGAAGTAGGCTTTTCAGCCTAATTTCTGTGCCCGTTTTGGCAGAGTGTGGTTCTGAGCTCCCTAGAGGCTCTCACCCAGGCAGGATCTGGCCTACTGGGGAGAGGCTCCTGTCCTTCCGCTCCTGGTCCTCCTTGGGTCAGCTTTGTAGGCTGCAAGATTGCCTCCTCTCCCCGAGGTGAGGTTTGGCCAGGGATACCCATTTGTCCTTTTGGATGGCTCCCCTCACCCTTCCTTAGGCAGACCAGAGCACCAGAGCTGCTCAGGGTGTCCTCTGAGCTGGGACACCCTCTTGTCCCATCCCCTGCCCTGGAGAGCTCTCATAGCCACCCTGCCTTGTGCTCTGCTTCCTCAGCACCGGTTATGCAAGTGGCTTTGGAAGCAAGACAAAATTACAGTGGGAAGAAATCATCGTACGGCTCTGGTGGGAAAAGATATTATCCTGCATTGCTAGCAAGACTGGCCGTCGGCAGGTAGGGCCCGGAGGAGAGCTGTGTTGCAGGATGATCGCTGATAAGATGCCAGGTCCTGCTCCGATGGCCTCAGGAGAGGGAAGCGCTGCGCTGTGAAGCTATGGAAACGGCCAGGCTGGGTGCGGAGCTGTAATTGGGCCACTCGCATCACTGCCATGCAGGCAGGTATGCCTGACTCTTTCGTGTGCACGCACGCCGGGAACAGTGGGGCTGCGGGAACAGCGGTGCAAAAGTTGCTCCACTGGAAGCAGTGGCTCTGCCAGCAGCTGCCCCTGGCCATCCCCCCCTCCCTGGCCCCCATTCTGCCTTTAAGTCACCTCGGTGGCGTGACGGCTGCATCCGCCCCGCGCGAAGGTCACGCTTAAAAGCATTGGACATGGCTGGGCGTGGAGGTGGGAGAGGCACTGCAGAAGTCGCATCACGTTTGAAGGAGTTGCAGCCAGGGCAAACCTCCCCAACGTGCCCTTTGAGGAAGGGGGCTCCTACAGCCTTTCATTATTTGCCAAGAAACGTAAGCCCAGAGGTCCGTGAAATTGTCAGGATGTGTGAAATCAGGCACTGCCGGGCAGTTCTCCCACACGACCATTTTAAATATTTAACACATTGGTTATACAACATTTGTATTGAAACGCTGGTGTGGACCCAGACCTGTGTCTTTTTTTTGGGGGGGGGGCAGATTTGGGAATTGGCTGCCCTGCCCTGGGCTCCTGGCAGCCGCTGTGGTGCCGGCGGGGCGGGGGGAGCACTGTGGGGGCAGCGGGGAGGCAGTGCGGGAGGTACTCAGGCGGCGAGTCGCTCCTGCTCAGGAGCCTCCAAGTGACAAACACGCTCAGGAGCAGGAATTCATTCCTGTAAATATGTTTGCATTATTTATTTTAAGCATTTTTATAAATCATAATAGGAGAGACATCTGCTGTTAAAACTGCAAACTGCATTCATGCCTAGGGCAAGGCGAGAAGAAGCTTTTCCCTGGGAAAGCTTGGCAAACTTTGGGGAGCACTGCAGGTTTAGGGGAAGCACAGGGGGAAATGTGCGGGCATGACTTAAACACCCAGCCTGCCCGCTCCTTCCCGGGGTCTTTATTTAAACACCTACAGTCCTCTCTCCCTCCTCCAGCCCTCTGGCTTTTGACACCTCTTTATATGAAGCTTCATCATGAGGATGGCATCTCGCTCTCGCTTTCCCAATGGCCAAAGAAGCCAGAACTACAACAGCTTGCTCCTCTGCCGAGATACGTCAGTGCATGTGGATATCTCATTTCCCTTTGGTGTGGCAGAGAGATCTGGAGGGGGGACCAGTACCTCTCTGCAGGCAGGGCTCTAAATTAGTGGCACAGCACAAAAAAACCCTCTCCCTGAGCCTGGTGGCATTTGCAGGTCACCCGAGCTGAGAGCTTATGGAGATGACGGTGGCTCGTTCTGGGTGAAGGGAGGAAGCTCCGGGTGACTCTGACTCACCGCTTCACAAGATTAATTGCCGCGTGTTGCAGGAGGTTTATCACTGCCACCTGCGGCTCGCTGCATCTCACCTCTTGCCATGGCCGCCGGCTCAGTCTGCCTGCCATTGCGCTGCCTGTGGAGCTGTGGCAAGGAGGAGCCTTCTCTACCCGGTATGCATCGGGTGCTGCAGTGGAGCCAGCGTTTCACTGCAAAGGGGAGGTGGTGGTGTATTATCTCCCCCCTGCACACCCTGGAGGCATCCCCATCCACCAGCTTGGGCACCCCAGAGTGCAGCAGGTCCTGCACCTTTTGCTTTGGACAGGTCATGTTGTCCTCTGCTTCAGTTGTCTGTCCCCTCAAGGCAAGTGTTGTTTGAGTTGGGCTCTTGCTGCAACCTTTGGCTCCTTTTTTTGAGCCATGCTGTCTTGCAGCGAGGCCCACCATGGGAAGCCGGTGGCAAATCGACTTTCTGTGTTCATCCAGATGTCCTCTCCACTCTGATGTCCTCAGCCATCCGGTCCCCCAGCACTGACAAGCTCAGCAACTCTGATGAACAAAATCTTTTGCATAATCAATAATTAACGTCTGGGGTTTCCAAGCAGCTAATTAATCTCTTCATGAATCATGAAAAAAGTATTTAGAATAAATGTAGATGTTTTCAAGCCAGGTGAGCATAGGTTCATGCTCAACCCAGGCTCTTCTGTCAAGCCACATCCTTTCTAACCATCCCTTGAGAGCTTCTTGCTCCAACTGATGCTATTCATTGCCAGGGAGTGGACAATATTGATCATAAATATTTGCCTAATGAGATCATATCTGCTTTCCAGCATATGCAATGAGTGACCTCAAAAGGCCTGGTGTCCTTTGGGTGAGCTTGCAAAGAGCTTAATTGTCTAGCTGAGTCTTGCAGCTCTAAAGGTGAGCTGCACTGGGCTTGTGTGGTGCGGTCAGGTCAGTCCCAGCCATGCTGACCTGGGTCAGAATGGGAATACTGGAGGCAGGGAACAGATCTTCACTGGGACACATCAGAGCATCCACTCCTAGTGCTCCCACCCAAAAGATGGGAAAGGCAGCACATAAACCATTCAGTCTCCATGTTTAGGCAAAGATTTAAGAGGATTTCTCTGCGTCACTGGTTTCAGATTCAGGGAATCTCACAGGCTTCATGTAATGAAATATCTCATCCCAAATAAACTCCTACTTGGGAAACCTCCACCAGGTTCACTACAAGCTTCAGCAGCAGTTGAGCTTGGGTACACCAGCCCTGGGATAAGGCTTTGATCCAATTTCAGGTAATTGGGGGTGGGGTGGGGTGCAAAGACCTTGAAGCACCTGTTTCTCCCTGTGACTTTTGGGGAGCCTATGTGGCTCTGCCCTGTTGTAGACCTGTGAGGACCAATAGATAAATCCCATGTCAGATATGCAGCCATGGCTCCTTGCTAGTGACCAGGGATGGGGCTTTGTGGATCTCTGACAAACATGTATCTGCTCTGCCTCTGGGCTGGGGGTTGCTCAAACCCAGGCTTACTGCAGTCCCTTTATGTGCTAGGAGGCTATGAATTTGCTCTCTCCAGTGCTGGCTCCTCAGCTCATCCCAGAATAGCCAAGTCACTGACTCGTGGCTCATTTTGAATGATTGCCAAGCAGCTGCAGCTGTCCTTGACTTTATCTCTGCTCCAGTGTGGCTTTGCCCAGCTCCACAAGTTCACACTATGAGACTCCACTCCCCTTTCCCAGAATAGAAGACATCCAGGGCCTAGCATCAGCAAGTTTAGCATCTGTAGGAAGTGTTATTCTTTTCAGCAATCAGTAATTAGTTTGGTTGAAAGGCCAGAGTCCTTGTGGCTAATGAGTAGCTTGAGATGAGACCTACGATCTCCTGACCCTCTTTAAGTCTTGCTGGTGGCTTCCAAAGACTTCCTGGCTAGCTCTCACCTTTGTGCTGCCTCACAAATGGCCTTCTGTCATGTAAATTTGTCCTCTCCAGCAGATCCAAAGCTCATGGTCAGCTCTTGTCCAGTCAGTTCCGGTTATCTCCTATTCCTCCTCACACTGTCTGTTCTCCACACTGCTCTCAGCCACCTGTTCCCATCACACCTCCTACATCCCTGCTCACTTACTGTCTCCTACCTACCTCTCCATTTTGGTACTGCTAGCACTGTGAACCAGGCTTGGCCTTGGTCAATGCTTAGTGATGAGACATCATAGGGGGACTGTTGTGGGGATAGAGACTGATGGTTGATGGTGCTGATGCATGGACCTTCTTCTGATCAATGTAACCAACTCCTGCTGTCTCCAACCCCTCTTAATCCTGTCTTTCAGTCCTGGAAAAAAAAATACAGGTCATCTTCTGAAGAGGTTTAACTGACTTTTGGCTTTGGCTTATGCTGAGGGACTGTGAAATCAGAGCACAGGGCAGATAACTCAGCCAGGGGAAGAGTTTGATTGGGTAGCATTTGCATTTCTATGCAAATACTTAGTGCATTCAGCCACTGGTTCCTGCAGGAGCAGCATGGAAAATTAAGGCATAGTGGGATTAGGGGACTTACCTGAGACCTATCAAGCCTCCTTGTCCATTGTTTTAACTACTAAATAGCTCTGTTTCCCTACAGAAAGTTGAGCTCTTACAGAAAGTGGCTTTTTTTCCTTCAGAGGCGTTCCAGGTTAGGAGTATTCATGGCCCTGTGTTATCATGCATAAGCAGAGGGATGGGAACATCTTGGACTGAGCTAATTCAGTTGATTTATTGTTCCCAATTCTTAGAGCAGTTCAGAGTATGATGGGATGTGGTCTGCTCATCTGCTCATCTTTAGTGGGATTGGGGTGAAGAGGGTCACAAGAGCTCAGGGCAGCTGGGGAGGACTGTTGCCTCTTCTTTGCTGGAAAGGATGGCAGTGTTGGAAGATTTATGCTTTAGAAGAGAAGGACTCAGGAGGAGCTAATAGCAGCCTTCCAGTAACTGTGAGGAGATTACTGAAAAGATGGACCCAGCCTCTTCACAGCAGTATATGGCAAGAGGAGAGACAGTGGGTATAAGTTGAACTGAGAGAAGTTCAGAGTGGTGATAAAGACAGACTTTTTCTCTGTGAAGGCAGTCAAGCATCAGCAGGTTGCCCAGAGAAGCTGTACAGTCTCCATCCTGATGTTTTCAAGCCCCCATTGGCAACGTGATCTTAAAGCTGAACTTGCTTTGAGCAGAAGGTTGGACTAGACACCTCCTCAGGTCACTTCCAACCTGAATTATTCTGTGACACTATGATGAGGTCAACATGGCTGAGCTCATAGGAAGAGCAAGACTCTAAGACTGCTCCACCTCCTCACATGATTAACTCCAACAAGCAGCTGTTTGAGTTCCTGAAAACTGGAAGTAGGTGGCTGAGCCATGCCTGAGGCCATGGATCACCATACACTGGCTTCCTCTCCTTGCACTTTTTGGAGTTGTTTTTAGTCTAGATCATTTTACCAAGCTGCGCACAGCATCACTGTATAAAGCAGCTGGTGCAATCACGGGCACAGTAAACACACAGCAGCATGAGGAAGAGGTCAGGTAGAGGGTAGGCTTGACCAACAGCTGCTGCAGAAGCTGGTGCACCAGGACACGATGGCCTGAAGAGCAATGGCTCACGTAATGATTGTGTGTTGCTTTGGGATTCCTTGCTGGTGCTGGGTCACTGAAGTCTGGTCTAGGGTAGCAGGGATTAAACTAAGTCACAGTGCTTTCAGATAAAGCAGTGCCTGAAGAGAAAGTGCTCATAACTCGTCTGGTAAAGAGGAGATTCATAGGGTCTCTTCTGCTTTCCCACAAATGTCCGAGAGCGGCCCTCTTCTGAGATAGGACATGGGATTTGATAGAGCCCACACCCCATCCATGGCATCTTCTGGACATACGTCCCATCCCAGGATCTTCCCAGGTATTGGAGTGAAGCACTCACAAGGTCTGGCAGCCAACCAGCTGTGCCTGAGTCAAATGGACCCAGTGGGATGCACAGAGATGCAATCATGCCATCCCCTGCTGTGCTGCAGGCCAGACTGGAGTGCTCAGGGCCTCCAGGGGAAGAGAGGGACATTGCAGTGGTTGAATCAGTGCCTCTGAGCTCACACTCATAAAAAACCTGCAGACCACAGTGGCTGGAAAGTCTGGCGATGCGATGCAGAATATAGCTACGGTTTCTCCCTCTCTGTTTGCTGTGACCTCTTTGCGAGGCAGCTTTAGGTGCTGAGGTTCACATCCTCTCTGGATCGACTGGCTACGTCAAAATGAAATTGGCTTTAAAAAAAACTCCCCAGGTGAGGAGACAGAGAGGTCTAAAATCCCCATGTGCAAGTTGCTTGCAGGACAGATACCCATCAGCAAGGCAAACCTCACCTTGGGGATGCTCAGGATTGCTCTGGCTCATGCAGCTCCCCCCTTCCAGCTCAGCTCCCCTTGGATGGGGAATGCTAGTTCTTCAGCAACTCGACGTCCAGAAAAACCTGCAGTCACTCAACTATATATAGTCCGAGAGAGGCCGTGAATATGGTGACGTAGTCTGGAAGTGGTTCCTGGCTGTTCTCCAGCAGCTGGGAGCAAGGCGAGTGGCTTTTGCTTTTTAGGGGCAGTGGTGTGCAGGGGAGGTGGGGGCAGCATGATGGGCTCAGAGGGGACTTCATCCTCATGTGGATCTGAGTGCAGGCTGGTGGAGTGAACCAGCAAATGTGATGCTACTCATGGTGTTTGGGGCTGTTTGGAAGGGGTTTCAGTGGTGAGCGAACTGGTCCAGGAATTCATTTTGCTGAAGCTTCCTGGTGGATGGGATTTGGAGAAGTGGAGAGACTTGTGGAGACTCATGACTTTTCATACTGTGTGGTTGGGGACCCCCTTTAGCCCTGAAACATGGGTGAGGGATCTCAGTGATGGGACTCCTGGGAGGGTCACAGAAATGGGTCTGATCTCACTCCCTGGTTTCCTCTGGCCTGTGGACTGTAGGGTCTCCTGGGCTGTGAGACCTCATCAGAAGGGATGCACAAGCCATCACCACCAATTATGGCTCCAGCAGGGCAAACGAGCAGGACCAGAGCACAGTGACAAGCCAGCTAGCTCCAGCCTCCTGCTGCCCCCTACCCTTCACATTTCTCTGAGGGCACCTAACAAAGTGGTGGAGACCTCGGGCTGGACACCATACTCAGCAGGCGTCTCTCTGCTGTGCAGGGAGGCAAAGCCAGCTGTGACTGAGTGGTGGGATGGAGTCAGTGGGGACTGACAGCTCACTGGGTGCCATGCTTATGCTGAAACACAGGGGCGTTCACACTCAGCCACCTCCATTTTGCTTGAAGATCTGGCACCCCTGGGCAGAAGCCATGGCACTGTACTTCCCCAAGGGATGCTCTCCCCATGGCACTAAGGGCTATCCAAAGAGGAGATGGGGCATAGGAAGGGACATCTCCAACCTGGCCCCCAAAGTTGTCCTCCCTACTTCCCTCCTCTGGGGACTGGACCACAGGGGATCTCTGTGCCAGCAGCTCCAGCATCTCCCTCCCTTCTCGCCTCACCAGCCACTGCTGCCACAAGTCCTCTGCTGCTCCCAGAGCCCAGAGAGCCCCCAGGTCTGGGCATAGCAGGGGGAGATGGAGAGGTCTGCTGGCCAGTGAGAGCTGCAGGGCTTCAGCCAGGATGTGCTTTGGCCCTGCTCATGACCCAGAGCCACACTCGGTGCCTGGCTGCCAAGTGGGAACATCTAGGGCCCTTTCCAGGCCAAATAGTAGGCTGGCTTGGCAGGATCTGACCTGCCAAATCTTTGCTAGTTAAAGCCTTTTGGGAGGTATGTGTGGGGAGTTCACCCCCTGCATCAGCCCAGGTGGCTCACCCCGGTCCAGGCCTCAGGGTGTACCCCAAAGGGGGAAATCTGGCCTTAAGCCCTGATGCAACCTGCCAGCTTGTCACACCTGCCCACATGGAGGGAAAGGCAGGACATGGTCAGAGCAACCCCCTTGACTCCAGGTTATGCTGGGAGCTGCAGTCACCACCCCTCCACATCTGGATGTGCAGACCTTCTCTGCAGGTTGCTTTTCCTGGGACAGATCCCCTTTTCCACATTAAGAAGTTGATTGTTAGCACTGGAACCTACTGATGGGGATCAGAATCAGCTTCTGGTCTGTTCCACAAATGATTCTCATGCCCAAAGATCCTTAATGAGGCTGGGAAAGGCAGCAGTAAACCTGGCACACTGTCTTGAGTGGTTCATCACATAGACGGCTCTGGCAGGCAAAGAGCACCCTGGAAAAAAAGGACCCTGGGTTTAACACACCTCGCAGTGCTTGCCACATCTCGTTCACTGACTGCAGGAGCAGTCCTAGTCCTCCTTTCTAACATTGGATGTGTATGGTCAACATTATGGGAAAAAGCATGGGAGAAGTGGGTGACTAGCACCCAACTAGAGCAATGGGACTAAGCACCCTGTCCAGCACTGTGTCCCCAAGTGTCCTCTCATCTCTGCTGCAGCAGTGGTAACTCTGGGTTCAGGCTTACCTCTTCCCTGCCCATACTCAGATGCACAGCTCTCTCCTGTACATTGAAATATTAATCTGTAGGTTTTACAGTGCTGAAGGAGCAAAGAGTGCCACAGCATGAGCACTCGGAAGCAGACGGCGCTGCTGCACGGAAATCTATGCCCAAATGCTCCATATCATATCGTACAGCATATGTCTAGAGACAGGCCAACAAATTTAGACCTGAAAATGTGTATAATTGCCAGGCAGGACTTTGAGGTTGGAAGAGCTTCAAAGAAAACAGAACTCATATGCTTTGACAGCAGTGTGCTGGTACTCTGGGCATTAAGTTTAGTGGGACAAACCCTACCTTTGCACGTTACTTAGTCCTAGCAATGCCCGAAGGTCAAATCTGGCTCACTCAAGAGTCTGCTTCAGCTGAGAAACTTGCAGCACTTAAATATTTGTTGATTTGGCTCAAAAATAGAGCTTGCTGGGTTTAGCATTATACACAAAATTCCCATATAGCTCTTTTTCTCTCTTCTTACTATCTTTGCAGCTTAGTTTTTTCAGTGCATTGCCTAGAAACTGCCCTGCGAAAGTGGAAAATTTTGCCACTGGCAGAGGATCTTTCTTTGGTCAATGACATGTGGCTGAGAGCAACATGCAGGACTGGTCATGCAGACCAGTTCCTCTGGAGAGCCAGGCACTGTGCTTCTCCTTGTCCGCAGCACAGGTCTTTCGGCAGCAATGCTATTGTCCTCTGCTTCAATGCATCCTTGTCCCCATGGTGACAACCACCTCGAGGGCAACCAAGCCTGCAGGATAGGCAGGATGTCTGCAGGCAGGTCCCCAGTAGTGCTGCCCTGCTGGAGCAAGCAGCTCGGAGGTAGTGTTAGGTGGCTTGGATGGCTTGCATGGGCAGCAGGGTGGCCTCAGATGTGACCTGAATTGTGGTGTGACCTGCCCCAGGGGGTATCTGGCTGTGTGCTGTCCCTGCCATTAACACTGGTGCTGTCAGAGGGCTCCTGCCAGCTCCTGGAATTGCACAACTAGCAGTGCAATGCCTGGGCATGCCCCAGCTCTGGGAGTCACATGAGTCTGCGGGAAGGTCAGTCTTGTCAGCCCTTGCAGTGGGAGTGGGGAAACTCATCCCAGGTTCCCTCTGCACCTCCTGTCACCTTTGCTCTGCGCGACCTCCTCCCATATCCTCTGCACACCCTAAGCCATCCCTGGCAGTATCACCAGCCGCATCCCTGAAGTCCCCTCCCTGCAGCATCATCTCCCCAGTCTCCTGGCCCTCCCTGCCAGCACAGTGGTGAGCATTTGGGTTCCCCCTAGCCCTTATTTTCTTTCAGAAACCAGGTGAAACCCAGTAGTTTTTAGGATCTTTGTTGGCAGAGAAGTGTGAGCAGATGGTGCCCTAAAATCCCCACGCCCCGAAGAGTGAGCTAGCGATCATTTTTGAAACTCTCGAGATATTTTTTTTCCAGATCCTGCTGAGTCTGGCGAGGACTATAATTGCAGCTTGGACTGGCTGGAGAAGGCAATACCCGGATGGGCTCCCTGCCTTTCAGGCTGTAATTGGGCCCTGGCAATACAAAGCACAAAGTGTTTTCCTTCCTGTTTTCTGTGCTCCCTCTGTGAAACCTTCCCCTGCCTGTGCTGTGCATGCTGGAAAATATGTAAATACCGGGGCACAGGAGAATTACTCCCTCGTGTCTGCGCCACGTCTGAAATACCCATTAAAAATATATGTTCCAAAAAGAGCACCTCTGTGCTGAAGCACAAACTCTCCTGGCAATGGGGGGCTGTTTGAAGGGAGACAGAAGGAGTGGATCAAAGGGTTTCACCACACACGTTGCCAGGAGAAGGGACAACGTGGCCGTCCCAGCTAAATTAGCAGCAGGAACGGGGGTTTTGGAGGCTACACAAAATCAATAGGACTATCTGGAAATGTCTGCCATTCATGCAGGAGATTGTAATTCAGCAGCGGGGCCTGCAGCACTGTGTCACAGCTCGGCCATCTGTGCCAAGCCCGGGGAGAGATGCAGCCTCCAGGGCTGCACCAAGACAGGGAAGGGGGACAAGAGGATAGAGCAGGTGGGGGAAATGGGCTGCCGGGGCACAGGCTCATGCAGCAATAAGCAGATCTACTGAGGAGCCTTGGGGATGTTCAAGTCCCCCAGTATGGCTATGTCAGCCCAGTTTCCCCTGGTGGGTTGGGGCTCTGGTGGCAGGGGGAGCTGCCTCTGCAGTGCTGCATCACCTCCCTGCCCCTGTCCGTGAGTTCCCATCCTGGCTTGGGATACAGTGTGACAGGTTGGTGGGGAAAGAAGGAGCCCAGTGTCGCATGCATCCTCCTAGTCCCTTCACTATCTCATGGCCTTGGGTGCCTGGGGAGCTAATTACACATAAATTTGCTGCAAAATCTCCCCTTCAGCTTGGCAAGGGACATTAAATTGTCCCAAAGACCCCAAGTGATGTAGGAGTGCAACCTGGGTTTTCTGGGAAACCTGACAAGGGACTTGGAGGGTCTCGAAGATGAGGGCTGGTGATGCCTGCAGTCCTGGTCTCCTCCAGAAACACCCTCAGGGATGTGCTCAGGGCTGGGGGAGCCACCAAGCAGTGCCTCCTCTCTCCAGGCTGGGCACTGGGATCTCTCACAGCTTCAGCCGGTGAGAAAGGGCAACCCACAGAGAGGTTTTCTTCTTCTTCAAAGGAATTCAGTGTTTGGCTGGAGCTTTCAAAGGAGATTTAAAAACAGAAGATAAAAAAGAAAGTTAAAAGCTGCCCAGTGAGGGGTGGAAATGGGAATGTGGGGAGAGATCAGGGGCAGTGCCAGCAGCAAAGCAATGGCAGAACACCGACTGGCTCCGGCGAGCAGTGGGAAGAAGATGAGGAGAGCCTTCATCATGCAGCTGTCTGGCCAGAGCATCTCTTCCCATCCTCCAGCATCTGTGTCTGTTGTGGCCAGCTGCAAGCTGGGTCCTGGCACCTTCTTAGCCCTGGAGAGCCCTGACCCAGTGAGAGGAGTGGGGCTGGAGGCCAGCTGTGGTGGGCAACTGCAATGGGAGTCGGGGATCTGTGCTCGGGGGAGGGGGACTGGCAGCGTGGGAAGGGTCGGATGCAGCGGACGAAGAGCGAGACACTGGGAGGGAAAATGTTAATCAACCGCAGTGCCTCCCTGAAAGGAGCCAAATGTAAATGAGATAATTAAGCTATTATTTAAAGCCAGGAGACGGTGGGGACAGGCCCGGGGTGGCCGGACTGCATTTTAATCAACTGCCTGGCTGGGGCTGGTGAGCGCGTGCTCTAGTCCCTGCCTCTGCATCCTTGCCTCTGCTGCCAAGCTCCTCAAGTACTGCACAGCCCCTCCGCGAGCCATGGGGCCATGGCCATGCTGTGATCATCTACCCAGCTGCTGCCACCCCTCTTCCCCAGGTATCTGGCCAGGCCAGTGAGTGAAGGGTCCAGGTGTGCGTGTACCTCCCCCTGCATTACAACCTTTCTGTGGGATTTTGGTTAGGATGCAGGAGCCCCTCTGGTGCCTCAGTTTACCTGCTCTCACTATTTTGGATGCTAGTAACAAGAACAGTAGCAGTGAGGATAAATCCACCCAAGCAAAAGTAGAACATAAATGCTCCAGCGATGTTGGCTGAACTGACCTCCAAAGGCAACGACTGGGCTTTGGAAGCCTTTTTTTACCTTCTTGCATAAAGTTACAAGGTGACCAGAAGAAATCTGAGTAATTGCCCTGTGGGTCAGTATCCCCACCTCTGAAAGCAGCATAGATGCTTCAGAGAAGCTCTCAGGACAATGTGGAGCTCCAAGGTCACTTGTGAACTGTGGTGAGCCAGCAAATGTGGCAGGACAGGACTTCCTTCCTGCATTTCTTTGTTTTAGTCAGGAATGGAAAAGAAAATGACGTCCGAAGCTATCCACAACAAAGGGCATGAACTTGTTTCGTTCCCTGTCATTGGGACCATCCTTCCCTGTGGTGAAAGATTCGGTTCCTGGAAACACAGACCTCTGAACAGCAGGGAGAAAATGGATGGTTGTTCCCTGCCTCTCCTCATATACCAACTGGGATCTAGGTGAAAGGAAGTTAGTAGGGACTAGGTTCAAAGGAAACCCGAGGAGATGTTTGTTCTGTGGAGCATCCTTAAGGTGAGCCCCTCACTGCAGGGGGAGCGGGTGCTCCCACTTTGCATGGGAGGTGTGAGTTAAAGACAGAAGGAAAAAGCCCATGGAGAGCTCTTAAGCACCACCTCTCTAGCTCAGAAAGCCCCGCTTCATGAATGTCTGGAGATCAGGAGAGAAAGGAAGCATTACACATGCCAGCCACGTTATAATCTCTTCCCCAGGCACCTGGCATTGGCCCTGATGGAAACAGGGAACCAGGTCAGAGGAACATCTACTGTGTGCCTATAATACAGCCCTTATCTTTCAAGAGGCTTTCTTACTGTATGGTTAAAGAGTAAATTAAAAGCCTGATCCAGAGTGGCTTTCAAGTGCCTTACTCTTATTTAGGTACCTAATTCCTGCAATTTCCATTCCTTTGCAGATCTGTGCCCTTAAATCCTGAAGACACTTCAGAAAATGTTATCCAGCATCCCCTCTTAGCAAAAGATTACCCCAGCACCCTTCTACCACCAGTCCACAGACCTCCGATCATCGTCAGTGACAGTGGCTGACCCCTGGCCATGCATGGCTGGGTCCTGTGTTGCGTCCCTTCCAGGAGGCTTCCAGTGCCGGCAGGGTGACTGTGGAGGCGGCTTTCCAAAGCACGCTGCTGGGGAGCACCACACTGACCCACCCAAGCGTGAATCCAGCCTCCCCGTGCTTTATTTGCCCAAAGCAGCTGTTTTTTCCTTCTCTCCACCCACCCAGCCGGGCTGCAGCTGCCTTCCTTCTCCCAGGCCTGGGGAGGGACTTCAGGTGCAATTGAGCTATAAATACTTGGCACCGACCACACTGCAGTTGTGTGGCATTTTTATTTGTACTCTCAGTGTGTGCATGGGCAGGTATTGCCTTTACACTTTCTGGATTAGGAAATGGGTTTGCATCATTATCTCCTCCCTTTTCCCTCTCCTCAACTCCTAGGGCCAGGTGGGTGCCATCATCCATACTGGTGAGGTCCTTTTGGGTACAGTCATGGACTGTATCCAGGGCTCAGATCTCAGTGGCCCCCAGGGCACAATCAGACAGGTTTAGCTTGGCAGCTATGCTGGAAGAGCTTTATAGCTTGGAAACAATTCGAGGAATGAAGAAAGCAAATCCCATGTGATTTACATAGCCTGTCCCATAGTGGTGAGGAGGTGATGCTACGTCTGGAGTTGCACATGGCGCAGGGGCTGCAATGTCTCGGTCTGAAATGACCATCAGATGATGTGAAACAGGGAATACTGGAGGTAAAACAGGCGGCTCTTGGTGGTTTATTTGCCATAGGAAACAATTTGCTTTTTTTTTTTTTTTTCCCTGATATTCACAGGCAAGACAAAATTAGCTTTTCTCTGAGATTTACTGCGGTGTGACTCAGTTTCCCTAACTATGATCTAGGGATAACAATCCTTTCTTCCCAGACAGCAGTGTGGGAAGGTTTGTGTACCTCTTCCTTGAGGCAAAGCTCTGTCCAGAGCATCCAGATGGGAAGAAACTCTGCACCTGTGTGTCTTTAATCCCAATTCCAGGACAGGGTGTTTTCCAAACTGCTGGTAAGCATGTTATAGGACCACACAGTTGCATGTGCTGGAGACAAGAGGAGATGCTGACTAGGCAGCTGCTGTGGAGAGCACAAACACAACCTGGTGCTTTCATCCCTTGGGGCCAGCAAGAGCCCAAGCAGTGGACCCCAGAGTACAATCCATTTTGTGCTGAAGAAGATGCTGCAAGAGCTCAGAGGAAGCCTCGCAGTGCCTGTGAAAAACCCATCCAGGATGAGCAACCTTCACTTGTAGAGGTCTACCTGTAGATACCTTGAGGTGCCAGAGGTGACTCCTAGCCTTGTTGTGTCTGTATTAAGCAGAAGAGGGAGGTCACCTGCCCTGAAGCTTGATACCATCCTGAAGAGCTTTTTCACAACATCCCCTTTGGGGTGGAAGTGTGGCTGTGAGGTGGGCAGGGCTGTGGACTATGCTGAGCAGGACCTAGTGACGTTGCAAGGCTGGACCTGTGCCTGAAAGGGGAAAGCTTGGTACCATGGCTTGTGGATCTGGCACAGCTTAGCAGGCTTCCAAGAATGCTACTGGCACAAGTGGTCCCTGGTCTGCTGATATTAGCTGGTGACCTGGGGGGTTGCAGGCCAAGAGTGGGGGGGCTTTTACAGCCTGCACAGTGATTCTAGGCAAATCTATCTCAGGATCAGATGAAACTAAATAAAAAAAACAACTCAGTGCCCCAAGCATGTGTAAAGTTGTTTTCTCAAGGGTTTGTCCAAATGTCGAAGTTCCCATTCTCCCAGCAGGAAGAGGAGAGAAAAAAATCCAGGCACAAAAGCCTCAGAAGCAGGAGCTGGCTGGTGAGGGTGGGAAGGGGGCCAGGGCTGGGCGCCGTGCGGTGGCAGTAATTTTCCACATGCGGTGGATTAGGTGAGCCTCTCGGTCAGGAGTGAATTCTGGTTTTTTTCCCCTTCTTCCCCACCTCCAGAGACCAGTGTTGGATGGGAGCCCAGGAGAGGCAAGATAAAGGTCTTCTCTATCAGACAGCTGTTGAAAGATCTCAAATAAATAGGCAGGCATTGCTCAAAAACTGTTACAGACAGCAAATGTGATGGGTAAACTTCAGGACAGGTACTGTTTGTTGCCTTGAGAAGGTTTTGAAGATACCTCCTCTCCTGGCCAGGGCAGCTCGCCTGACCTCCTGCTGCCTCAGCCTCTCCGGGGCTTGGTGAGCTGCTGCCCCAGTACAATGGGCAAGCGCTTGCCCAAAGCACAGCAGCTGCCTTGCCAGCCAGAGATGGGAGAGCATCATTTTGCATCTGGCAGGAGGCAGGGATGGTGTAACCATCCACCAGGGTGGGGTAACCTCAGACCCATCCTCCCTCCATCCCTCCCGCAGTCCTCAGGGCTGGTGGCTGCCCCTGGGGGTGCAGCCAGCTAGGCCGAGCTCATCTCCTGGGCACACTCGCATCCGGCCCATCCTTTGCTGTCTCTCATGTCTCAGCCTGGACACATCCCAGAGCAGCCAGACTGCCCTTCCCCAAGCTGTTCCTGCCCCTCCTGCCATGCATCAGCCCCCAAAGCCCTGGAATGACGTGGGTGGGGTGTGGGGCATATACCATGGGCCTGGCCATCATGTTGTTGACATGCTGTGGTGTGTCACAAATCTAATCAGATCTCATGCGCCAGGGAGCAATTCACTTCCCCATGGGAAAGCGTGAGATGTTTGCACTGGGCCTCACATGTCGCTCCCCGCCTGCTGCGCAGTGCCCCGTGGGGCATGGAGGGCAGGCCAGCAGGGCCAGCAGGGATTGCTGGGGCTGCTGGGCAAGCGCGCTGTGCTGGGCTCTGCCCCAAGACAGGAGGTGCTGGCTGGGCCACCCCAGTGTGGCCACAGGGAGCTGGCTCCCAGGAGGACTTTTTGACCCCTCCATCCTGTCACTGCTCCATCCTCTCCTTGCATCCTATACCATCCCATCCCATCCCATCTGCTCAGTTTCATCCTGTCCTACCCCCATCCTGTCCCATTCCATCCCATTGCATCCCATCCCCTGTTTTATCCCATCCCATCATATCCCCTGTTTTATCCTGTCTCATCCCATCCCGTCTCATCACCTCTGTTTTATCCCTTCCCGTGCCACGCCATCCCATTGGTTCTGTTTTATCCTATCCCATCCCACCACACCCTATCCCATCCCCTCTGTCTTATACTGTCCCACTGGTCCTCTCCCATGCCATCTCGCCATCCCATTCCATCATCTCCTGGCCATCTCACCCCTGTTTGCCTGTCCTGTTCTGTCCCATCACATCCTCCCCTCAGCAATAGCTGTGTCACTGTCTGTGTCTCCTGGTGACAAGCTCCTTGTGCAAGCCTCTGGTCCCCCATGGCCCCCGACTCTTCCATCCCAGCCCCATTCCTGCTGGGTGCATGTCCTGTGGTGCTGGCTGTGCCAGAGGCAGGAGGGGAGGTGGCGGAGCAGAGCCAGGGCACTCTCCCTCGGCTGTCAAAGCACACACGTGCTTTCATGCCAGGATCAGAGGCTTCCAGGAGGACAGGCAGCAATGAGCTCAGGGCAAGCTGCTCCCAGGGTATTCCTCTGGCATGAATTTCTCCCAAGACTCTTTTTCTACAGCTCCTGTCCAATGTGTCTACCTCCTCCTTGAGCAATTTTGCACATATCCAGCACTGAGTCACGGACAAATGTCAAGCAGGGGCTGATTTACTCCAAATCAAGTGGCTAGGGTCTGATTCTGTGGCACACAGAAAGGACTGGTTAGAGTGGGGTCCTAGCCCTGGGGAAGGCAGAGACCAGGCTTTCACCAGGTGCTGCGGTATGGCTGCCTTTGTGATTTTTGCAGTTACCGAGGGAAATGATATAGACCTGCCCTTGACTCAGCCATTTTATAGCATCTCTTGAGCTCAGTGAAGCTGGTACTAAACCTCGGCCACTTTGATCATGACAAATAGGAGCTGGGAAGCCAAATTCAGTGCAAAGTCACGGGCTCCCTGTGAAGCTGCTGCTTTTTCAGGTTTTAGTTGTCTATCTGATGCACAGCTGGTGACTGCCACCAGCACTGTTGGGTTCCATCCGAGCTCCTGCTCTGTGAATCCAGAGGAGCCTCGAGGTGCTGGGGGGAGTGGTCCTGCCCATGTCTGCTTTCACCTCTGTGGGAGGAGCTGGCCTGAGAAATGCTGAGGGACGGTGTCTCTGACCTCAGCTGCATTGGTGTCTTTGGCTGATGGCAGAGCTTGTGCTTTTGACTCTGATTGTGTCTTTCTGGGCAGGAAGATACCCCAGGGTGGGCAGCTGGGGGGGTCACAACTTTGCTGTCCTAGTTTGGCTGAGTGGAGGTAAATGCCCAAGTCTCCATGAGGACACTGGTGGCCCAGGTCACCCAGCTTCTGGCCTCCTCAGTTATCCCTGCTCCTCTAGAAGCTTAGCTGGCTTTGTGGCAGGGTGCAAGGCAGGGGACACCATGTGGGGCTGCAACCCTCACTAAGGAACAACCCAGGTACATGTTTTTCAGCCCCTGGGCAGAGGGCCCAAGTGTATGGACCTCTCCAGGTACCAGCGTGAGGTCCATGCGTCTCCTGGAGAGGCAGACAAGCCAGGATGTCTGACTGGAGGCTGCTCACAGTTCTGGGACCGTATGCGCCCTGTCCCTGCGGCACCAGCACAGCTGAATACCCAAATGGGTGCCCTCAGAGGGACGGCAGGTCCCTTGAGCCCCCGCTGGGCTGCGGCATGGGGTGTGCGTCTGTCTCTGTGTGTGCAAGGGGAGGGGGGTGTCATGAGCAGGCGGTGGGATGTGGGGAGGAGGGGAAGGCAACCATCCGCTCCCCACTCCCACTGTGCCTTGCTCTACTTGCTGTGGTTCCCAGGCTCCCTTCCCTTCCCCTCTGCTGCCTTTTATGCAGCTCGCTCAAGGCTCCTGGGCCTGGGGATCTTTCCAGGCTTCCCCAGCTGGGGTTTGGCAGCTCTAATTTTAGGCACTTCTCAGTTTTGCTTTTTCACCGCTTAGTTGAGGAAAAGCGCTTGTGCAGGGAGGCAAGTCTGGCCCTTCTGCACCACTGCTGGCTTTCCCTTTGTCTCTCTCCCCTGCACACTCCCGCCTTGTGTGGGCTGCACCGAGATGCTGGTGGACACTTTTTTAAAGACAGTGCTCTTGCAGGGGTGCAGTCTGGGGATGCACATGGAGCCAGGGCCCACCCAGACCTTCTGCTGCCCCACAGTGATGCTTGCCAGACTGTGACATGACACCCTATGTCCCTCTGAAAACACTCACAAGGGCTCAGGTCCAGGCTGAGAGGCTGTAGGCTTGGAGAAAAGCCCAGCTAAGGACAACAGACTGACCATGTTTTAACCACAGTGACCCAACCCCTTTCAGGCCAGCTGAGTCTCTGGGAAGAAGCTGGGGAATGCCTTGCTGCAGGAAACCCAAAAGCTAAATGTGGATCAAAAAAAGTGATCAGACCAATCTATGCATAGAAAATCTAGCAAGAGCTAATTCAGCCCTTAGGTCTTCCCTTGCACCCCATTAGAGCTGCCGCATGGTGTGATCCTGGACCAGGTCAGCCTTGGGGCTGAGCCAGTACAGTTAGTGAGTTTTAATTCAAAAATCAAAGCTAGGACAGACCTGGGTGCATGACAGGATATTTTGCCCAAATTCTTGCTATGCAATTTGGACACAGAAGTGCAGTGTAAGAGCATCCCCTTCCCCACACCCTGAGGGAAAGTATCTTCTGGGGAAGAGATGAACTTTTTCCCCAAGGAGGAAAATATCAGGTGAGGAGGACAGAGGAGGTGGTGGCAGCTGGGACAGCGGGCTGAGCTAGCCAGGCTGGATCCTGCCTGTACAGCACTTCTGCTTGCACCCAAGTGGCACGTTGGGTTTTGTCTGGTGTATCTGATGGGCTTTCATCTTCCAGCAGGGAACGGCTGGTGCTGGAGCTGTCTAACTGGATTGTGAGCTGCCTGATCCTGAAAGGGCTCTGCATCCCATTATCCATAAACCTGTTCATGGCACACGGCTAATTCAGGCAATTTGCGACACGTTTATGCTGTCGATATAATAACCAACCCGTCGGCCTTAGCTGGGCTGGAGCACCGTGTCATCAACAGCAATCTGCAAATCAGGCTCTTAATGTGGACCCTGGTGTCCCTGCAGCTGGGGTACCCGGCTGGGGCTGGGGGACCGGTGGCAGGACCCACGCCATGCTTTGGCGGAGGGCATGCCAGCACAGGCTCCGGGATGTGTGTGCACCCTCCCTGCTTTTGGAGCCTCCCTGCAGGGAAGTGGGCTGGCAGGGTCCCCAAGAAAGCACTGCCCTGCAGGGGATAGGAAGCTTAACTGCTCACCCCACGTGGCACTCCTCTTGTCGCAGGTTTGCAGGACCCAAATCCAGTGTTATCAGAGGGCCACAGTGGCAGAGAGGAGCCCAGCTGGTTCCTCTCTCCCTCTCCGCTCCCCAGCGCTCACGTGGAGTGGTGGGTGTATGCGGCTCTGGCTCTGCTTTGCTGCCAGATTATTTCTGGGCATCGCCACAGACGGACGCTGCAGGGAGCGCGCAGGCTGCGGAGCAGGGGCGTGCTGGGAGCTGTGCTGGGGCACGCAGCGGGGGGCACGGCGGTGCTGGCAGCTGGGGGGCCGGGACCCCTCCCACTTTGCCGGCAGTGCCTGCCTGCCTGCCTTCCCGGCAGCCTCTGCCCATCACCAGCTCTGCTGCTGCCCAGCGGCCACGCCGTGGGTAGGCTGCCCGCTGACATCGCTGTCCACCCCCTCCTCCCCGCCGGCTGTGAGCACGGTGCGTCATCTGGTGCTTGGCTAATTCGGGGCAACTATTTTGCGCCTGCAATGGATCACGCCACATGCTGCACCAGGGCCCCCACACTCCCTGGCCCAGATGCCCCCCTCCTGCCTGGACCGCTTCCCCCTGCGTCCTGTAACCAAGGAGAGAAATTAGCAGTGAGGGGAAGTAGTGCTTTCTGACGCAGAGCTTGCACTGCCACTAATCACCCAGCGCCAGGAGTTGCTCCAGGCCCTCCTCGTCTCCACCGTCACGGCCGCCCTGACCCTGTGCACAGGGAGGGTCAGGGACCTGGAGCTGATTTGGGTCTGAGCATGGCTGTCATGGTCCCTCTGCAGACATGGCGTAGCTGCCGCTCGCTGGGTGCCGCAGGGGGTTGCTTCAGGGTGGTCACATTCACCCAGGAGTGAAACTGCTCCTGAGATGCCCTGGTGCAGGTGGGCTCCTCCGGGTGATGGCTGTGAAGCACAGCACGGGGATTTGTCGCAGGGGGAGGGGGGATGAAGGGCCATGCCTGCTGCAGGGTCTCCTCTCTGGGTCCTGCACAGGGGCTGGGGAGCATCTACAGAGATGGATCACACACCCAGCAGGATGGAGAGGGATCTCTGCATGCACAGTCAGGGTGAGGTGGGTGCCCACAAAGTGCTGGCTCCACAACGGATCTGTGGGATGCCCAGGATGGGGTCACATGCCCTTTTGAGAAGATGCCTGTGTGGGAATTTGCCTGGGGGAGAGCTGTTCAAGCAGAGCTTTTCCTCCTTGCAGCCCCCATGCTCTGTGCTCTTGACATGGCTCACGAGCTGTTGGTGCCGGCAGAGCTGTTGTGAGTGCAGTGGCAGTGGGAACATCCTGCCCAGGTGCCTGTGGGTACAGCCAGCCAGCAGCCAGGCTGCGTGTCCCTGGGCTTTGCATGCAAGACTGTGCCAAGCACTGGAGCTCACGCACACACACGTACAATGCTGCATTTGAATCCCCCCAGGTCGCCTTGAAGCTGAGATTGAATTTGATGAACCTTCTCAGCCTCAGCCTTGTCGGGATCTGGTGTCATCCTGCAAGATCGCAGGGGAGAGAAGTAGAGGAGATGGCTCAGTGACATTCATAGCCCCGATGGGACCTCAGGAAACATTCCTAAAGCACATGCAGTCCCTGAGGACAGGTGTGAGGGGATGCACAGCTCCCTGCTCCAACACAACGGGGATGCAGCATGCTTTCTGCTGCATAAAAGGGAGCAGGATGTGGAGGGAAGAATGGCTTTGAATAGTCAATTTCCATCGCTGAAAGCTGACAAGTTTAAAACAGCTAATGTGCCCTGCAAGATGAGGCCTTCAGAGATTTACAGCTCTCCTCGGCTGACTGCTCCCATACGGTGTGCATGTCAGCCAGGGAGCCTTTTAAAGAACCATGATGAAGCTGCAGCGAGGCCACATTGCCCACCAAATGGATGGCAGAGAGAGAAGAAAGGAAGGAGAGAGGTTGCTGTGTGTGGTTTTTTCCCATCAGACAGGCTGCTGAGCTCATGTCCCCTCCTGCAGCCACCACTACAAAGTTACTTCAGGTCAAGGTCGAAGCAGCCCTTGTGCAGCAAAGTTTTCCCAAGCTGCTGCAGGAGGACATTTGCAAAAAAGCTGCAGGAGCCACCAGGTGCCCACTGGGGCAGCCTGGGGTGGTTGTCAGTGGGACCTGACAACCTGTGGGTGACGCGAGCTGACAGGGTTCATCGTATGGGGCAGGACAGCCCCATGGAGTGAGGAAGCCTGGAGATGGGGGATGGATAAGAGCTAGCCCGCGCCCTACACTGCAGACTGGCACTGGAGTGGGTGAGATGGTGGGGAACAAGCTCATGCGTGGGGTGGAGCGAGAGTGTCCGGTCTCAGCAGGATCCCAGCCAGGGTTAGCAAAGTTTAGGAGCTGCTGCTAAGGGCCTCAGTGCTGCTGCCTACCTGCTTTCTGTGCCATGTCAAGGCCAGGTTAGGGTGTCACAGGTATTTCCCAGGTCAACTGGATTCTCGATTCGACCTCTCTGTCCCTCTGAGTTCTCTGCTGCAGCCAGGAGCATTGTGTGCTTGAGCAGACCCATGACCAACACCGAAATTTGTGGCGTGCATTGGGGCATCAGCTGGCCGGGATTGGGGCTGGGAGACCTTGGGCACATGGGGTGTCATGGGACCTGTCTGCCTGGCCCCAGCATACTTGTGGTGTCTGCAGCGTGGGAGCCATGGGAGCCGTGTCTGCTATCACCCTCCACTCCTGGTCTGCCCCGTGGAGACATCTTCAGTGGACGCCAGGAGGCAATTCACCTTCCCCAAGGTCACCAGAAGAAATGGGATGAATGCACCATGTCCTGAGAGCACCTCTGCCTCCCTGACAGAGCCAAGGCACTGGCTGGGATAGAGGTGTTTGCAGAGTACAGCACTGGACCCTGTTTCCAGGACCATGCAGGCTGCTGGTCTGGGACACCCATGTCTGCTGGACTAACAGTGCTCACATTGGTCCCTCTCATCTCCCCAGCCTAGCTCAGGCTCTCCTGTGTAGAGCAAAGCTGCAGCCATGTCAGCAGGCTGCTAGTGCATGAGGGCAGCTAGCAGGTTTGCCCTTGAATGATGCCCACAAAGAGCTGCACTCCCTGCAGATGCCCCTTGGGCATGGATACCCAGGAGAGCTGCTAGGGCTGGACGTCTGGGCAAGGAGGCCTTCTCAGAGCCTGAGGATAATTTTTCTATATTCCCAATTCCTCAAAAGCAGAGCTCGCTTCCCTGCCTCGGCTGGACTATGGGTGCTGGAGAAAGCTCTCCAGGCTGGTTTTGTGCTCAGCAGCAGCAGCAGAGGTTGCCAGCCGTGACACTTGGGTGCCAGAGCAGCCCTGGCTCCCCTGGGGTGGGAGAACCGAGCCAGGCTGGGGGAAGCGCTGCTCTACAATGCCCCTGGGCCACCTTGTTCCACTGAGGAGAAACAGGACAGGGCAGAGGATGTGGGATGCTCAGCAGTGTTGTGTCTGGAGATGCTCTCTATCATTTCTGCATGTCCTGCTGCCTGGCTCTGCCACCCTAGAGGCCAGGACATCCCAACTCCTCCATCCAGCCTGGGTTGGGAGGGACTTTCCATTTTAGCAGTTCATGGCAGCAAGGCTGGGACTTGAGGGCTGGTGGCAGCATCCTGCACCATTAGTGCCGTGGTGCCACCTGGCCCTGTGGCGCCACAGGAGTTGGAGAAGCAGCATCCCAGCACCAGCACATGACACTTTGGGTTCCGCAGTTCCTGCAGAGGAGTGGGATGGGGTGAACTGAGCAGGAGAGGGCAGAGCCATCAAGTCCTCTCCATCACAGCACTGACTGTGGTGGTGGGTGCACATGGGCTCCGAACAACAACCAGGGCGATCACCAGCCCTGACACTGGGGAGGGGGGGGACATCATTACTGGCCCGAGCCAGCTGTTTGAGCCTGTCTCCTCTGAAACCCCTGCCCTACTGGGAGTAAAGAGTCCCTTGCCTGCTCTGAGCAGAGCTGCTCTGTGGTCCTCGCTGGTTCCTGTGCTGGGAATTGGCAGCAGACTCCGTGCAGTGCTGGAGAGGGGGCTGCCTGCGCTGTGCAGTGCCATGGCAGAGGGGCTTGGGGCATCTCATCCCCCAGCTGGTCAAGGGAGAGGTTGGATGGCCCTGTCCATGGCACTGCCCGAGGTTCACAATGGTACCTGTCCTCGTGAGGTGCCCAGCCATGGACGGGCTTCGGGGGTGGTGGGGGAGAAGCATCCCCTTATCTCTGTTCTCTTTGTGCAAACACACAAGCCCTCTTGGAGCCTCTGTGTGATGCTGCCAGCCAGAAAGCCGCAAAGGCAGGGAGGTTGCCCAGCTTCTGTCTCCTTCCCAGCAGGTGTGGCTAGCCCTGCCAGGCAGATGGCTCAACGCCTGGCAGAGATGAGCGCCGGCACTAGGAGCAGGTGGCTCCATCCATACCTGGGCCAAAAGCAGAGATGGTGAGCAGCGTGGGGAGCTCATGGCAGGCAAACGAGGCAGTGACCTCCTCTGCCAGGCTCAGGTTGTGCTGGGCACCTCTGGGCTCTCAGCATGTGGGGTGTGCTGCCAGCTTCTGCCTCTGCCTGTGGGGACCCTGCAGCAGGGCCTCCTGGAGGGTCTTGGCAGGGACCAATGGTGCCCTGGAGGAGACAGGCATTTCCTGGGGACAGCCTCAAAGCCCAGCTGTGATGCAAGAACCTCCAGGACACATTTGTTCCAGTGAGACCTGGATGCCAGCCATGCAGAGGATTCTTTCCCTGCACCTTGGAGCAGCTGGGGCACAGAGGTGAAGAATCACAGGGTGGACCCTGCTTTGAGCCATCAGCTCCCATCCCAGGTTTGCTCCTTGCTGCCTGGCCTAATGAATTGCTGGGCAATCAACAGATCAATTGGAAGCCATGACAGAGCCAGGCCAGGCACCTGCTTGTTATTTCTAACCAGCAAAGTGGGGCAAACAGACATTTTCAATCCACTGGCAGTCACTGTGTGCTGTTGTGCAGCTCCTAGCACAGCAGGGCAGGGCTGAACCAACCCTCAAAAATCAGAACGGAGACAAGAAGATGGGGCACACCATCCCAGGTTGTGGGGAGGGGAGGCTGTTACCTCAGTGGGGAAGGCGAGCAGCAGATGGGGGTGTTCCCCATGAAAAGCTTGTAGTGTGCAGACCATGATCACAGTAATGGGGGGACTGCAAAAGCTCTCATGCTGTGACGGTCATGGCCAGCCATGTTCACAAGGGTAAGCGCAGCCCAGCAGCCTCACACCACATAGTGCAGTCTCATTTTCTGTGCAGTTATTAATACATCTATTTGCCTGGCTCTGAGTGGAGGCAGAGCGCAAAAGCAAATGAACAGCACCAGGACTGACAGCCTAGGAGCTCAGTGCAGCCACCTCTTAAGCCTGACATTAAGGGCTAGGGGAAGATGTTCCTAGAGATCTGGCTTCTCAAGGGGCAGAGGAGAGATGGAGGGGGTCTGGTCCATGGGAGCAAAGTCTCTGGGCAGGCTGCTCTGATGTGGAGGCTACTCCATCCTTGTCTTGCAGCTGGCGCTGGAAGTGGAAGTTTTGAAGTCATGCACGGAGCTGTTTGCTTGGTATTTCCTGCTCCCAAGAACAGGAAGCAGCAGCGAAGCCCAGGAGGGAGGTGCTCTTGGGAGATTTCCAGCCTGACACATTTTGATCTATGCCTATGGGAAAAGGGGAAAGCTCCGTCCTCTCCCTAGTCCCCGTGCCCAGTGCTGGGAGCTAATGGGCCAGCTTCAGGCTGACTTGGGCCTGGGGAGGTGAATTACACAAAACGTGGCAGTTCAAATGATTTTCCATTTCACTCTCCCTTGTACCACTCTGACCTGGACCTTATTTGCTCGGGCTCTAGGGCAATGATGGAGATGCTGGCTTACAAGCTGCAGTGTGAGAAATGGCTAGTGGTGATGGATGCATGTCCACCCAGGCTGTCCTACTGATGTCCTGCCCTCTAGGTACTGTCCTCTTGGCCCCATTAGCTGCAGGTCCAGTTCTGCCCCCTAACAACCATAGTCTGCCAGGTCTGGACCAGGATCTCATCACTGGCCGCAGAGCTCCCTTCTGCTTTCAAGGTCTGTGTCCATGCTGGGAACTGCCAACCCTACACACAAGGCTCCCTCAGCCCACCAAGGCTTGCATGCAAAACCTGTCCTTGTCTTGTGCCCTGGTGCACATCCATGTCGCCTTAAGGCCACCTGGACCACCGGGGTCCCTGATGCAGGATTGTGTTCCCCTCCCCAGTGCTGATGGTCATGATGGGACAAGGCCAGGGGAAGGGCAGGTTGGGCTCATGCCTGGTGCCAGGCAAAAGCTCTGTCACGGCAGGAGTTAGTCTCCATCAGGACTGCCAGCATCTGTTACTGGCAGACCATGGCAGCAGTCTCCAAGGAACGTGAACAGCACATTATTAACAACCTTTTAAAGAGCTGCCAGTGTGTCCTGGATCCCTGTTTATTTCTGCATATGGCCTGTCCACCATTGAATGCAGCATTCATAGGACATGTCATCTCAGCTTAAGGTGGTCTATTACTTATCCCAATCAAGTTCCTGCAGTAGGTGATTCCTCCTCTGGGCAAGGACAAAGTCCCACAGAAGGAGGGGGTTTATTCTCCTTTTAAATCATCCCTGCTTTTGTTTTCCTTATCCTGAGGGCTACATTTGTGTGGAGTGGATATTGGATCAAGGGTGTCCAAGCTGGAACACGTTGATCTCTGGATCTGCTCCCGAATTGCTATGTACATGGACGCTGGGGATCTGCTCCCAAATTGCTATGTACATGGACGCTGGGGCTGTTTCTGTGACTATGCCCTGAGCACACTGTGTGATGGAGAAATCTGGGGATGAGTTGCCTGGAGGTGACATGGCTGGGGAGTGGGTATATGCCAAGAGAGAGGTGCCATGTCAGGGCTAGGGTGGCCAGCAGAGATGGGGCAGGTGAAGATGCCATCCGCAGCTTTGCACCAGGTCTACCCTGCAAGGGCACTCCAGACACTGGCCTGAAGAATGGTGAGCTCACTGTGCAAAACCCAGTTGTTCCATTTTATGGTCACAGAGGCACCAGGTGGGACCCAGACCAAAAGCTGAGGGGCTTCTGACCTTTTTCATGCAGCAATGTCAACATTAGACATGGGACAGAGCCGCCCGCCCTGCTAGCCTTAGCAAGACCAGGTTGCAGGGGGCATGTTTTGGCCAGAGCTTCCCTGACTGGCTCCTGTGGGGATGTGGTCTGTTCTGAAGGTGCTAGAGTCCGCCACCCCAGTGGTGCTCAGGTCCCACTCAGCAGGCACTGGACTGGACATGACAAGGCTGTCTCTTTGGGGAGACATGAGCCAGCTGCTCTTTGGGGTCATTCAGCTGCCTGGTACTGGGCTGTGTCTGGGCACAGACAGCCAGGTAACATGTGACAGGCTGAGGCTGGGATGTCAGGGGAGCCAGCACCTGGAACACCTCTTTGGAGGATGCTCACTTGGGTTTTCACGGGACCCTGGGAGATCCTGAATGCTTCCACTTCTGCTGCTTACCTGGGCTCTCTGCCTATGACTTTTCCAGCTTCCCCAGCATTGTTGCAGCAGCCTGTGGTGCAATCAGCTGAGAACGGCAGACTGTCCAGCTCTGGGTCCACCTGGGAATACATGTCCTAGATGAAGGAAAGACCAGCACCAAAAGCAATAAAGAGCCACTGCTGTCATTGCTGAGATGCTGATCCCACTGCAGTGGCTCAGGCAGCATTTGTCCGGCACCTAGTACACCACCCAGACAGTGGCAACAGAGACAGCAGCACCCAATAATGCCGATCAAACCGTAGAGGAGGGGTTCATGATTGAACCTGATTTTCTTTGGAAGCAGCAGATCTGCGTCTGGATTCTGGGCACCTGCAAAGGACAGGACCTCAGTCTGTGTAAGGGTTAGCGGGAGCTGGGGTCACCCTTGGCAGCATGCGTGCAGAGGGTTTGCTGCAAGGCAGTGCCATCTCCTCCAGGAGCGAGCAGGGGGTGAGGACCCACTGGAACAAACAGCCAGAGCCTCTCCGGCCATGTGCGCTTTTCCATAAGCAGTCGCCTGGGCAACTGTGAGCACGGAGCCAGACAAGCCATCAGGATGAGGAGCCATTGTGCTTGTTCAGGGAATGATTTCCCGCCCTTCCCCCAGTCAGGGGGCTCTGTAGATCACCCCATTTTGCCAGCCCAGGGATGGGCAGCAAACAGCTCTGCCTGGGGCTCCCTGGCAGGCTGGGGTGGGTTATCTCTAATCGCCGCTTCCCCCATAGCAGGGTAGGACGATGGGGGAGGGAGACCACAAGCCCCCCCACAAGGAAAAGCTGCCAAATGCATAAGAATTGAGACTGAAGGGGATGGCCCAAACCAGCGCCAAGCAGAGGGATGAGCCCAATTCCCAAACCCTTGTGTTTCACCCTACTAGAGAGAGGGCGAGGTTTCCCTCTGCATTATTACTTGTAGTAAGCGTGCATGTGCGTGTCCATGCCTGGAGCAGCAAATGCTGCTGCTGAGGGATGGGGCTCCTCATCGAGCTGCATTTCTGCCTCTCCTCAGCAAGACCATCTCTGTTTTGCTGTTGTTGCTGCCTGCTTGGCACCTGCTCACCCCGGAGGAGCCTGCTGCTTTGCTAATGAGCTGCAGTGCCTCGCTCAGGGTCCTGCTCACCAGTGGAGTGCAGGGACTCTCCAGGCTCACGTGCTTAGCTCAGCCCCATGGTTTAAATCCCTGCCAAGAGAAATGGAAGAATCTGGTGCAGCCAGGCCTGGAAAAAACAGCAAGGACAGTCTCTGATTAACCCTTCCATCACCTGCCCGCACTGCTCCCCTCTCCTCCCTTCCCATGTACAGGGAACCAGCAGGCTTCACACCCCTTCTTCCCACACCCTGGTTCATGCCCGTTTCTCTACCTCTGGGGAAAAAGCAGCTTTTCTCATGAGATTGCCCAGAATACCCAAGGACCAAGTATTCCCACGGCACTTGTATGCGTGCCCCCTTTGATCGCAAGAGAGCAAAGGGCAAAGATCTGGGAAAAGAAAAGAAAATCATATTAAAAAAAAAAAAAAAGAGAAGAGGCAGAGAGTGAAAAAAAAAAAAAGCAATTCAGGCAGGAGCTTCCCTCAATCTCTGTGAAATACAGTTCATGTTTCCTGCAAGCCTGGGGCGCAGATCACATTCAACGTGAGGTGCTCTACCCAGCCCTGGTGTAAATTCTGGAGCCTTGCATTTGCATGGCGTGATGGGAAAAGCTTAAGAGGGGCCCAGGGAGCTGCAGAGGAGGCAGCTGTGATATCTGGCTACTGCAGGGGCTGTCGATGCACAGACATTTCCAAGGCTATTTGTGAAGGTGAAATGGTCTGTAAAGATTCCAGGACACCATGTGGCAGGACAGTTAGTGGGGCTTCTCCTTCAGTGTTTGCACAGAGCTGCCGGACTGGAGAAGCTGTGTGCACAGACTGCCTCGTGGTGATTAGAGCATCTGCAAATTTCAGCTTAATACGCGGCATAATGAGACACGGAATATTATTAGCCTGCAGCCATCCCCCCGCCCCGGCGGTGAGCTCTGCAGCTTCAGCTGGTTTCACCTTCTCAGTGTTGTGCTGCGAGAGCCCTTGTGAGAGAAGCTTGCCCCGCTAGCAGGGCAGGCAGCCTGCAGGCAGCTCTGTGGCCACTCAGGACCAAGCTCCCACAGCAGGCAGAGTGGCTTTGCATGCTGGCTTATACAAAATAAAGTTTCATTGTCCTACCTGCTGTCTGCACAGCAGCCCCTACCCTGCTGGCCTTTCCTGCAGCGCCCTGAGTCACAGCCTGCTCGTGCCAGCAGCCACGAGGACTGCTCATGGAGAATAACTTCCAACTTCCCATCCCAAAGCTGTATCGCCCATGGCTTGCCTGCCCAGGTCATGAGGACGGATCCTGTGTGTGCTGCCTGCTGAGACAGGAGGTGCCAGGAGGGCTCAGGCAGCGCTGAGGCTGCACAAGGAGTTGTGGCAATACTGGGAACTGAAAGCATGGCTTTGTTTTGCACGGAGTAACACAAGCGTGGGGTGGCTCTGCATGAAGAGGGGTATGTTGGGATGCTGTGCCCGCTGGCAGTGTCCAGCCATGTGTGCGCAGACCCACGCCAGCTCTGAGCTCCCCTCTCCTGCTGTCTGTGCTCCTCCATCCCACCACCCAGCAGGATCCTGCAGCCCCATCTTGTGCAGGTCCTACTGTGCTGCTTATTCCCTCTTGTTTTCAGACAGACAGGAATGTCCCAAGGCGCTGGCCCCTCTGAGATGGAAAGAGCTGCTGGGTGATGGCAGGAGGCAGTTCTGCCTGGTGCAGTGGGGGCTGGCATAAGGAGGCTAGTGGGGTCTTGTGCTTGGTGAGAGGCTCTGAGAAATCCCTGGTGCAGGTCTGGGTTCAGCCAGGAGCAGCCAAGCAGTCCAGTGACTGCCTGGGGTGTTGGGACATCACTAGCCCCGGTCCAGGGTGAAGGTGAGGAGCATGGGATCACAGCTCCCGCAGGGCGGCTATGGGAAGTGCGCCGGGCACATGGCGTGGGCAGCCCATGTGCCTGGGAGCTTGTGCATCTGTTGGCATGTGTGCTCACATGTGTAAAGGTACACTTGGAGGTGTGTGCATGTGTGTCAATGTGTGCATGAATATGTGTGTAAGTGTGTAAGTTTGAGGGACAAAGGGTGTGTATCCAAATGTAAGGTGTATGCAGATACATATGCACCCTGGGCTATACACTCTGTGGGCGTGTGTGTGTTTGTGTGTGTGCGCACAGTCTGTGTGCAGGGACAGCATGTGTATGTATCTGTGCAGGTTAGAGGCAGGTACCCGAGCATACACGTGGGGGTGTGTGTGTGCAGGGTGTGTGGGTGTGAGGTGTGTGCTGAGGCTGTCTTAGCACATGCAAACAGATGCCTTGGTAGCGGTTTGATCCCTGCTCCATGGACGTGCTGGCATGGTGTTTCGAGGGACATGAGTGAGGCATGTTGCGAGTTGGAGGTCACGGTCCTTGGAGCCACTGCCTTCTGCCTGGAAGACACAGCACAGGACAGCGCTGGCTCTGCTGGCTGCAGGCTGGTCTCTCAGGAGAGCAGCTTCCTCCACGCAGCCTCTCCCTCCATCTTGTGCTGACCCATGCGTTTGCATGACCTTGTCGCTGCTGCTGAGTGGAACCTTCCCTTGCTTTGCCTGGGGTATTTTTCAGTGAGATCAGCTCCCCTGCCTGGTTCAAAGCTGGCATTTGCTGCCAAAGGTATGACAGTGACATCTGCAGCCAGGGGCTCCCCCCCAGAGATGCTTGGAGCTGCCTGAATCACTGTTCCTGATGCTCACCATTTACCATGCTATTGATATATTCTAAAAAAGCAAAAGCGAAGACCAGAGAAGGTATCACCAAAGCGAAAGCTGTTATGACTGCTGTTAAACTAACACTAACTGCTGCTGCTGTTAATCTGTACCAAGGTCAAATTCACAAATCGGCAGGTTAGTTTCAGTTCCAGCCTGAAATTAGATCATCAATTAGTTAAATCATCACCTTGATACAGAAAGAAAACTGGAGTGGACCCAGTCCTCATAAATCCTGTAGAAGGGTCTGAGAAGGTGGCTCTGCATTTTACTGGGAAGAATTTGACCAAAACAATTCAGATCCATAGCATTGAGACAGCTACATGTTTTAATAGTGAAAACAACTTATCACCCACTGCCCAAGCCATCACCTCCAAGCTGATTTGGATGCTGCCATCTCAGACATGTTCCCTTGTCCCCAGCAGATGTTACAGCATGAAGGAAGAAGCAGAGGTTTGAGGCTTCCCATATACTAGAATTGATGGATGACTATTTCAAGTTTCTCAGGACTTTAAAACCCAAACCCCACTTTAATTTTATGAGTAATTTTATGGGACAATCTTTAGGGCTGTGAACGCTGGAAACTTCCTTCAGGTGCCTTGACCTTATGGCTGCTCATTTACCCACGCAGGAGCCCAGCCACACATTCATCTGATCACCCTCAACTTCGGAGGTACAAAAAGGATGGGATGTATCCCAGCTAATAAAAATAGGAAAAAAGGGGAGAAGCAAAGCTAAAGATAAAGGTGTTGCAAGTCCTCCCCTCCCGCAGCCTTTGGAACATCACGGAGAGGGGACTGGTGTCTGAATCAACAATCAGATGGTGAAATCCTTCAGGCTTGGTGCTGCTCACTGCTGGCTGCCAGCCGTGCCTGGGAGGGCAGCTGAAGCCTGGAGCTGGCTGCTCACTGAGGTCCAGGGCCACTGGCCTCGGACAGCCCAGCTGGTCGCTTCAACCTGGGATGGGATGCAGAGCTTGTAGAATGTGTGGCGCAGGGCTCTGGGATCAGGAGGGCAGCTTGGTAGGGTCTCGATCACTGTGAGCTATGTGTGGGCTAAAGGAAGACCTGGATCCTGGCATGAGCAGCTCCTGAACTCCCAAGCTCCAGCTTTGCTGGAGTTCCCAGGGCTCCCTCCCATGCAGTTAAGTGTGTGTGCACATGTGTATGGGCAAGTGTTTCTCCATGTGCCTATGTGGAGAGGATGCTGAGTTAGGAGAAAATGCAGATGTGCCACAAATGGAAGTAGGGCAGATCTTAGCTACAGCCACAAGGGAGGATTATAGACCCATTGTCCACACATTAAGGTTACTAAATTCACTGCCAGGAGCAGGGGATGCAGGGCAGTTACCGGTTGGGGATTTGTGCCCCTCTGGCAGGCATAAGGACCTGGCACAGACACCTCTTGGGTCTTGCTTGCTCCCAGATGATCAGATCCAGTGTTGTTTCACCAGCTCCAGCATCTACAAGCACGCACACCCTTATCTCTCAGCCTTGCATCCCTCAGTACCTCTCAATCTTTGCTCATCCTTTTCAGTGGACTCTAGCATTACGTCTACTGACAACTAACATCTGCTCACAACTTTTCCTCTGTGTGCTCAAGAAGGAACCTAAAAACGTGAATGCTTGCTTCCTCTAAAACCTTTTTCTCCATGGAGGGGCCCAGTAACGTCTCTGACAACAAACAGCAACGTGTCATTTGTTTTTATTACTCTAGGAGGGCAAGCTGCTGTGCGTGACCAAGGAAACCGAGAGCTGACTGCCCTTATGAACTTGCTGAGTGCCTGATGGGGAACGGGAGGAGAAGAGAGCTGGGGGAGTAGGAAAACATTACTTCTCTCCTGCTTATTGGCTGAGGCAAGATTGATTGACTGTACTTACGATAGCATAGCATGCATCAAGGTAGGCACAAAATTGTGGTTAGCACTAGAAAACCACTGGCCGTGTGGATGAACTTAATGTGAGAAAAGACATATGGGATAGACGCAGATTTTGCATTGAGCTGGAGAGCGGCGTGGCTCCCTGGGCTAGGGAAGGCAGAGCGGATGAGTCCAACATGGAGCACAGAGGCGCATGATGGCACTGGCTGGTCACTTGATAGAGCAGGGCTGGACTCATCCTGTCTAGTTTTTGATGTCTCCAGTGTTTATAGCCACTGCTAGAGAGAAAAGGACACTTCTAGGATGTAATTCACCCCCTCAACTCAGCCATGAGGTGTGCCCAGAGGTTTATTTCTCCGATGGTGTCTTCCCTGCTTGCCAGTTGAAGCTCTGCCCAGTAGATGAGATGCTCCCGGGGCGCTCTCCTTCTGGCAAAGGGCAGGCTTAGGAAATGCCTTGAAGAACAGGGCTGGGGAGCGCATTAGGGATGGCAATGGGAAATCAGAAAACATCACGGTACTGGCTTGAAGCCTAAGCAAGTGGCTGGGGGTGGCTGTCGTACGGTGCCATGCACACACCAGCTGGAGGGATGGCAGAGGAATAATCAAGGTAAGGGCTTGAGAAGAGAAGAGCAGTTGGAGGTGTTTTATCTGGACAGGGTTTTTGGTGACATAAAGTCAGTTTAATATGAAGAGTTCAGTTTTGCATGATGGTAATGGCTCCAGTACTATTTCCCATTGTGACAGGCACTCAAACCAGAATCATTTCCGTAGAGGACATGAAAATGATTTTTTGGACAATTTTTGGTTAAAAAGCTTCGAAGTTCTGCCTTGTAATTCACCTAATTTTGATGCTCTAGGGCTTCAGTTTCCCAAAACAGAGGGGAAAAAAGTCAGTTTCGGGGAGAACTTAGATAAAGCAGGATTTCCCTGCTGCTGACCTGCACCATTTGGATTTCGCCACATTGAGACTGAGTCCACAGCAAGGCAGTGGCAGAGGAAGAGTCTGAGATGTTAAGGAGGTCAAGGGCATCTGGGTGGTCGGAGGCTGGTCTGGGAGCTTGCATCTGGGGCAGAGGATGGTGTGAGCAGGACCAGGGACCCGTGCAGAGCAGCCGGTCCCTCCGCCAGCCTGCATGTTGCTGGCCCCACAGCTTCCTCTGGCAATGCCTTACACAGGCTATTTTTATGCTGTGTGAAAAAGCGCGTCTTTCTGCAAGCGGAGGAAAGGCGGCGTGGAGAGGGAAAGTGAATTAGTGAAGGTCACAGGCATAATGTTGCTCTGCTCACTGCTGGGACAGAGCGTAAAGAGCTAAAGTGGATGGTGTGGGGGTCTGGGCAGCAGGCTCGTCTAGGGTGGAAAACGGTCACGGCATAGCTCCGTGCTCCACCTCTGCCTTCCCGGGGAACATCCAGTCGCCATGGCCCTGCCAGCATAGGGGAGCGAGCTGGCAGCGTGCACCTACTTCTGCACTGCTCGCTCGCTGCTGCCACTGACTGTTTATAGAGCATCAGCCGCTATACGGACTGTAACTGGATTTTTACACACAGTAAGTGTGTAAAGTAATGATCACTCTCTCGTGCTAAATCACACACAGTCAAATAGTAATATGGAGTCACTCCTGTCCGCAGCGGCAAAAGGTTCGTACCTGGGAGAGCCCAAATAGCTCCTGAAGGTGAGAAACAGCCTTTTTTTCCCCACTGAAATCAATGAGGGGAGCAGTGCCCAGCATCACACTCCCAGGATCTGCCCAAAACCCGCAGTCATTTCTGTGACATCCCTTTCCCCTCCTCCTTTAAAGCAATGGCTTTCCTGAGAACAACAGGGAAAGGTGAACGCAGAAGACACCTGGCCTGTACATCACTGCTTGCAAATAGGAATTTGGGATCTGGACCACGCTTGGGCTTTCCTCACTTGGTTGAGCCCAGTGAAAAGTTGGCCAGGGTGCTCCTCCCCTTTGTGCGGGGTTTGGGAGCCAGGGATGCGAGCCTGGAGAAGGGGAAGATCATCCCACTGCCATGCTGTGAGCGGCTCTGTCCCGCAGCGCATCGCCAGCAGGGTACTGCAGGGAGCCTGCGTGCTTTCGGCAGCCTCCTGCTTCTGGGGGGACACTGGAGGCAGAGTTCCCATCGCTTTCCCATCCTGGAGCAGATTTACGAGCCTCCCAAAAGCTCTCCCACAGCCCGCCAGGAAGGCTGGGGTTGGGGGCTGGTGGAGGGGGTTATTTGCGGGGAATTGTGAATCTACTTTCTTACACGGCTGCGTACCACTGTGCAACGGTAATCCCCTGAGCAGGGTGAAACGGAGGCCTAGCTACCATGACCTCCTCTGTAGGTTTCCATGGATACCATGTACTATAAATAAAAAAAGGAATTTCAAACCAGTTTTCAGTCCTGCTTAGTGGGAATAGGAAACCTCTTTTGAATTTAGTTTCCTATCTCACCTTACAGGGGTTGTTTTGCAGCCTGTTTGAAACAAATAATTACCCCTTCAGCCAGGAAATTACCACCAATCATACCTATTTACTTCCAAACACTCGGCTAATTAGCACATTGGGGAGAGCTGCCTATTTGCACGCTGGAGATGGGAGGCTTAGTGTCTTTATTTTGGTGGTGCTAGGAGAAAGGACGTGGGGCCAAGGGTCAGTGAGGGGCGTCAGGGCCCTCCAAAAAAAATAATAAAGAGAGAAGGGGAGCTGTAAAACTCAAAATGCCAAGATGCCGTGTGAATTAGCATGCAAGAAGCCCTGGCAAAAAAGGGAATATTACATCTGCATCCTTTTGCAATGAATCAGAGTCATGCTGCAGATTTTGTCTGGCATACTGGGTCTCTGGAGGATAGAAAATAATTTGGTCGCAGCAGTGGGAGGTGTGTGTGCGTGGAGAAGGGAGTTGCTTTCCAACAGCCTGCTGTGGTGAGAACATGCCTGACACTTCATTCCTTTCCAGTTAATGCAGCGAGGCCAGGAGGAAACTTAACCCTCTAATTGCTAAAGTGTACCGGGGACTTGGGAAAGTCCTTAGAAACCAAACTGGGCTCCCAGGCTGATCTCTTCTCGCCCCAGCACTGCTGGCAGACAGCTGAGGGGATTTGCCCAAATGGCGGGAGGTGGGGGCAGGGGAAATGCTAATTTGAAACAGGCACTGGCGAGCAGGACAGGAGGACAGAGAGGTTGTGTTTTTCAGACCTCTGGGCTGGCAATGGGCCTGCAAAGTCCAGTCTGTCACAATGCTGGGTCTGAGCCAGCTGGACACGTGGTGGCTTGCGGAGGGGTCTTATGGTCTGGCATTCCCAAACGGCTCTGCAGTCCAACCTCAGTGCTGTCGGTTCACACTCCCGGACCACGGTCACTGAAAATTCCAAGCGCTTTCCATCACTACACCAGTGCTATGTCCCCCCACTTCCCTGAGCAGCTCCTGCTTCCATGGGCACACAGCACAGGCCCCATGACATGCTCCTTGCAGGGATGATCTGCGCCTTCTGCTGGACAGGGGAGGGTAGGTGAAGGATGCGTGAGCACAGGATAGGCACGCAAATGAGGGGGCCACAGTTCCCCCATCCTCTACGGCTGCCTGGGGGTCTGATTGCAATGAGAAGGGCTTGCTTCCTGCTGCCGTCCTTGGTGGTCTTTGGGAGGCTGCTCCTAGCACGCACAGCTCCATGCATGAACCAGCTATCAGGTGTGCACTGTCTCTTTTCTTTGTTTACACAGGTAAATGTCTCCCAGACAGTGCAGGATCCTGACTGGCAAGCATAAGCTCTCCACAGCCGGGGAGGAGGAGGAAGAGGAGGAGGAGGACGCAGCTCCATAGGTAGCAGGAATGCACAAAGGACCTAGGGCTCTGCCAGAGCCTCATGCACAAATGGGTAAACTCTGCTCAAAGCTAGTCCATAATGTTTAATAGCACAGGATGATCACGGGCATCTGATTCGGAGCCTGTATGCTGCCACCCTCCTAAAGCTCCTTATTAGCATTTCCAGGACATTGATGTTGTGCTTGGATATACAGGAAGGTACTCGTGAGTTACAGAGCAGCAATATATCAATGTTAGAGAAGGGCCCATTTAAGCTTAATATCAGAGGCTGGGTTTTTCTGGAGTCAGGTGTCTCGTTCCATTGAAATTCAACAGGAGTTGGAGTCTGCTCCCAGGGCTTCTCTAAAAGTCCCAGACTTAATTAGTATTTATCTTAATTTGAGGGACGTTACCTGCTCTGGGAAGCTCACGCTATCTGCTGTATTCATCCCCACAGCACCCTGGGAAAGGGCTCCCAGTCCTTTTTGCAGTGGGGGACTGAGGCACATGGTGGCTCATGCTGCAAGTCTGCAGCTCAGCAGAGAGCAGAAAACATCTTTTTGGGGGCTGAAAGGGCCACGGAATTGCCCCCCTCCCCTCCTGGGTCATATCTTCTTGGGAGGCTGGGGTAGACAATGCAGGAGACCATGGGGACGTTGCTTGACTGGCTGCAGCAGGATGGTGCTGAGCTCCCCTACACTGCCTACCTCAGCCCATGGGTGGTTTATGGGGGACCTGGGCGGAAACTAAGGTGACTCAGCCCTGGCTGCGCTCCAGAGCACCACTGCTTGTTCACCATCATCAGGCCAGGCCACAAATCGCAGGGTGGAGGATGGGACGGTGAGGAAAGAGGAGAAAATCAGTGCTCTTTTTTTTTAAAAACAAAGTTCTTGGCTTGGGAAGATCTCAGAAACCTGATCTAGTCCCAGCCATAAACAGCCAAAGAAGACAAGCCACAGGGCTTTCTCAGTGAGGAGGATCTCACCCACAGCCTCCTGCAGAGGCAGTTGTGTCAGGAGAGGCAGACGAGTCCAAAAGCTCCTTGGTCCTCTCCTCATGGGCTCCCCAAGGGCAGACAAACCAAAATCTGAGGCCCCATTGCCTGCCCTCAGACCCCACTGCTCTGCAGTACCAGGAGGGATGGGATTCCCCACCATGGTACCCCTGCCCTAGCCCCCTGTGTGGCATGAAGGCATAGGATTAGGATTCCCAGCTGGGCTGGCAGCTTGCAGGGAAGCGGTTTGTAACAAGAACAAGCAAGCTGTCCCCAGGCAGAACAATCAAAATGTTGTGACCTCCCCCATGGTGCTCTGGTGGCTGGGATGCGAGGCCTTGGGGGCCAGCAGTGGCAGTGCTGTATGTACCTCTGGGGACAGTGCAGGGGATGCTTGGGGTATGCAGATGTGACAGGACTCAGGGATGAGGGCAGGGGCTGCTGACATGAGGAAGGAGAGGACCAGTGTCTCCTTCCCCCTCCTCTCCCGGGGAAACCTGCCTCCAGGGAGAGCTGCAAGTCAGGGCAGGTTGTGCTGACAGATATCTCCAGAAGGTCAGCTTTGCCTGCAGAGCTTTGGGCCAAGGGTTTTGCGGGGAAGATGGTGAAAGGCAGCAGGTGCTGGAGTATGCTCAAGGCTGGCCCTTGCAAAGCATGCTGGGGACAGCACAGGCAGTGCTAGTGCTGATGTCTGGACAGAGGTGGGGGAAGAGGGACTCTGGGTGGGCTGGGAAGGGCAGAGGTGGGACGAGCCATCTGCAAACAGCCACCAACAGCGGGACAAGGAGCGGGGATCAGGGATGGGGAGCAGGGAGCAGGTCTGCTGGGAGTGGAGACCATGGGATGCTGGGGGCCATGAGCTGCCAGGTCATGGGAACCAGCCAGGTGGGTCAGCCACAGATGACCTTATGGACATTTTCAGTGGCCTGACAGCGGACTCCATCGATGGGGGAAGGAGATGTCTCTGAACTGGACCTGACTGCCATGGTGCAGAAGCCCTGGAGCACTGGCAGGGGGCTTGCTACCTCCCCATCCTGCTGAGTAGTGAGGCCCTGCCCCAAAGTTGCAAGACCTGGCTGTTGCCCACCAGCAATGGCCAGGGCTGGGTCCAAGTGGTACAGGGCAATGGCTTGCCCAGGAGATGCTGCGTGAAATCCTCGACACCCTGCTGACAAGTCGCTGGGACACTGTGTAGGAGGAGGCTGAGAGCCCTCATCACTCAGCCACTCAGCAGGAGCTTGGGGAGGGGACAGGAAGGGAAGGGGAATCTCTTGCCAGACCGGACCTAGGGCCAAGTCTTTGTCCAGCTCTCCTCTATCAACTGCGCTTCCTGAAGGAAAGCAGGTATGGTTTTCCAGATTTACTTGTGGACTGTAGACCTGGAGCTTGAGAAAGGGGTGAGATGGAAAGTGGTTTTGAAGGGAACAAATATGGCTTCATAAGGGAGAGAAAGGAGGAATCAGTCCCAAAATGCAAAATGTTGCAGAAGTTGGTTCATGAAGATGATGAACACTCTTACCTCCCCATCCCCTCTGATTATTCACTAGTGCTGGGAGAAGAAAAGCAAAAGTTTTGTAAGAGAAGGAATACTTCCAGAAATCAATGGTTCATATTGAATGGCCTGATGAAAATTCCTGGAAATGTTAACATAGCAGAGCTGCAGTTAGGGCCTGTATCCTCACAAATAGCATTGAAATCTGTGAGAAAAGCATTCCTTCGAGGTCCTGGTGACACAGTAATAAAACAGGTGGCACTGAATTTAATGCTATTGTTAAATAAAATTTTTATTCAGCCAAGAAAAATGCAGTAGCTGGAAAGATGGACGACTCTGTCATTTCATTCTTCTTCATGCAAAACTACCATTACCTTGCCAGGTATTTTATGGAAGTCTTGTTGGTCTCAGCCTGTAGGCTTTGCGATCATAGACAATGTGCTAATGTAAAGTTGCTTCAGCTTATGGAAGATTTTGAAGGCCTGGTTTCCATGTGTTGAGACTGGCACCATATCAGAGGAACAGCTGAATATATGGAGTAGGGAAGCTACATGTGAGTTATCCAGTGAGGATAGAATCCGCCTGGGGCTGCAGTCCTGGGCGCTGTAATGTGGAGGAGAAGCAGCAGTCCTGGTTGATCCTTCCCCACCATGCAGGCAGGCTGGTGTCTTGATTCACAAGCACAAGGCACGAGATTATTGTGCTTTATTGGCCTGGGCTGCTTTGCCTGGTTTACTCACAGGCTCTGGCACATCCTTTGCTACAGACCAGGCAGGCAATACAGAGCTGGGCCTGTGTGGAGGCCAGGGTGGGATGGAGGAACATGGGGCTTCCCTTCCCTGTGGGACAGCGTATCGGCAGCCATCTCAAGTGTTGGGCTGCAGAAATGCTTCTGGGGCCACAGAGTGAGGACAGGATATTTAGAAAATCTAATTTTAGCTTGGTGAGGTACTTTCACTCTGAAGGAGGTCAACTCTTCTCTAGGGTGACTGGGAGGGAGAAGCTGCTTCAGCTGCTCTGAAGGCAGTGACTGCCCTGCTCGGAGGGAAGGAGACTGACTGGATGCTGCTCAGCCAGCACCTGGGAACCCCCCAGGGACAGTGCTAAAGGGAAGAGCATTTCCTCACCGATTTCCAAGCTGCTCTGACAAAGATCCCAGAGGCAGTGAGATCCTGCCCCACTACCAGAGATTTCATTCACCCATGTAGAGCAGAGCTAATTGTCCTTCAACTACCCAACGACCCTGCTTCTTGCCAACGGTGTATTGCAACCAAGAACCACTGTTTGCCGTGCTGCAGGAGGCACTAAAGCAGAAACAGCCAGGGCAGAGCGTCTGGATAGCTGCAGCGTCTGGAAGAGTCAGAGCAATCCAGCCTCACCTCATCTGTGGTCCTAGCTCACCAGGACAGACAAGGGGCTTGGCATCTTTGGAGCTGTATATGAAGTAGTGGTGGCTGGAGGGTGCTTGGGAAGGGAGGAGTGTACAGGCAGGCAGATCTTTTGTAACAACCAGCTTTGAACACTTGCAAACACCACAAGCCCCACCTGAACTGGTTTTCCTAGGAACTGCCATACTGCAGGTCAGCATCCTGGCACTATGAGTGGCATGGCGCAGCTGCTGCGGACAAGATGGTGCCTTTGTCTCTCCGAGTTCTGAGCAAGCCGAAGGTTTTAGGTATACCTACCATCTTCCTGCCTTCTGGAGCAGGTGATCCCTGGTCACAAAGCCAATCTGCTCCTTCCCAAGAGCAGTTTGTGGAAAAAATTCTTACACTGTCCTAATGTAATTGGGCTAAATGATCTGCCACACAAATCCTAGCTCTTTGGAGAGGCTTTTAGGGTGGGTCTTCTGCTGTCCAGTATGTGTGAGTGGAAGCAAGAAATGGGATTCCCTGGTGTCCTGGTTTATCCTGAGACAGAGTTAACTTTCCTACTAGCAGCTGGTATAGTGCTATGTTTTGGATGTAGGATGAGAATGATGTTGATAACACACATTTATAATGTTGGTAACACACTAATGTTTCTAGTTGTTGCCAAGCAGTGAAGGCCTTTTCTGCTTCTCATACCATCCTGCCAGTGAGTAGCCTGGGAGTGCACAAAAAGTTGCGGGGAGACACAGCTGGGACAGCTGACCTCAACTGACTAGGGGGATATTCCATACCATGTGATGCCATGTTCAGCATATAAAGCTGGGGGAAGAAGAAAGGGGGGAAGGTTTGGAGTTATGGTATTTTGTTTTCCCAAGTAACCATTATGTGTGATGGACCCCTGCTTTCCTGGAGGTGGCTGAACACCTGCCTGCTGATGGGAAGTAGTGAAAGAATTCCTTGTTTTACTTTGTTTGTGTGCACGGATTTTACTTTACTTATTAAACTATCTTTATCTCAACCCACAAGTTTTCCTTATTTTTCCAACTCTTCTGCCCATCCCACTGAGGTGACGAGAAGTGAGCAAGCAGCAGCGTGGTCCTGGTTGCCTGCTGGGGTTAAACCATGACACCTCCTACATGAAACTCAGTGGCACCTGGGGGAAGTCTTGCGTGCACTAAGATGATGCACATGAGAGAGCATGGAGAGCAGTCTGGAGCAAGGCCACGTTCTATTAATTTGCTCAAAACTTGTGAGGGTCAGGCTCGGTGGGGTGGTCAGGCTGAGTGGAGTGAGAGGTGCTGTGGACCTTGCTTAGGCAGCCAAGCTCAGCTCCGTATGGAGGCAGCTCAGGGCCCGTGTTGCAAATGAGGTGATGCCATACAAAATTGGCAGACCTGTGTAAGTTGGTGGGGGAATAAGCAGGACTGTGAGGAATTAGACATGGGCATAGTGAGATGTGAGCACAAGCAGATAGCGGTGCATGTGAAAAGGGAGAGAGCGCCATCCCGAGCCTCAGTCAAGCTACTCTGTATGCTGAGGGCTTGTGAACTGGCTGTAACCTCCCAGGAATTGGGTTACTTTGTGACAATTGAATGAGGACCTCTGCTCAAGAGCCTAGCAGTGACCAAAAAGGGGAATAAAACTGAGGCTTCATGGAAGAGACTGTAGAGAAGGATGTAAGGAGTTAGGCGTTAGACAGGTGGGTGGTGTCACGATGACCTTGCATTGAGCGCTGCAGGCAGGTCTGCGCATTTCATCTTGCAAATGACAGTCACAGGCAAGGATCTGGAGGAGGGCTGGGAAAATAGCTCCAAGACTGCCTGACCCTGGTGCTTTTATATGCACAAGCTTGGACCCATTTGGCTTGCAAAGCTCTGGGACTCCTAACTCCTGCTGATTGCTTCTTGGGTGACTGGAGCCAAAGGCTTGCTCCAATGTTTGGTGAAGTCAGCTGGACATTTTCTGTTTGAATGCTCTGACTCACAGTGACATGGGCTGGCTAAAACCTCACAAGGGATGCTCTGAAGTAGAAAACTCCTGTTTAGATCAGACCAGGAAGGCGTTTCCATCTCTGTGCTGTGGGTCAGTGTTGTGCCGTCTGTATTTCAGACATCTGTTAACAAGCCACTGCTAAATAGCCATAATACTCCTGCTGCTAGCCTGGGTCTGAGGGTGGTTTGCTACAACAGGGTAATGTCCCTAGCTAGAATGTCTGTTTGGAGCCCGCGCAATGGCCAACTTAAATACACATGAGACTTGAGGGATCTTGGCAAAGGAGCAACCTAAATCAAATTAGGAAGACAAGGGGATGTTCCCATAGGCCACTGCCTTGGAGTGAGACCACAAGACTTGAAACAATGAGATTTCTTTTGCCATAGAATAGTAGAAATAGGTAATCCAGATTAGTTGCTAAGTGCCTTCGGGAGGTAGGATTAGTAAAAGGAATACTCAGCTGGCAGTATCTCACCGGGAAAAAATTATAGCCATAACAGTGCATTTGCAAGCTCCTGTCCAATCTCAGAGGCTAAATCATGGGAATGGTTATGAGAAACTCTCCAAAGGCCACAGAAGCAATGTTTATGTGTATAGGACATGTATATCAGTCTACTGCATCACTTTGCCTTTTGCTCCAAATGTCATGATCAAAGTAGCAAGCTTACTGATTTTGCTGGAGATTTGGCGTAAATAATTTGCTGTGTGAGTTGATGTTTTAATTCACACAGACAACATGAACAATAATATCGTATTTCATGTGTCAGGATTGTTTTCCCTTTAGAGAACTGGTCAGAAAAGGATATTTTTGTTTGAAGAAGTTTAACTTCCCAGTTATCTGGGTCCTACATCCATCAGAAATTTTGATGAACTTTCAGAAAGCATCACCTCTCCCCTGCCCTTCCTGGGAGTTCTGGGTATCTGTTTTGACTCTAATACCTGTTTTAACTCTGGTCTTGGTCCCCTTCCCTCCATGGGCTTCTTCCCCATCTGCTCATCTGGCGAACTCATCAAGGCTGGGTGATGCTAGACCAAATGAATATGAATCTGTACAGCACTTAGCCCCTCATCTCAGGGTGAACATATCCATCCTAATATGGATAACAAACCTTCCTGACACAGGGAGCAGAACAGCTGCATTATTTTCTCAGAAAACACAAAGCTCTGCGACAATGGTCTGCTTGTACTGAGATCATTGTTGCTTTTGAAGCAGTTCTACTGGAGGCAAAGTTTGTGCCTCCAGGGTGTCTAAAAACTAAAGCAGGAAGCAAAAAATCAATGGGGGTTTGGTAGAAGAGGTTTCCTAGATGTCTTTTGCCATGCCAGGCTGTTGATATGCATGTTTGACTTGTAACGTAGCCTGGTGAGGTGCCTCCGTGGAAGGTGGTGCTGCCACCCCTGTGAGAAAACCATCTGTGATATGGAGCTGGGCTGGGGGTAGTAGAGGAACCGAGGTGTGACAGTCGGTTTTCCTCTCCAGGAAGGAGATGAAGATGAGAATCTGACTCTCAATTCTTTTAGGCTGAATAATGAAAAGGAGGAGGTCTTCCTGTAGGTCAGCAGTGTTTCAATGGGAGCTGTACATGCATCAGGGAAAACCCTCTCCTGAGCACAGAGCAAGTGGGGAAATCTCAGAATCAGGTGTCTGTTTTTGGAAATGCAGGTGTTTGAGCCACACACCTACCCAGTGCTGCATAGAGATCACAGGTCTGTCCTACTGTCCCTCCCTATTGGCATCAACTGGTCAGAGCTTGCAAAACGCTAGACTAGCCATGCCCTGAGGGACAAGTTGCAGCATGATCCTCTCTCATATGTGTCTGTCCCTTCCCTCCAGCCATAGCAGAGCGGTTGAAGCCCTGGGAGTCTGGTGGAGAACCAGAGCTTAGTTGAGTCCATGCAAATCTGCTCTGTGTTCTTCCCTTCTTCTTCTGTGTGGTTTGGGCTGGGGAGCTAACCCCACCCTCCATCTCTGCCTGGGATAAAGGGAGTTTGTTTCTGCTTTAGCTCATTGCAGTATCTCCTGCTGGGAGACTTTCCAATTAGGGAGCCAAGTGGGAGTCAGGAGAGAGCCCAGGGTGGATTTCACACTTTCTCTTTATTTATATGTAAACCTGGATGCAGGGCTGAGCTGCTGAGCAAGTGAGAGAAGTAGTACCGAGGGAGGGGGAGGCCAGCCTGGAGAACAGAGGTCTTTGCAATTCTCATTTGAAGTGTATGTGTGGGACAGGGCTGAGAGAGAGGGAAAGTCTGGCTTGTCTCTCCCACCTGCTTCAGCTGCTGAGAGGATGCCTGGCTCATGTGCTCTTCCCAATCCCTGCTTGTGCCTCCCTGAATGGCACTTGATCATCTCTAAACACTGGCGATGGTAAGTTCTCTCCTGGTGACAGAGATGAGCATCCCCATGTGCCCCAGTGTCCAGCTGGACCACACACCGCATGAAGATGTGTGGCCTGGCTCAGGTGGGACACAGGGTCTGGCCTCACACTCTCCCACTACTGCCCCTTGGCTGGCATCTCCGTTTCTGCTGGTGCACCAGAGCCAAGTGCCAAGTCTCTCTGCTGTACCCTATCATTGATGGTGCTTCTGGCCCTACAGAGGGGTCAGCTGAAGGAAGCCCAGTGAGGGAAATGTGGGCAGAGGAAGATGTCACAGCTGGAGGGTACATGGACTACAGCCACAAGACAGGGAGTGGCAGATGTCCCAGGCAGGGCTGTGACACGTTCCCTCCTGGCCTTCCCCCGTCCTCTGCTCTCCTCTGTTTCCACTGGGTGGGAGCTTTTCAAACTGCCAAAAACAACTGGCCTTCCGCTCTTTTAAAAAAAATATTTAATAAAGGCAAAGAGATTTAAAGTTAAAACCTGGAGGGGGCAATTCTTCCATGGAGAAAAAGGAGCAAAGCATTACCCCTGTGGACAGTCAGTGTGCGAGCACGTGCAGTTCAGGGGAGAGAGTCCCTCAGTAAAGGCAGCGTTGTTTTGAGCAGTTCTGGGCATCGGGGCCTGTTTGCCAGGCTAGCACAAGGGCTGTTTTCCAGGTGCTTTTGCCTTGCTTTATGGTGTGATTATGGCTGCACAAACAGTTCCACTGGCTCAGCTGCTCCCCTGCCTCCCTCCTCTCCTTCCCTTTGTTTGTGAAATGTGACTTCTCTCCCTTTTTTTTTGTAGGCATCTGAGCCAGATGACAACCCAGGTGATGCCCACAGTCACCATTCGAGTTGCAGCATCAGTTGGTCGGTCACTGTAATGACAAGACAGTTTTTGGTCAGCTGGTTGGCTGAGCTTAGCAAAGCACCTCTCGGATGGCAACAAGGAGGTGTAGGTTCAGCCCCTGGTTTTCAACCACTTGTTTTGTGTCGGGGGAGTGTTTGATACCTGACTGTGCTGTGCCTTATCAGAGTAGGGGTAACAGGATTTCTTAGCTTGTCAGATGTGCTGGAAAGATAAATTCAGCAACATCTGGAGGGTATCACAAGACTACAGCTTTACTCAGGTGACTCTGCAGGCCACAGCATTTCTCACCATACAGCTACTGCTCATGAACGTTCAGAGCAGAAAGAGACACCTGAAGGGGAGCTGAGAGATCCAAAGATGAGTAGCACAGGGAAGGTGAAGAGGGATTGCTCATTCTCTCTCCCAGTTGAGAAGCAGGGGCATGAAGCAAAGTCAGTAAGTCAAAGCAGATGGAAAGAAGCAATTTTTCATGCAATGTATTGAGGTGCTGTGGAATTCCTTGAGAAAGGGCGTCATAGCACTGAAGTCAACACAAGGTCATGGAAGAGAAACCCACTGAAAAGTGCACATTCTGCAGACTATACCTGGCTCAGGAAAACCAGCTAGGGGCTGGGCAAGTAATGGCGGAAGTACTAGGTGTTTATCTTCTTCTTATATATTTTTCTAGGTGTCAGCTGCTGTTGGAAACAAGACCTAGGGTTTTGGGCTGGCAGTACCGCCATTCTCATGCAAGGCAAAAACCTGGCAGATTTCAGACCATGAGGGTTGAGCAGACCCTGCTAAGCCTGAGAAGGGTGCAACACAACACAGAAAGAAGTAGAAGCCCATGTGTCACTGTCAACCTGGGTCCTGTAGGGTGAAACCTGCTCCAGGAAGGACTGTTCATATTCATGGCATGGGCAGGTCTGGAAGGTAAAGCTGCAGGGTGCTCATCATGCTTTCAGCCAGGTCTCTGCCTTCATTTTATGATGTTGCAGGTCAACAGAATCTGAAGATCAAGGAAGGGCCAGGAACAACCCACTCACATGAGTCCCTGCCATGTTCAGGTGAGTGGGGCAGCTTTAGGGGTGGACAACATCTCAGTGGGATGTTGCCTGGAGTTGTAGGATGAGATAAATAAAGATCCGTGCTCAATATGGGATGCACATACATTTGGGTGCAGGTCTGTCCCTTAAATCCCTGTCTGTACGTAAAAGGGCCTCAAAGGAGTGAGCATCTGTGAGCCGCTTGCTGACTCTCAGAGCCAAATAAATATCCCAAGGAGGCAGCAGACATCCAGCAACCAAGCTGTGTCAGAGAGCACCTTTGGAGTCAAAATCCCAGGACCTGAATGGAGACTTTCCCATCTCCGGCAGCCTGAAATGGCCTCCAGTGGAGTCACGCTGTCCCCTCTGGGAGCACATGGCCACTCTATTATTTAAGGACCCTGATGCAATTAGCAAGGCGCTGGAGAGCAGCCAGCACAGACTGCAGGTGTTAGTGCCTCTCCACGGCATGGACACCGGAACAGCTGGGCTCCACCTTCCTGGCTTCCATCTCTCAAGGGCAGTCCCAAAAATAGGCTGCTGCAATCACCTTGGCCAGAGACCCTGCTGACACAAATCACCCTGGCAGAACAGCAGGAGGAAGAAAACATTGTGATTTGCACAGAGATGAGCATGGAGATGACAGAAGGGTGATAATCAAGACAACTTGACTCTCTGCAACTCAATCCATCTGAAGGGGGTAGACCTTGACGAGCAGGATCATGAGTGCATCACGGATGTACTCATCCAGCTTCTAACCCCACCAGTTTGCCTTCTTCCTTTGTTGTAAGACCGTTTCCCCACCACTTCTGGCCATAATGAATTCTGTTTTGCTGCCTTGTCTTGCTACCAGCCAAACCTGTTTTGCCATATAGCCCTTGGCAGAAGTACCTAACTGCCAGCAGCAGGTGCTGAATGTTGCTTTACCCCTGTAATTAGCAGGTAAGGCTCCTCTCCTCATCTCTCTGATCTCTGTTTTCATTGCTCTCTGCTGCTCATGGGAAATCTGATAGGCAGTATCTAGGGCCTCATGCCAGCAACAGTCATCGCTAGGCTGAGCACCTTAGCAACAGGACAATGATGGGATGGGAATACTGTAGGCAGAGGTATACAAGACACCTCTGGGTGGGCACCTCACTGAAAGGGCACTTCAGTTCTAGCTGCTGCAGGAGTTTCTAAGAGCCTTAATGAGTTTGTGGAAGAAAGGGAAAGGCGTTCAGGATGCCATTACAGGACTCAGTGGCTCTGAGTAGGCAGTATGCCAGGCAGTTCCCAAGGACCAGGCTGATGAGGCTGGCTCAGGTGAGTCTGCCTCCTCCACAGCCACTAAAACTGTCCCACAAGACTCTGCATCACTGTTTTTCTGCTGCAGGCACAGCTTGACTCATCTTTGGGAGGCATCCTCCAAAATGTCACTGTGAACAAACTTGCTTCATTTATGTTACTACCTGCCGGGGACTCGGCAGAGGGAGGAGGAAGACAGGCTGCGGGGCACTCTTCCAGGCTAGCTCTCTTCCCCACTGCTCTCCCAGGGTGTCCCTAGATGCCTTCAGGAAGACAGTTGCCTTCCTGGAGTTGCCAAGGCATATCTGCATGCCCTCCTGCTGTCCTGTGCATGTTCAAAGACTCTCCCATGTCTTGAAGGAGTATTCTTTAGCTCTGACCAAAAATCACTTGAACTTAGCATGCCTAGGGGTCTGGTGGGGATGGAGGACACCCTTCTTGGTGTTTCAGGTGGGGGATTTTGAAGCTGAGTACAGCCAGACACCGAGGCAGGAGAAAAGACATATTGAAAAATGATTTGTCCTCACAAAAGCTCAAAACTGTCCCTGTTCACATAGAATGTGGGCAGGTTCCCATAGATACCCTTTGGTGCTCTTTAGCACCCCTGAAGCATCAAGATCTCTGTCAGAGTGAGGTACTCAGAAAGTCAGCTGAGCCTGCCTGAGTCGAATGTTGAGAAAGGCAGGCAATGTCGAAGCATCCTCTTGAGCTGAGCAGACTGCGTCCACATACAGATAGTGTTTGGCTCAGGTGGTCGAGGACCTCTCTCCAGGCTGGCCTTCAGATGGGGAGTGAAGGGTGGAAAAGGTGGTAGCCAGGAGGGATCTCCATTAGAGACATCCCCACCAGGACACCCTTTGGTCCATAACCCCATCTCTGGCGCCCACTGTTACTCAGTAAATGCCTTCAAAACTCAGGATGGGGGAAGGGCTTTGGATTTTGTCTCAAAACAGGTCAGAGAAGGTCTTTTCACAGCTAGAGTCTGTAGTAAATGCAATGAATGTTCAGTTCCTATCTGAATATCACAGGACAGAGGCACCCCTCAACTCTTCTCAGAACCAAAAATATCTTGAGAGTATCTGGCTGCCTAGAGCCATGCATTTGGAAGAGACATGCCATACACACTGTGCTTCCCTATGATGACAAGTCTAAGAGGTCACTGGACAGAACAACTTGGGGCTGGAGGCAGTAGCAATGGCACAGGAGAGAGCTTTGCTCCCTCTCTGAGAAAAGGGAAGGAGAGACAGACTAGGTCCAGATGAGGATGGGGTGGATGCTGCAGGAGCACTGGGTGTGAATCCCCAACCAGGAGTGGCTGGACACGCAGGAGGCTCAGCAGCACTCTCTGGGAATCAATGGCCCCATCCAGTGGTCCACACCCTGGCATGCAATATTGACTACGGGGTGGACAGAGCCATTTTGTGGCCTTCCTCAGCCTCCCCTTAAGACATCACTTCTAGCCCCAAGCCAGACCCCTCAACACAAAGAAATTGCCCCTCCCCCAGCTCATCTCACTCACATGGGGATGACTGTGCACATGTGTAACTATGGGAAGGCTGGCCAGGGCATGGTAGTCTGGGGAGCAAGCAGGGCATGGCAGGAGCGTGGGTTGAGCCAGCCAGCCTGCTCCAAACTCTTCCCAATAGCAAAGACCTGAGCTGTGCTTAGAGCCCAGGCTGGTGAGCACCTGGCTGGAAGCACGTCAGCTCTGCCTGAGCCAGCACACAGACTGATGAAGCTGGTCCCAGGCTGGGCTGGAGAGCTATGAGTGGAAAGGCAGGCACAGGATGGGTGTTCGGCATATGCTGATAAGAGCATCTTTCATCGTGGCTGTGGTTTGCCGTGTCTCAGTGCAGACTCTGCCATCACCCACTGGTCCAAAGTCCCTCAAATCCCCAGNGGGGGTGGGGGGGTGGGGACCAGGAGGAGGAATTTGCTGGGTGTGAGGAAGTGACTTGAGCTGTGGCACAAAAACTCTCCGGGTGGGTGTCATGAGCACACGCTGGGGAGTATCCCGTGGGCCTGAGCTCAAGAGCTACATATGCTGCTCCTCTGCCAGCACCAAACATGGCACGTGGCATCTGCTCATCTCAGACCCTATTGGTACATAGAGGCGGTAGGTGGAAAGTCCAAGCCCACAGCACAGCCCATAAAGGTCATGTTTTATTCTGGCTGATCTCCTTCACTTGCCTCATCTCCTGGAGGAAAATGAAGTGATAAAAAGCCAGCAGCACAGTTTTGTTAAAAACAAAGCAGGGCAAACAAACAGGGGATAATTCTCTCTCCAGCTGGTGCGGGGAATTCTGCTGAGCCAAGAGCTATGCTCTGGGGATAGCCATCACTCCTAGCTCCCAAGTCCTTTACAGGCAGCAGCCAGCGGCCAGCTTCTCACTGGGGCAGGATGGCTGGGGTCAGGATCTTGCTCCCTGGCCAGTGTCCTGGGGAATCTAAACGTTTTTTCTCCTTATGCAGGTTTCATACTCCTGCATTTTCCAGACTCCCAGTGAGTGGTCCCCACTCCCAGGCTCTGCTGACTGTCGTCTATGCCCAGAGCAAGGGGCTTTCCCCAGCAGAATAAAGTTCATGGATATGATGAGTGAACTGGGGACAACCACCTTGACTGTCCAAGCCTTTGCACAGAGCAGAGCCGGCAGGGAAGTGGAGGAAGGAAGCCTGGCCGAAGCAGGGATGGCTGCAGCATACCTGGGCCTTGGAGAAAAGGAAAGCAGGGCAGGGAGAGCACACAGAGGGCTCCTGGGAGGTGAGGACATGCAGAGCAATAACATGCATGTGACAGCGTGCAAAGAGGAGGGGAAGGGACAGTGCTGGGCCAGGAGGTGGTAGAGGGGTCTGGGAGCCAGTTGTTCTTACAGTTTAATTCTTACCTTCCTCCCCTGAGTGCCAGGATCTTTCACAGGGCTTTACGATCCCAGAACCTGGCAAACTGAGGCACTGAGAAGCTAAGCAAGGCCACCAGAGAAGATGAGAAGGGATTGTGTTTCTCTTTTTCCCCTGAAACAAAGCAGAGCTGTCAGTTGACACTTCCCGCGCTGCCCCAGCTCTGGAGGGTTGCTGGGGCTGCTTCCAGCAGACAAGAGACGTCACAGAAGAGACAAGAGATGTGGGGTGAGGCGTGGGATTCCTGCAGCATGGGGTCCTGTGCAAAGCAGTGCCTGGAGCCGGTGTCCTCCCACTGGAGCAGGGAAAGGCAGTTCAGCTGCTGGCTGCCTCCCGCAAGCACTGGGCTGGGAAGCTGTGAGCCCTGGCAGCCTGTAGGCGTCCTGGGAACCTGGGTTTTGAGGCTGTCTGCTAGGCAAAGGGTTAGGAAATCAGGCAGGCTGCCACCAAAAGTCTGCCTGGCTTTTGGCAAAAGTCTGCCCGAATGATACAGCTCTATGAAACATTTTAGTTTTGACAAATGTGTGGGGTTTTGTTTTTGTTTTTGTTGTTGTTGGGGTTTGGGGTTTTTTGTTTTTTTGGTTTTTTTTCAATGCATTGAAAACTTGCCCAACTGGTCTGAGGATGGTTCAGCCAGCCTGTAGGAGAGCTGGGGCAGCAGGCCCATCTCTTCATACACAGGCTGCCTATTGTTCTCCTTGCAGAGCAGGATGATGGCTTGCATTAAACCAGAGGACTGGATGGGACCGCCTGGGTCATTGAGGCTGGACCCCCACCCACATGGGCAGACTCCTGCTCTGTGTCTGCTTCGGATGGGTCTGGACAGCGTCTATGCCTCAGGCACAGAGGGTGACTTCCCAAGCCCAGGAACAGTCCGAGACAGGCAGGAAAACGCTAAAATTCACGTGCATGACCAAGCCCGGCTATCAGCAGCATTGGCAGGATTTTGCTGTCCCATACCTGTCCTTTCCACCTTCCTCCATCTGGCTAGGCACAGGAGACTGGCCCTGTGACACCAAGGCGTGCTTGAACCTTATTTTCTGGAAACTGCATGTGGTTTTTAACAGCTCTAAGCATCAAACCGAGCGTGGCAGGCAAGGGGTGAGGGGAGCTGGCAAGCTGGCAAGGTCTTGGTACAAATCCCATTGCTGAGTACCCTACCGTACCCAGCCTCACAGTCACCACTGCTGTCACCTTGGCTGCACCAGGCTCCTCCAGTCCCTCTGCTGTCCTCTGCTGCTTCTCATCTGCTTGTTATTCATGGCAGGGGGCAAGAAGCTCCCCGCCCCCCATTCAACATGCCGAAGATCACCATAGCCCCAGAAGGTTGAATTTAATGCTAGGGGGATTTGCAAGTCAAGAATTCCTGTGCCCACACAATGCGCAGCTGGGCTTTGAAAAGACGTCAGGATTAAAATGCAACCGCAAACTTGACAAACCGGCGCAACAGCCGGCAGACAATGGGCTGCGGCTCCCTGTTATCATTCACGGCATGTGAAGGACCAGCGCCGGGCTTGGCGGGTTACAAGTCATGAGCTAGAGATGCTGCTGGCCTGGACACCAGCGGGGAGGGCTCCTTTGTGCTGTTTTCGCAGTGGGGAGCAACCCGAAAGCCAGCACAAATGGAGAGACATCTCCGCTCACAGCCGGCGGTAAGGGATGGCAGGGACCCGCTGCCACTGTGGGCAAGCTCTGAGCTCCTGCCTCACTGGGATTCATTCGCCCCAGGGGTCTCCAGATTCACCGGTCTTTGCAGGATGAAAATTAAGCAGCTTTTCTTTGATTCTGTCCTGAAACTGTAACTTGGTTTATGCAGGAGTAATAATGCAAGGGGCATGCAGAGGCTGGGGGGACTCTGGGCGAACCGGGATGCCAGGATGGGGCAGAGGGTTTCAGATGATGACGGATTAGATACAGGTCAACCGTATAATAGTAAGGGACAATGCCACCTGGGGCTGCAATAATTAACACTGTGGAGATCAAGCCAGCAAAACAACCGGCTGGATCTCCCCTTGGGAAGCAGCTAGACACCTTCCTCAGGTCCCCTGAGCCTGCTGATCTTGGGGCACGCTGCCTGGGGCACTGCTCCGCCATGGTCCCGTGGGGATGCAGGGCAAAGGAAGGTCTGGCAAAAAAAGACTTGGATCTGGCTAGAGAGGTGGGAATGAAGGAGCCACTGAAGAGGCAGTGTGACAAGCACCTGGTCCTTGTGTGACTGTCATGGCTGGGATCAATTATTTTAATGACCCCATGGACAAAGGTCAGGGAGGAATGTGGCTCAGTCCATGTAATGTTAGTCAGGCGTCGGTACTAGGTACGGTGGAGCATGCTTGCCAGCACAACCAGGCACACTGCAGCATTCCCATTCAGAGGCAGCAGACATCCAAACCTCCCTGTCCAGAGGACTGAGTCTTCATGTGTGTAACACTCTGGTGTAAAATTGGATCGGGTGATCAGCTCCTTCCCAGATGCCTTCCCACCACCTTCTTTGATGCACTTTCTGCATAGGAGTGTGCACCAGTTTCTCTCTCACTACCTCTGAACTTGGGAGCATCAAAGGCTGAGTTTAGCAGCAAAAAGGACTCTCCTCTCTCCTTGGGGACCTCCAGGCAAAGATGATTGTGGCGGGAACTGACCCACTGAGCTACACTGACCTGCCAGCACCTTTGCCAGCATCAAGGAGAAGAGCTGTCCATGCCAGGTCTGGAGAGACTGTAAAAGCCCTGCCCACGTACACTCTGGAAGCCAGAGCAGCCCTCAATACCAAACGGCACCATGACATTTTTGTTAGGCTGTACAAGAGGGTCTGGGGTTTTTTGTCTTTACAAAAAAAAGCTCGTTCCTTCACTCAAAAAGGGACCTTTAAAAAATGATGCAAAACTGACATTGTTGGAACTTCAGGGAGTTTTTTAGGAAGCAAGAAGCTGTAAAAATATTACTGAACAAAGGATTGACATTTTTCCTATACTGAAAGGGAGTTTTGCAGCCATTTTAATGCTAGTTTATATAGATGTGCTAAAGAGCAAGGTACGTCTGGTTTTTGAGCTAATACAGCTACTTCAGAGAGACACAGGGAGAGTGAGGGTTTTACCTGACTTTGCCCAAATCTTACACAATACCAGAACATGAGGTTTAGCAAACTGGCCTTGACCTGACAGAGAAATCAGAGCTGTGGTGCGAGACCTGTCTTAGCGTAGCTCTCTGTCACGCAGACCTATCTTTCTAACTGCTAGCCCTTGAAAAAAAACAAGAAAAAATGCTCGTAAGCAAATTCTTCTTGCACCTACTCCCTGGGCCAGCACAAGCAGCTTTTCCCAGGCAGTGACTCTGTGCCCAGGTCTGACTGCTATTAGAAAAATTACATTAATGACAAAACACCCTTGCTCCCTGCAACCATGCCTTGCAAAGGGTTTCTTGCTGAGCTCGCAATCTCATCTCTGTCCCATGGAGGGATGGGCCATGGGTGCTGGTGTCTGCTGGTGATGGCTACAGCAGAGCCAGGGTCAGTCCAGCATCATAGGCAGAGGGTGCCCTGCACTGCTGAAGGTAGAGGGGCAGTAGCTCATGGGGCTGAAAGACAACTTGAGGAAATGATGCTGGGGTGCTGGGGAGCCAGCAGGGCAGGGTGCACAGCTGGACCTGGCTGATGAGCCCCCCAGCCTGCAGCAGGCTGGGCACCCAACCAGGCTCTCTCCAGAGATGCATTTTTAAACAGCAACATAGCAGCAAGAACTAAAACTGAAAAAGACTCCTGGCCCTTATAATGTTAGGCAGCGTCTGATCCCCCAGTAAACAGGTCCCAAGGGGCTGCTTCTCCATGGGAGCTGGTGCATCTGCTCCATCCTCCCACCTGGCACAGCTGAAGTGGCACTCACTTGGCCCTTCCTGAGGGACAGATGCCACGAGACCACCTTTCTCCCGCCTGGCCTCAGCATGCCTATGTACTGCATGGCTGCCAGCGTGCCTTCCCTCACTGCACCGAGGCACTGCAGGGTGGGAGGTGTCCCACACAGGGAATTTGGGTGAGTGTCCCATGGTACGCACCCTGGAGCAGGAGCCATCCTCCTGCCTTGGTTGGACCCCCCAGGGGAGGTTGGCTCCTGTGCCAGCAGGGAGCAGGTCAGCCTATATTAAGCCGAGCTTGCTGGGAAAGACATGTTTGGGATACCTGCAGCGTTTGGTGGGCAGATGTGCAGTAGGAGCTATATTTGGAAGGTGCCATTTGGTTTCCTCCCCAGACACTGCAGGAAGCTGTCCACAGTGCCATCCGAGTGGCCACAAAGCCAAACTTGCAGCTCCCCAGCTCAGGCGCACCAGCATCCGCCCCTCCCTGGCCCCACACTACCCTCTACTTCTTTTTTCTTCCCCCCTGCTTTTCTTCCTGCGGGCTGTGAAAAGGTGCAGTCTGCCTGTGACCGTTTCTCCTCCCTCCCTTCCCCCTTCCTGCTGGTCAAAACCGCCATCCTGGAACAGCCCAGTGGATTAGTGAAGGGATACCTTTGAAACTGATGCCAGGAAAGCTCCGTGGATCAGTTAACAGGAGAGTATAAAAAGCCATGCCTGTGTCCCCCCACGCTTCCTCCATCTCTCTTCCTCCATGTCACTGGCCCTGGCCGCCACCTCACCCCTGGCTGGGGCCCTGAGATCCCAAACGTGCTCTCCAGGCTGGCTTGCCTCATTAATTAAAGAAGACAGATTTTTAGCTTCTCTTTCCCTCCCTCTCTCTTCCTTTTTTTTCCTTGGGCTCCTGCTGGGGAGAGTGGAGCCAGTCTTGTGGGGGCAGGGGGAGGATGAGGAAGGGCGCCAGGGATTACAGGCAGCTGATGTGCTCTGCTCCCAGGGTGCAGGATGCCCCAAGCCTGCATGGCGCCGTACCCCGCTCCTTGTGGACAACCTCCCAGGCACGCAAGAAGAGGGGACTTGGCTCCCTGCGCCCACAGTCCTGGGACCGACAGCAGTGGTCACAGCCCCTCAGGGGACATTCCCTCATGGCTAACTGTGCCAGATGCACAGCCCCAGACCCTGCTGGTCCTGCTGGACCGGAGCAGAGAGCCTGTCCTCTTCCCTGGCACAGAGGGGACCATGGACACAGCTGTGTGAGGTGCTGGGCACATGGTGCAGAATGCATGGTACAAGCATGCATGGTGCACCAGTGTGTGGAGCAGTGTGTGTGGTGCAGTGTTCATGGCACAGCCACGCGTGGCCCAGGGTGCATGGACCAGTGTGTGGTGCAGTGTGTGTGGTACAACCATGTGTGGTGCAGCCGCATGTGGTGCTGTGTGTGCTCCTGCTCCAGGGGTGGCTCACACCAGCAGGGCACTGTTGCAATTCACTCCACCTGCATTTATTTTGGGGTAGCACAGCTCTGAGCCTGTCCCCAGCACAGGCACAACCCTCTATGTGAGTTCAGGCTGAGAGAGAGCCACTCCGGCACATGGTGCAGGGGGAAGCCAGCCTGATTGAGAACGGGAGGGCAAAGTGGGGACAACGGGAGCTCCAGGAGGGACCAGAGGGCTGCGTTGTGCTGGGAGCTTGCCCCTGACTCTCCCTGGCTGTGTCTGATTGTCCCTGAAGAGAAGGCCTGGCTGGTTCTTCTGGCTGAGTCATTGCCAGGTCTATCAGCCTGGCTGCAAAATTAAATTCAAAGCTCGTCTTTTTAACACGAAGATCACTTACATCCAGCTGCACGAGCTGTGGCCCCTTTAGGATTTAATAATAAAATGAATGCCCATGACCTGACTGTTTGCTCACGCCTGGATCTTCCTTGATGGATGAACAGAAATTGCTCCCTGGCTCGGGTCATCCGCAGTAAAAATCGCCAGTCGATTGCTGGGCCCTCCCTCAGCTTCTCTGTGTTCAGGGCTTGCTGGCTTCGTTTGGGACCTGGCTTGAAACGGATAATCAATAATAATCAGGCTTGACGCTGTGACGGCACCTTTGATCCAAGGATCTCAGAGCACTTTGCAGCGGATAATGAACGGAGCCCCTCTGTGAGGCAGGTAGGAGCGTCTGCATTTTATGGGGGGGAGTGGAGCCCAAGGACAGGCTGACCCCACTGCTTGCCAGCTCTGCCCTGCTCGGCATCCTGCATATGGACTAATCGACTGCTTTAGCACAACCCTGGAGACTCACATGAGGGAGGGATGGTGCCAACCCTCTGTGGGGCTCATTCCCCAGTAGCCTGTGGGTCTGGTTCCTTCCTGAGACAGCCTGGGTTGCACTGTCAACAAAGCTGTTTTGGGAAAAGTAGTGCAGGTTTGGGGCTCAGCTTTGCAGGGAGCAGAGCATCCCTGGGATGCAGCACATTCCCTCAGGGACAAGCAATCCTGTGGCTTGGGGCTGATGGGGAGGGCATGGCCTGTTGCATGATGCTGGCTCCCTGCAGTAGGCTGCAGCACCTCTGCGGCAGCGTAAAAGGTCCAGAGCAGGAGCTGGGGAGTATTCCTCTGAGAGGCTTTCAAGCTAGCATCATTCCCAGGCCTAGGGAAAGAGGCTGGTAGCAACCAGCACAGCTGCTGGGTCCTGGCTCCAGCCATCCCGGACAGCATGGTTACAACCTGGGCTCTGTTTGCTTTCAGAGGTGACTTGCACCACTTGAGCTACAGTGATGCCAGCCCTGCCGCTGCATGCCAGTCTCCCTGGACCTCTGGCTGAGGCCTCCTCAGGCCCTGCATTGTCCCTGGGATGGCAGCCTGGGTGCTGCTGCCAGGGACCACCCACATGACAAGGTGTGCAGGGCTAGTGGTGTGGACCTCGGTCGGGGCAGTGAGCTCTGCCCGAGGGAGGGCTGCACCCCCCACGGCCGGGCAGTGGAGGACAGGGGACTCAGTTCTGGGGATGCCACGTCTCCAGCCTCCATCCCTTGGCCAGCATCGCATCCCGCCCTTAGAAGGGCTTGTGTCCCCCTGTGGCTAGCCAGTGGAGGGCGGGGGGGTGCCCAGCTTTGGGGATGCCACCCCCCTGTCCCAGCCTGCACTTCACCAAGACAGGCTGCTCTGCTGGTGTCGCAGCGCCCCCCCTTGCCTCCCGGGGAAAGTGCCCGTTGGCTTCGTCTGCGCTCTCTAGCAATTAAGGGACTAATATATTAATTGTTTCTAACCTCCGAGGTCACATGTAAGACTGGGAAAGGGAAACAAACATCCCCCCAAGCGGTCCCTGTCACCCGCCCCAAGGGAGGAGGCTGCAACCCAGGGATTGCCATCTGGACCCTGAGCCCCCCAGCCCTAAAACCCTCTCTGGGTGTGTGGCCATAGGGAGCAGCCAGTCTGCAGAGAACAGCGGAGGTGGAGATGCTCAATGGGGGGATGCGAGCCTGGTGCTGGCCTCGAGCGGGAAACACCCTTTGCTGGTGATGAACAGAAAATAAGAGTAACCAGGCTGCCTGTCCAGCCAGCCCGTGCCTTCTCGCAGCCTGCCTGCAGCCATGCCGCCCTGCCTTTGTCTCTTGCACTCAGCCACGCTTCCAGTCTTCAAAGTGTTAAAACTTTTCAGTGTGTGCTGCAGATCCCTTGCCTGCAGCCTCCTGCCCTGAGTCAAATTAATCATGTACTGGGAAACACAGCAGGCATGTACTAGCCCTGGGCATGGTGTATCACGTACTTTCTGGAATCTGTCACATGGGGAGCTTTCTGTTTTAGGCTCAATTGATCCTTTCTCGGTTTGATACTGTGTTTAATTGTGAGATGAGGCTGTGTGTTTTTGCTTCAGCCGAACTTAAAGGGCCGCTCTTCCCAGCCTTGTTTTCAGATGTCCGCAAGAACAGACTGCTGCTGTCTCCTCACCCAAACAAAAAGCCTTTCTCTCCCCACACACAATATCCCCTCTGTATTGTCCACAACAAAGAGCAGGGCTAAATTAATTTTAGGTCCGGCTCTTTTAATGTAGGACTGGGGAGGGGAGGTGCTTTTATTGCTGCAGCTGACGGTTCAAACAAGATAGGCAAGAGGTGGCCCAGGCCACTGGGCTCTCCCTGGGCTGTGGAGATGGGGAGCGGGAGATGTGCCTGGCCCCCAGGACTTCCCCCCTTCCGAGCCCCCTCAGCTGCAGTGCCGGCTGTGAGGTGAGGCAAGCTCAGCCCAGCCATGCTCCTCCCTGCAGCATTGCCCCAGGTGGGTCTGAGCCTGCCTGAGCTCTCCCACCAGCCTGGAGGAGGGCTTTCCATCTGTGCTTCCCCAGAAAGGGTGGTCTGAGGAGGCTGGGTGGGACAGAAAGTGCCTGCACCCCAAAAGTGGTGTCCCCTGGGGACTGGCATATCCCTCTGCATGGGCAGATTGCCATAGCAGGGTGATTTTTCTTTCTGTCTCCACACAAGAGATTTCAAGAGCCAAGCAAACCAGAGCATCCCTTCAAAACTGAGTAAAAAAGTAAACCCCCCATTTTTTCTGTGTGCTTTTCCTCCTGAAAAAGGCTCATCTGGAGCAGTCAGTGCCAGCTGCTGTGTGTAGCAGCATGAAACCAATCCTGTGGGTCCTGGGAGAGGATCTCCAAAGAGTCTTCCCATGGCCTCAGTAGGCACAGTCCTCCAGTGTGACATGCCACCTGTGTGCACCAGTGTTTTGCATGGGATGCTGTAGCAACGTGGTGTGAGGAAGGAAGGGGCCAGTGGCATCTCCAGGATGTGGGATGTGCAGAAAGAGGGGAAGGAATCCTGGGAAACTGAAGCAAGGAGAGCAGGATTTGGGGAAGGGAGATGTCTGGTCTGGGAGGTGGGAAGGAAGGGGGATGCTGAGAGGAGCAGAGGAGGGTAACAAGAGACCCTGGTTGGGAGAGTTGGATATTGGGAAGGGGTATGGCAGCACAGGGACGTTGGGAGGGGAGATGGCAGAGGGGAGGGAGGCAGGTTGGTGTGAGCTTGTGCGGTTTTCCACAAATTTAGGCAGAGATGTAGGCTTGAAAGGGGAGGGAGAGGTGTTGCGGACAGCTCAGCTCTGGGTCCTCCTTGTTTGCATCTTCTTCTCATTCCCGAGTGGGCAGACAGGGCAGGTCCCTCTGCCTGGCATGTGGGAAGGTTCCTGGCCAGCCCCCCATGGCAAGACAGTGGCCAAGTGTCTGCTCTCTCCCCTGTAGCCCCCAGTTTCTCGATAGATGGGTAAGAACTTGCTCCGGGTTTATAAATATTCAGCACCAGCAAAACCCATTAATGTTGCATTAGGGCTGTGAATCGGAAAGCCCCAAAGCCAGGCAGCTCAGTGCCGCTGCTGCAGCGTGATCCGGGTCCCACCATACACGCACAGCTGCCCATCCTACTCTAGCAGAGACTCCTGCACCTGCCAGGACACCACATGGCTGCAGCAATGTGCTGTTGAAGAACATTGCTTCAACTGCCTCACTCCAGCACCCCTGGCCCCAGATGGCACAGTCCGGCAAAAGCCAAAGAAAAGGAGGGCATGGTGTTTCAGTCCCAAAATCTCCCACTCCCATGAAATGCAAGGGTTGTAGGCTGAGTGCCAGGTGCTTTTTTTGAGTGGGATAAACTAGAAACCAGGCATGACGCCCTGGGTCTCTGGATTTGGGCAACTTTTTGGGAGAACAATGGGAAACACCTTGGCTGCAGAGTCAGACAGACTTGGTCTCATGGGCTGCTCACACCATCCGGCAGCGTGCAGTGAATTACATCTCCAGGAACAGGCAGCAATGCACGTATTAAAACAGAAGCTGGAGAAAGAATTTACATCTGTGCAAAGCAGTGATCCAAGTGTTACTATCAGGACCAAATTTTCTCACTTCCAGGAGAGCAGCTCTGAATGTGACAGTCTGTAGACTTGGGCATCACTGTCAGCCAGCTTCCTCATCTCACCGTATTTTGCAGATCCACCTAGCAGCCGTGTCCCCTCCACTCCAGCAGAGTGTCATTGAACTTGAGGTGATGGAAGAAGCAGGAGCTGAGTGGGAAAGGGGGCACACAGACCGAAGAGAGGGGGTAATTTTTTGGGGAGCCAGTAGGGAGCAGCCAAGGTGGAGAGAGGGGCTGGTGAGGCTGGGAGGTAGTTAGGGAATTGCTTGTGGGCATTGAAAGCGGGGACATGATGGACCAACTGGAGGGTCAGCTCTTGGGAATGAAAGGCCCTACTATGCCGCTACTATGTCCCCTACAATGCTTAAACAGATGTCCTCCTCAATAGCTTGTGCCACTGGTGGTGTGTACAGGGTTGGCTTCTGAAACCTCTGGGATGAACTGAATCATAGAATCATAGAATGGTTTAAGTTGAAGGGACCTTAAAGAACATCTAGTTCCAAACCGCTTGCCACAGGCAAGGACACCTCCCACTAGACCAGATTGCTCATAGCCTCATCCGACTTGGTCTTGAACACTTCCAGGGAAGGGGCTTCCACAACTTACCTGGACTACTTGTGCCAGTGCCTCACCACCCTCATAGTGAAAAATTTCTTCCTGAGATCTAATCTAAATCTACCCTCTTCCAGTTTGAAGCCATCACCCCTCATCCTATCACTACATGCCCTTGTAAAAAATCCCTCTCCAGACTTCTTGTAGGCCCCTTTCAGATGCTGGAAGGTTGCTTTAAGGTCTTCCCGGAGCCTTCTCTTCTCCAGGCTGAATAACCCCAACTCTCTCAGCCTGTCCTCATAGCAGAGGTGCTCTAATTCTCTGATCATCTCCATGGCCCTCCTCTGGACCCACTCCAACAGGTCCATTTCCTTCTTATGCTGGGGGCTCCAGAGCTGGACACAGTGTTCCAGGTGGGGTCTCACAAAAGTGGAGTAGAGGGGCAGAATCACCTCCCTTGACCTGCTGACCATGCTGGGGATGGTCAGGTTTGAGAGCTGATGGCTTCTGCCTGGGCTGCTCTGGAGGCAGCTCAGTGGGCTCAGAGGAGACAGCTGCTAAAGTCACTACTCAGTCCTGGCCAGTGTGGTAAAACCCTCGTTCCTTTCTTCTTGCTGCTGCTGTGCCTCTTGCCCCACCAGCTGTCCCTGCTCCTCCCTCCAGAGCTGCCAGAGTCACAGGGGAGCACATCCCTGCCTGGCTTGCAGAGAGCCTGAGGTCAGGATATATATGCAAAGCATGTCAAGGTCTGGAAGAGGAGGGGAGGGCCGAGTCCCTCTGAGCTGGAGTAAGATTCAGTGGCTCTTAAGGATGCCTGCAGTCTCCCTTCCTAGAGGGCTGGGAGCTTCCCATGAAGCTTTTTTTGAGATCCTAAAGGAGAAAAGCAAAGTACTGACACAAGAACTGCTAAAGTTAATCCTTACACCTCACCTGAAACAGTCAAAGACTGGATGAGAAAAGTGGGCGTGTATTTCATGAGAGATAAGAAATCAGTTTTATATCAACATGTTAGAGACAATGAAAAGAACTTGTCTTTCCTGCACAGTTTAGATAGGGGATCATGATGAGATAGGGAAAGGTCATTTAGAAAGGCAGCAGAGAATAGAGGCTTTACCTATTGAAGAGTAAATGCTGGGAGGAGTATGGTTCCCCAGCTTTAGGGACAGGGAAAAACTGAGGATCCTGGGAACAGAGCATGCATGGCTAGGCAGTGGGAACCACTGGCTTTTGGTGCTTTACGGTGTTACATAGACAAACAACTACCTTTAAGTGGATGTAACTCTGCCAATCTTCAGGAAAAACTTTGAGAATAGAAAAATAGCAAGACAAATCAAAGTCCGAAGCTCTTGTTACCTGAGCTGTGCTGGGGCACCGTGTGGAGGAAAGTCACACTGGTATCTGGCTTGGTCACTGCTGCCCCAGTCAAAAAAAAAAGGGTTTAAAGTATCCCAAGGCCCAGCCCTGCTGTCTGAAAAATCCTGTCTTGTGACTGGAAATAATGAGCCATATGACAGATGCGTTCTGTTATGCGGTGGATTTTGGTGTCACTGGTGCCAAGTTCAACACAGCTTTGTCCAAAGGGTGCCTCACCTTCCTGTAACTCCTGGCCAAAATCAGGGATGGAGAAATGCGCATCCGCACAGTGGGTGTCAGAGGCATTTCTTGAGCTGGCAGCCCGAAGTTAACTCTGCTCTGCCTGGTTCTGTGGCATGTCCCAGAACTGTCCCTGTAGAGGTTTTATAGAGATGTCCTTTTCTGGGGCAGGGAGGCTGTAATCACCCCACCTGCCAGCCGTCTTCTCTCCAATCATCTGTCTGTGCAGATGTCTCCTCAGATTGGGGTGTCTCCCTGCTGGAGGACTGTGCTTCTCCACCTTCATTTGGTGTCCGCTGTGCGGAAATGGACATCCCAGCTGCAGAAAAACTTTTGGGGAGGAAAGCCCTTGCCCATGACACTGAAGAGATTCAACACCCCTGTGGACATCTGCTGGGGTTACTTTACTGGGTGGGCCTAGAGAAGTTATTAAAGATGGATAATGTTGGTGTTTGTATATCTCCTCCTACAAAGCCTTCACTGACATTAACAGGCCCTTTGATTCCACAGCAGTCTCATGGGGATCTAGAACAGTGTTGGGCATCTTTCAGTTGTGACCTTCACCCACAGAAGAACATGAGAGACTGGGCCAGCCCAAGAACTGTCAGTGTCAGTGATGCTCTCTGCTTTCCTGTCTTTTTGAATTGGCGTTTATTTATCAGCAAATGGCTTTTTGGTAAAACTAGGGGAACACAAAAAAACCCCATGAAAATATTTGGGATTTTAAGAGAACCAAACCACTCTCAAGTTCAACAGGCTACAAACGTGTCAAGCCTTTTGAGAGTCTTCCATTGGGAATGATTCTCAGCCTCCTGTTGTCATCAAGCTTGCAGTGCTGCCATGCAAGAACCCATGGCTTGACAGCTCTTCACTCAGCAGCTCTGCTGTCCCGGTCCATTAGCTCAGAGGAGCTCACATAGCAGCACGTGTGCCACTGGTGACGTGGCAAGTCGTTCACTGTGGGACGCAGCAGCAGCAGCTACCTAATCTGGGTTTGGAGGCTCCTGCCTGATCTGTGCAGCAGGCAGCATCCAGGAATTTGGGGTCTGCATTTGTGAGCGGGGAGGATCTACTCAGGGGTGGAGAGCGCCTGCCTTCTTCTATACATGTCTGCATTTGCCAGTCTGGAGCGGCTCCTGTGGCTGATGGTGGTGACTTGAACCCCCTTTACAGTCCCCATTGCTAAGCATGAATGAAGAAGACAAGCTCTACCATTTTTTGTATTTCTTGAGGATCCCAGTGGCAGCCCAGGACCTAGGTGGAAGATGGCATCTTCTGCTTCTGCACTGAGAGAGGTCCAGCAAGAAGGCCTGGGAAAAGGCACAGGCAGAGCAACTTGTGGGCTCACCAGGGTCATGCAGAGCAAGGGGGCATGCTGCTGGACTCTCGGACATGAAGCCAAGGTCGCAGGGCTGTATAGTTCAAGACAGGACTGGTCAGGTTGCATTCAAGGCAAACACCATTTTAGCAGTAACTATCCATGCATTAGCGATGGGGTCTTTGGAGAACTCAATTTAACCTGTGGAAATAGCAGGTGTTTGATCTGGACTTATGGAGGCTGTAGCTGTGTGGGTATCATGAGCTGCCTCCTGTTGGGTACCATCAGCCTGCATTGAGTGAACCCAACTCTACCACATGTGTCACCTGAAAAAAGCTGTCCCCTTATTTTGCATGGGCAGCACAAAGTTTCATCCCCACCACCCCCAGAGCCTTTCTGAGACCTTTTCTGTGGCTGCCTTGTGTCCCCTTACAACTGGGAGAAGCAGTGGGGCAAAGAGAAGAAACAAGGATAGGCACGGGAATGGGAGTTATTGCTAGTCTTGCTCTGGAAACATTTATATTATAGTAATTCTGATTATTAATGAGTATTAATTATATTATTAATTTGTCCCTGAACTGTAAGAGATTTAAGAAAAGGAGGTGTAGGCTTTCCTTGGAGGGCCAGGAGAAGAGACCTGGGAAAGACAGCATTGGTGATCCAACTTTTCACGAACTTTTCCTGGGCCTGCGACCCACATACAGAAGAGGACGGAGGAGGCTAGTGACTGGCAGTGCTGACCCTTCACATGAGGACACTGGCTGCAAAGGGGCAGAGGAGAAAAGCAGTGGTGCAGGAGACCTGTGTGCTGCCTGCAAAGCTGCTGGTACCAGGAACACACTGCCTGGTGTGAGGGAGACCTGACTGCTGGCTGGGACTGACTGTGGCCAGGTGCCCCATGGCTTGATGTCCATCTGAGCAGCAAGGAGGGTGCCAGGAAGACCAGACCCCAACCAAACACTACCTCCACATCCCTCTGCTGAGACCTGCCCTGGCAAATGACCAAAACTCTCATTTTGGTTATTTCTTTCAGTGCAGCCCTGGGGCATCAGCTTAGCCCTGAAACCCGTCACCAAACCTCTCCCTCCTTGATCTCTTGTGTAGGGTTGGAGATGGATGCTAAGGGACCTTCACACAATATCCCCATCATGGAACATGGGCTTTGCATGGGGGACAGGATGCAGGCAGTAGCACAACCCAAGGGAAAGGAGGTTTGCAGAGGCTAAAGGAAATCATCCCCAAACCCTAAAAACCTCCTGTGCTTCAGGGCATAAACTGATCATCTGTGGGGGCTGGGAATGAATTTGTCACCATCTGCCTCTTGTTTCTCTGCTGTGGGGAGTAATAAGCGAGTGAGGAGGGGAGGATTCAGCAGTGTTATTAGTTGGAGAATGGCATTATTCCCCCTATCTGCACTGTATAAATGAGTGTGTATTTTTCATAATGGGGGAATACATGCAGGGAGAGAGAAAAAATGTTTTAAAAAAGAAAGAAGGAAAGGGGGGAGGGGGAAATGAATCGATACAACAGAAGCATTAAGGCACTCAGGGGAGTGTTTTACTGGGGCCATTAATATACTTCTCAGGTGGTAAAAGCCACTTAGCCTTTAAAAATGATAATGAAATGTTAACTACCCAAAGCATTATTGCTGAGTCACAGAGAGCCATGCAGCCCTTCAGCTCCCATCTGATCAAGGGGTGCTGGCGGGGCTATCGCCAGCCCCAGCCAGCACGGGGAGCGATGATCCGGCATGTCTCACCTATTGCATGCAGGAACCAAACACCTGGCAGCCCCCACTGTGGTGCTACGGCTGCTCCAGCACTGGTCCCGCCTGCCAGCTGTGCCCACTGCCCCAGCCGCTCACCATCCGCCACAGCTCCTGCCTGATGCTGGATATGCCATCCAGCCCCAGGCGCTCCCGGTGGGAGAAACCCCCAGTTGCAAAGGTGGAGGAGACATATTCCATGCGCTGTGTGGCCTCTGTCCTGGCGCTGTCCGAGGACTCAGCCCTTGGGAGGGCAGAGAGGTGTGAGGCCAGACAGGATCACGGAACCATGGAATCACAGAATTTTCAGAGTTGGAAGGGACCTCTAGAGATCACCTAGTCCAACTTCCCTGCTGGCGCAGGAATGCCTAGAGCACATTACTCAAAACTGCATCCAGGCAGGTCTTGAAAATCTCCAGAGAAGGCGACTCCACCACCTCCCTGGGCAGCCTGTTCCAGTGCTCTGTCACCCTCACCGTAAAGAAGTTTTTCGTTATGTTTGAATGGAACTTCCTATGTTCCAGCTTGTGCCCATTGCCCCTTGTCCTGTGTCGTGGTTTGGGCCAGATTGGCCCAATCCAGTGGAACGACAGATGCTCTCTCTCTCTCTTGCTCCACTCCCGAAGGGAGGCAAGAGAGCGAGAGGAAAAGAGAGACTTAAGAGTTTAGAGAGAGCTAAACTACTTTAATGAAATATTAATAATAAGATAACAAAAAGAAAATAATGAAATAGATACAAAACCGTATCAAG
>VYXH01001016.1:0-30686 GCA_013397275.1 Burhinus bistriatus | reverse complement strand
CTCCATGTCCAAGTGGAAACCAGGGATGAGCCACGTTCCTCAGGGCTTGGTACTGGTACCAGTTCTGTCTAACATTTTTGTCAGCGACATGGACAGTGGGACTGAGTGCACTCTCAGCCAGTTTGTGGATGATACCAAGCTGTGTGGTGCGGTCGACACGCTGGAGGGGAGGGATGCTATCCAGAGGGTTGCTATCCTGGTTGAACATGAAGTTTACCCAGGCCAAGTGCAAGGTCCTGCACCGGGCTTGCAGCAATCCCAAGCACAAATACAGGCTGGGTGGAGAACGGATTGAGAGCAGCCCTGAGGAGAAGAACTTGGGGGGTCTTGGTTGATGAGAAGCTCAACATGAGCCAGCAATGTGCGCTCGCAGCCCAGAAAGCCAACCGCATCCTGGGCTGCATCAAAAGAAGTGTGGCCATCAGGTCCAGAGAGGTGATTCTCCCTGTCTGCTCTGCTCTCGTGAGACCCGACCTGCAGTACTGCGTTCAGCTCTGGGGCCCCCAACATAAGCAGGACATGGACCTGTTGGAGCAAGTGGGGTTTGTTGGTTTTTTTTTTTTGATTTGTAAAAGCAGGTCAGCAACTCCCTAAAACCCGCAAGTCTTTTGTTTTTTGTGTTTTCCACAACAGAAACAGCAGGTGCACATGCAAGACCCATCTGCAGACTTCAGTAAAAAGAAGATTGTGTGATAACATGCGACAAAAAACCCACCAGCTTTCATAAGGCCTATATGTGTCACTATTTTTGTCTAACTGTCATATGGTGAACAGAGAGCTGCACCCTGTGCCTCATGCTGAGAGGCTGGGGTGATGTTGTGGTAAGAAAGGCTGATGCATTATCAAAGCCTGTTTTTTGAGTAAATGTCAAACCGCATCCTGTTTTGCTAAAATTCAACTTCTGTTCCCTTAAAGAGATATTTTCAAGCACATATTGAGATGTTGTCTGCTCTGATGCTGAGGTACTGTTTTCTGCTGAGACTTCTAGAGATATTTCTCCCTTCTGATGAAGACCCTGGCTATGCTAGACAAAAGGTCCCTTCAGGGTCTCCACTCTCTGCCTCCTACTCCTTCTGCCTTGCTATTGCGTTCCCAGATGTTCTGCTTCCAAAGCTCCACAAGCACTCCTCTATCTTGGCCTGTATTATTCCTACCTCTATTACATCTATACATAAAAGGTACAACGCAGTTCTTAATTTATTCCTGAGTGAGCTACCCCTGAACTACCAATTGTTTAACTTGTGCCATAAGGTAATAGCTTAATGAGAAGCAAAGTGGATAAAAGATCTCCAGAACACTATCCAGGGTAAGTAAACCCTTGGTTTTACAGTTTACGCTGCACAGAAATGGTGCCCACAGACAAGCTTCAAAGAAACACACTCTGGTTTTCCTTTCCCCTCCCCCACAGATTAGATGCTCTTTTTCTGAGTTGCATTATTTTTTCTTTCCTCCTTTGTTTTCTTATTTTTCTTATTTTCTTACTCCTCCATCATTTCTATTAAAACTAATTTTTCTTTTTACTCCCTTCTTTATAAAGACCACACATTTTGATAATACTTAATTATATTGTCTTGTGCAATATCTCCCTGCAGTTCTTTCCCTGTTTTTGTCTAAAACCCTTCCCTTCATTCTCACTAGCTTGTTCTCTTGAAAATTTTGAGAGACACAATAATTGTAGAGAATTGGATTTATATAAATATGAACTTTAAGACATCATTTTGTCCGAAGTGGGGTCCTGTACAGTTAGAATGAGTCGGGACAAATGTGTACAGAGTAGAACTCTGGTCATCTCCTTGAACCTAAGAATCCGTCCCATCATAAACATCCCATACAAAATGCTCTTGAAAATGAGCATGATGTACAGAAACTTCCCATCTGTAGCACTTCTCTGATAGTTTTCTGAGTCAAGATTTTTCTGAAATTTCTTGGCTTATTTCACCTCCATCTCTCCTCCTCATCCTACAGTTTTAAAAATAAAAATAATCAAGCAAACAAATTGACTGCCCCCCAAACATATAACCTACAAAATCTTTAACCTACAAAGTTTCCCAAAAAAGCCAAGAGTGAATGTGTTTTGTTATTTAGCAAAGAAATAGTAGCCCATGTTTTCTTACCTAAGTTAGTCACCTTAGCTCCTGTCACAAAACGTTGCTCATATCCAGAGCACAAAGACATAATAGAGTAATAAATCCCACACCCCGCATACCTATTGAGCAAAATAGGGATTGAAATTGTGAAGGCTTGATTCTGCACTGCTAACACCATTTCCACTCTGCTTTAGGAAAAATAAGTGTGCTATATCCTTGGTGTCTTCTCTTGGTGCCAAAAAAGCCTATGAAAAGAAGCAAATGGTACTTCAACTGTGTTTCTCATGCCAATGTTACATGACACGTGATCTCCATCATTTCTATTGAAACTATCTTCTGTTTTTTCTTTGCATAAACTCATGGCAATGCAGAAGAGAATTGAGATCAGAAAAAAAAGAGGGCTAAGTGCTAGACAATAACTCCTCTTGCCAAAAATCTGTTTGTCTGTGTTTGAAAATATGAATGCTTGAGCTTTGTGGTTCTGTGTGTGCATTATGAATTTTTGCCCTGTTACAAAAACATTCTCTGATATACCTTCTTTAATTCAGATTCTTCTTATTTATCTTTTTTACACCCTCATTGGATGACTTTACAGAATTATCTCCCACATCAGCATTTATAGTTTTTCCTGATTTTCTTTCTCAGACTCATTTGACCATCTCCTTCTTCGCTCTTTCTCTTTCCCCGTCTGTCTGCTACGAATCGAGTGTATACATCTGAAATCTGAATAGCCAGACAGCATGGTAGACAGCTTAGAGATGTCATGGTAAAAATAACTTTAATGACTCTAAATAGTGCATAAGAAACCAGACTGAAACTAAAAATGGAGGGTGGAGTTTTGACTCTAATGAAATTAGTGGAAGCTTTATCACTCATTTCAACGAAACTAGCATTTTAACATTTAGTTTTCTATTTTCGCTTTCTGGATCCAGTGTTAATAGTTCAGGGTCAGCACTAGGTTGCCTGCACCTAACTTGGGAAAAGTAGCATTTTTCCTTAAAATGGTATCTGGATCCTACCTTCTGAAAGTGTAAATGCTGTCAATTAGGAAAAGCATAGATGATATTACACTATGAATGCAAACTGGTTTCTTCAGGTATATATTAGTTTTCACCAGAGCCAGAGCACAGTAGGTTTGTCCACTCATGCACAAATGCACTTTGGCACCACAATGGCCATCTGGTTACCTGTTCTTAAATGTGCTGTATTGCCTGGCTCTTTTCTCTCTGTCTTCTCCTAGAGAATCCCGGTGAGGATTACCAGATTCTGCTGATTTACATGCCGTAAAAAATTACCTTCTTTTTTTATTCCAGAATCTTAAAGGAAGTCCCTGTTGCCATATTTCTTTCTTATATAGAACTGTTTAGTTGTATCACTCATCCAAAATGTAGCTTGTCTGCTCCTAAACACCTATCCCTAAGTTTCTCCTCCATTCACTTTGACCAAGCTCTGCCATAACCACTCTGAAAGTCTATGTGTGAGAATCTATTCACCAAATTTTTCTTCACTACCACAATGAGCCTGGTGCTGTCACCAAGCTAATCTCGAGTAAGAACAGAGTAAGACAGAAAAGCAGCTACCATGCCTCTTCTGAAAGGGTGTCACTTCTCATCTGGCTAGTGTTCTGTTCCCTTCCCCACCACACTTGAATTCTGCACCTATTTTGGCTAGAAATCAGCTTATTTTTTGTTAGCAAGTGTGTGAGGATTTGCAGATGACAAATACCAGAAATGAAAGAGAGGTCCTCTTCTTATCAAGTCACGCAGGCAAATATAATGGAATACGTTCTAAAACTTTGCCCCTTCCTAATTTTGCTGTAAATATTTTAAATAGGAATGCAAAAATGTTAGAATTGCTGTGTTGGTCACACTGAAAGGTCCTGCTAGACGAACACAATATGAAGAGTGAACACCAAGCAAAGACCGTAAGGCTAATGAACGCATGTAGCGATTACTTTCCTAAAATAGCCTTTTATCGCCAATGCTTTTAAGTTCAGGGATCACAGTAAAATTGAATAATCCTTTACAGTTTTGTCCTACTTTTCTCATGTCACACTGAATCCAGATAAACATTTAGTTCATAAATGTGCTTAGTAAGAGGGACTTCTTTTCCTCCTTCACATCAGTAGACATGGATTTAACAATTACTCTAAGCTGCCTTTTGCCAAGATAATAAATAATTTTAACCCTGTTTCCTAAATCAACCCTTTAGCATTTTATTCTGTAATTAATTAATATTCTGCAGCAAGAAACAAAAATATCTAAGGAAACTTATCAAGCACTGTCAGCTAGGTCCCCTGTCCAAAGTACAGTGGTGAGTTTGCACAATATTTTGAAGAAGTACCAGAACCGTCTGCCACTAGAATCTCTCAACTGCACATGAAGCCTGTGCGATATCATGCTATATTCTGCCTTTCATGAGGTCACAGAGGGGACCTTTATGCTCTCATCTGTGTTAGAAAATACTGTGCTTTTGCAGAAGAATATGCTGAAACAGAAGGTATATTGCTACAAGAGGTACTGTATGTAGTGAATCCAGCCTACCTAGGAAGTAGTTCTTTCCATAATCTCTGTCTGTGTCCCATTCTCAGTCTTAGATTCAGAATTCAGAGGCACCTTCTGTAAATAAAAGCAGAAACAGTGAGCCTCTCCTCTTTCTGGCTAAGATGTGCTAAAAAGTTGAGTTTCTGGAACTCACTCATCCTGCAACTATTTTCCCTGACTTCCTTCTTCCCCAGTTTTCATACAAAAGATTTCTTTTTGTCTTAAAAAAGAAAAAAATCCAGTGTTATATATTTGTTAAAAGTGTAGGTTTCTTTTCCTTACCTAGTATTGTTACCTGAGTCCCAGGACCAAACTGCTGAATATATGTCACAATACTACAGAAACTATCTCAAAATATACCCCTCCCCATAACAAAAATGGGAGGGAGAAATATGAACATCCCATGAGAAAAATCCAGGAAGGAGTTGTGTCATCCTGGGAGACAATCCCAGGTACTGATGCTCATAGGAGACATTGCAAGAATTCTGATAGTGCTAACAAGTAGGCCACAGAATTCACTTCCCAAAAAGAAGTGGTGTAAATGCTGTTTTACAGGAAACTGGAAACTAGCCTGGACATCCTAAGGAGTATCCTGTTGGTTATCTTGTTAAAAGAATAATATGGTAGTGGGAGGGTAGATATAGTAGACCTTCTTGTAACCTCCTTCCTAGAAGTGACTTAACTGACATGGCACTTTCTCCTAGCAAGAAGCGTGTTTGTAAACATGTTGAAATTTCTTCTCATCCCTCAACCAGACAGAGTCTTCCAAGGCCACATGTGGGAGAAGAAAAAAATTGCATGAAGCAATACAGTTGGCATGTGGCTGCTCATTAATGACCACAAACCTGCTGATTTCTGTTCAGAGGATGACCTGCTTGAGACTGTCCTGTAATGGTGGAAATACATATAGAATGGTGATGAACTGACCAAAATGTATTTCTACACATACAATCTGCAATGAAGTCTAGGCTAGAAAACCTCCCATGAAACAAACAGGAATGCTGTCAGCATTTTGTTATAGGATAAAAATATTTTTTTATGTGAGTGACTTCTGGTTATCAGGAGGAGAGGATTCTTTATGTTTTGTCCACATGTTCTTGCTAGGGATACTCTGCAGGAGTATGATCTGAGAGTAAGCTTCAGAGTTTATCCTTTCTCAGGGAGTTTTTTATAAAGGTTTCCCCAAGGAATGCACCCTACTCTGCTTGCTGTGTTCAGGTGTTGTGGGACTGTGCCCTGCTTAGTGAATGCACTGCTTGAGCTGTGGTCACCCTTCGTTCCTGGTTTGCATTCCCCACTGGCCCTTGCTATTTGTTGTCATGTTTCTCAGCAGTATATAGATAACTAATAATGCCTAGACATATTAATACAGTCTCTCCTCATAGTAGTTTCCAGGTGAAAGAAATAGAAGCCAAACCTACAGAATTATAAGGGGCTTCAGCAGGGAATGGAGTCTCTCAGGAAGGCATGTTGGAGCCACTCAGTATAAGCTTCAAGCACAATCTGTAGCAGGAATGATTTGTCCAAGCCTTGGATGCAAAATCAAGCTATAGAGTGTAAAACAAGGGAGGTTGTTTTACCATGCAAGAGCATGGTAATCTGTCTGGGAAGAGCATAACATGAACTAATGTCTGGGAGCTGAAATCATTGAGGTGCTGAAGCCTCATTGAGGTGCTGGAGTGTGTCCAAAGAAGAGCAACGAAGCTGGTGAATGGTCTAATGAACAAGTCTTATGAGGAGCAGCTGACAGAACTGGGGTTGTTTAGTCTGAAGAAAAGGAGGTCCAGGGGAGACCGTATCAGTCCCTATAACTTACCTGAAAGGAGGTTGTAGCGAGGTCAGTGTCAGTCTCTTGGCCCAAGTAACAACCGGTAGGACAAGAGGAAATGGCCTCAAGTTGTGCTGGGGGAGATTTAGATTGGAAATTAGGAAAAATTTCTTCACTGAAAGGGTTATCAATCATTGGAACAGGCTGCCCAGGGAAGTGGTTAAGTCCCCATCCCTGGAGGTATTTAAAAGACGTGTAGATGTGGTGCTTAGAGAAATGGTTTAGTGGTGGGTGGACTTGGCAGTGTTAGGTTTACAGTTGGACTCAATGATCTTAAAGGTCTTTTCCAACCTAAATGATTCTATGATTCTATGAGTCTATCAAATATCTCCTGACTGACATAAGGCAGAATTACTCAAGAGTGGAGGTGCTCAACTACTGCAACAAATTACCAAGAAAGGAGGTGATTTGTTCACTTCTTGAAGTCTTCCCATCATTACTTTATTTATTTATTATCTCAATGCAAAGTAAAATTAATTATATGAAATTTCTGGTGTGCAATACACAAGATATCGAGATGATAATTTAATCATCCCTTCTGGCCTTTTGACAGAGACATGAGCTCATGAAAATGGTAGCTTTGAAATCAGTTTCCAAACTGGCTTTTTTATAGGCCTTGGCTTTTTGATGCCAGCTGCTGGCAGCCTGAGGTCTGCTTATGGTTTATCTTTTCCAAGAAAATGAGGCATTTTCCTAATTTATTCTTTTGCAAGACTCCATTGGTTGGAGACAATAAAGGAGAGATGCATTTTCAGACCACTTGTAGCTACTCTGTAATCTGGAGTGGTTGAGTCGTCTCCATCACTGCAAAGACTGACCTATATTATGTACAGGTCATTCTAAGCAATTAAACTACAGTATAGTCAAAGATTGGCAGCTGTCTACATGTGTTCATCCTTCTTCTCAGGAGTGTTTTTGACATGGTGCAATTCCTTCTGGACCAGATCCGCCAAAGTCTGGACAACCTTATTGTCACTATAAAGATATCACAAGATGGGAATGGACAGGAATCTTGATGTTTGGGAACGTGAACAATTCTTCCCTTGCTTTTTGAACTCTCATCTGTTACTTTCAGTCTTCTTCCCAGGGTTGCATTTTGACAGTAGTCAAACTTCCATTTTCACAGCCTTCCTGCATTTCTCACATGATATCACCATCTCACATCCTTATTCAGTGCTGGATGCAATAGAACAGTGTGTTTATCCTCTAGCAATATAAAAACACTGGCATCACCCCAATCACATATCAGGGTGGGTGTGGGCACAGGTACAGGAGGACATTCTGAAGAACCTTATGAGTGTTAAACAGGAGTACACAACAAATGGAATGTGGTTGACATATCCTACCAGTGTTTCTTTTTGTGTAGAAGTTAAAAAATATATTTATTATTTTCTTTTATTCCCACTCTGAAATGTATAAATTCTTTTTTTTTGGCCAAATAAGTGTCTAAACTTCATTTGCTTGCCTTTAACGTTATTTTAGCTTCTGTACTATGAGCAAAAGAGCAACTCAGTCTTTATGGCCTATTTAGTACTTAACTTCTATGATGAGAAAGGGAGGAGTGAGGCCCTTCTGTAACAGTAGTGGGAGTTACTTTTCATAACAAATGAATGGGGGAGCTGTGCTGGTGTATAGATACTTCCATACTTCCAACTGGCAACATGCATGATATTGTAGGCCATACCAAAAAAGACTAAAGACTTCTAGTTTTTTCCTTCCTCTGCACCCAGTAAATTTATGACTGTAAAACCACAGTATCGCCCCTTCTGCCCTCCACCCCCATTTTTTTCTTCATTTAGTCTAAGATTGGACCCATTTTCGCAGATCCTGAACTGCTGTGGCACAAAAACTATTGACAAGGTTGGGATGAAACACAGGAAGTCTATTTTTCCTAATGCTGACAAAATGTATCACTATCCATCTAAATAGCGCTGTGCAGTAGACATGGGTTGGTTAATGTCCTAAATACTCTAAGATGGTTAAAAGTGAATCCTAAGTTCCAACTATTTTATTTGGGGTTACTGAATCCAATAGCCCAACAGTGGTGAGGCTGCTGCAGCTCCCTTTCCCTGGGTCCACCCACTAGCAAGGGTGAGCGTGTATTCACAGTAGGCATACAAACACATACACAATACAAATATATGTATACACACAGACAGCCACATAAATCAATACAGACAGAAATAGTCATGCAAACACAGATGGCACTAACAGGTCTGGACGTATTAGCCCCTGAGGCCTGCAGCCCCACTCCACTTCCTGGTACAGACCCCCTCACTCACAGATACAAAACCTCATGCACTCCTGCACACACACGCACACATGCGTGCACACACACACACACAGAGGCTGGATCTCAGTAACTGGCTTCAGACACTGAGTCTACCCAGCAATTGGCCCCAAACTCCCCAGTCCGCCAGTTACTTCACACACCCACATGCACGCTGAGACCCATGCTTATACACTATGGAACTCCCAGAAACTAGCCTTAGACATGCAGACTGCTTGCTAGCTGGCCCTGGATGCTCACTGTACCAGTCACTGTTACTGGAGTGTGCAAGCCTCTGAAAGCCCCACTCCAGTTGTTCATACAGAGTGTAAGTACTGGATGAGCCTTCTCTTAACAGATAAGCTATTCCTATGAGGATTGTCAGTGAATGTTCTTTAATTCAAGTTCCTTATGATACTATACATCACTGGAAGTTGTGTCATAGGACATTATTCCTACAAAAGACCAAATTAAAAAACAACTCATGTTTCTTGAATGGAAAATAAGCTAAAACTTTATTCCTAATTCAAGGAGATGGGTTCTCAGCCTCTGAGCATTAAGAAGATGTCTGTTTTAAACATATGATACTATACGATATGATACAATATGATCAATACGATATGGAAGTACAGGGAAAACCCAGCAGTGATTACAACAAAGTGGAAAGAACAGGACTGGGACAGAGAATCACCCAGAAATAATATTCAGAAGTTTTTAGAGGGAAGCATAGATCCTTTGCTATGGAAAGGTAAAAAGTATAATTTGCTGTGTTCCTGCCGATGTGATGAAGAGGACTCTTCATTTATTCTCTATACAGCTTGCCACCAGCCTAATTGAAAACAAAACAAAGCAAACAAATAAAAAAAATGTAAAAGGAACAAATACAATAATCTAGGAAATAATAGACCATATTTATCAGTGTCCCAACTGTTGTGTCTCCTGAGACCATTAGCAGAAATAACCATGTTGTATCTCCATGTTTCTCCCCTTTTTGTACCAAGGAAATGTCTTAACCTGTACAAATTTTTTACTTTTATACTGAACTAATATCTTTACACACAACTTTGTGTGTTAGATGAGTGAGCTGGTGGCCTCTATAATGGAGTGACTGCATCAGTGGACAAGGGAACAGCTAAGAATATCATCTACCTGAACTTCTGTAAGGCCTTTGATATGGTCCCCCACAGCATTCTTGCTGCTAAATCGGAGAGATATGGGTTTAATGGATGGACTGTTGCGTGGTAAGGAATTGGCTGGATGACCATGCCCAAAGACTTGCAGTCAATGGCTCAATGTCCAAGTGGAAACCAGTAACGAGTGGTTTCCCTCAAGGGTCCATACTGGAACCGATACCATTTAGTACCTTCACTGATGTATCATTGAAAATGGGATTGAGTGCACCTTCACCAAGTTTGTGTATGACACCAAGCTGAGTGGTGCAGTTGATATGCTTGAGGGAAGGGATGCCATCCAGAAGGACCTGGACAGGCTGGAGGAGTGAGCCCATGTGAATACCATGAAGTTCAACAAAGCCTAGTGCAAGGTTCTGCACCTGGGTTGGGGCAATCACCAGGATCAGTACAGACTGGGGGATGAATGGCTTGAGAGCAGCCCTGTGGAGAAGGACTGGTATGTCAGCCAACCATGTGCACTTGCAGCCCAGCCAGCCAATTGTATCCTGGGCTGCATAAAAAGAAGAGTGGCCAGCAGGTCGAAGGAGGTGACTCTGCCTCTCTACTCTGCTCTTATGTGACCCCACCTGGAGTACTGCATCCAGTTCTGGGGGCCCCCAACACAAGAAAGCCATGAACATGTTAGAGTAGGTCCAGAAGAGGGCCACAAAAATGATCAGAGGCATTGAACACCACTCCTATGAAGAAAGGCAGAGTTGGAGTTGTTCAGCCTGGAGATGAGAAGCCTCCAGGGAGACGTTCTTGTGGCCTTTCAATATACAAGGAGGCTTCTGAGAAAGATAGAGACTTTTTACCAGGACTAAGGACAATCATTTTAAACTGGAAAAGGGTAGCTTTAGATTAGATATAAGGACGGAATTTGTTATGAAGAGGGTGGTGAGACATGGGAGCAGGTTGCCCAGAGAAGCTGGGGATGCCCCATCACTGGGAGTGTTCAAGGTCAAGTTGGATGGGCCTCTTAGCAACCTGATCTAGTGCAAGATGCCCTGCCTATGGCAGGGGTGTTGGACCAGTTGATCTTTAAAGTTCCCAAACCATTCTGTGATCCTATGATTGTTATCCAGTAAAGTACAAACCTACTCCCTCTAATATCCTTCAAAAAGGACACAAAAACATAATTGAGATTGTGTTCATACTCACCCTCAACTCTACCAGGTCACTTTTCAAATGCATCTCCCAGTCCTGATTTTAAAGGAACACGTGCTGAGACTTCCACTACTCTCGCTGGGAACGTCTTTTAGCCATATGAGAAATTTACTTATAAAAAGTATTTCCTGGTAGTTAATTAAACTTCTCCCATTTGTTCAGATTCATCCCGTTGTTCTTTGTAAATCTTTGTAAATATTTGTTCAGATTTATCCCACATATATCCTCAAAACCCCTGCTTATTACTTTCACTGCAGGCATGAGTCCCTTTCCAATGCTTACTAAAAAGTATGATATATCTGATATTTCCCTTCTTTACTTTCTGGAGAAGTTGTCCTTAATTCTCATCTTTTTCCATGTGTTTAAACAGTATTTTGAGAAAGAATTTCTCTGCTAGATAGCATTGATTTTATTTGAGTTCTGGAAAAACAATAACAGAAAACACATCACACGTGATTTTTCAAACTCGCCTGCACAAAGCTCGGCAAAGCACATGGAGAATAACCCCACAGCTGAGAACAGATTTAGTCTGTATCCACTGATTCTAGTACTAGTAAGCAAGCTCAGCCTTTAAGTGGCACACTAGCCTACCTTGGCTGTCCACACCAGACTGCTCACCAAAACTGCATAGAGCAAGGCTTTGCCACAGAGAATGAGGTACGTGAGCTTCAGAGAATTTCCATTTCGCAAATAGGACTCTGCAAATCAAACACCATTTGTGTATTGAATTATCATCATCATGAGAGACTAGATCTAATGTAGTTTTAATCAAATAAGAACCCTTGAAATCTTTAGCTAAGCGACACAGAGGAACTAGAGCCAAATGAATGGCTCTGTTGACATGAGATAGCAGCGGATGGGAAAGAACACTGTGATTCAAAGAATGCAAAGAGACAGGAAGTCTAGGAAAGACAGAGATTAGCTTTATGCTAAGAAAGTATGCACTGATTGGGAATGTTTAGCCACTGTGTTGCCACTTTTACTGAAAACTAGGCTGTTCATGTGAATCCCCTTTTAGGAACTCAAGCTGAACCACGAGATACACACATTTTTCACTCATTATTGTCAGTGGCCTTGTGAGTGCTGCTGATATATTATGGAATCTTTACATAGCCCAGAATAATATGGCGTCTAGAACTTTTATTCTCAGATTTTTCACTCTTAAGGAATTGCAGTAGTATTGAGGCACCAGCCTGATCTTGGTTCAGCCGTAAGATTGCTGAAACATTAAAGAAGTTGATGAAAAACAACAGTGTGTAAATATGTATACATAGAGGAAAGAAACATAGTTTTTGATATGGATATCCTCACAGTTTGGAGATGAACGTGACTTGTAATGAGAAATATTCTGAATTTGATACTAAGAAATATTCAGAATCCCGGATTCTGAATCTTGATATATAATCACTTGGCTACGTATGAATTTTTTCTTCTATGTCTGAGCAAGCACCTTCCCAACAGAAGGCAGTGTTAAGGACTGGAGGAGATGACAAAAAGAGAAAATTACACTCTATAGGAAGATTCCACAATTTCTTCTATTATTTCGAAAAGGAATCATAAAGAAGAGCTAAGAAACCAAAACAGAGCTACATATAGCATGCACATACAACTCTCCCAAAGTCTTTTTTCTTTTTTTTTTTTAATCTAACATACAAATCACTTAGATGAGGAAGTACAAGTTATTCTTTTAGTAGAAATCTCACACACCTTGTACTTTGTAAAACTGGAATTAAAATACATACAGATATTTTCCTGTGAGGACACACATACCTTCTGTGACTGCACAACCTGAAAGACAAAAATGAACTGAAAGTCACATTTCTCTTCAATGCAAACAGAACACAAATTTTAGAAGTTTCAGTTTACAATATACTGCCTGATTCATTTTACTATACTCTATATTTTATTATACTACACATTTTACTATGTTACAGAGATTTTTCAGTGAAAATCTGAAGGTACCTTTGAAAAACTATAGATGTATAATGATAATGTAGATACAGAGGGCTAGGAATATGTTCATATTTACATATATATTTGTACTATAACAACTCCCTGTATAGAAGTTGTATATAGATGTGTTTCACATCATAACCCACACCCTTTTGACTTGTGATTTCTAGTTTGTCCTGTATGTTGATACATATTTTTTACTCACCAGCATCACCGTAGATTAATTTCTGTATCGATTCCAGTGTTCCATTCTTAAAAAAATTGGCAACACACTCAAAACGATTCAGAGGGTTTAACCATTCCTGGGCTGAGATCCTCAGTCGGCTGGTCAATGAGTAGGTACTCCCATTCTGTGTGGAAAACTCATCTGTCCCCACCCCTTCTGTCCTCTTAGCACCATTCACCTTCCAGACTAGGTTCAGGTGGTCAGGGTAGAAACCAGAGGCTAGGCATACCAGCGTGGCCTTGCTTTTCTGTTGGATCTCTTGCTTTGATGGGGAAAAGATGGCCACAGCTGGAGGTGTGATTTCATCGTTCTTCCCTGAAACAGAAAGCAATATGGCCCAGAGCTTCTTTTACTGTCTTCAGTCAGAAATGCCTTAAAATTGTATTATATTTGCGCTGTGTGACTCCTGATATATCTAGCCTTTTAACAACTGTCTATTAGACAATTAATATCTATTGGATAGATAGACACCAGGAAACTTACAGCATTTGTCTTCACTTGTTACACATGAACATAAAAGATCTGGCTACAGATATGCATGAGTGTATTTCTAGTATTGTCTCTGTCAGAAGAATAGGAAAGCTGAAAAGAAGCTGAGCAAACCAGTAGGCAGAAAAGTACCCAGCAGTGCTGTAAGGCAGCACTTTGTACTAATAGATAAGAGTCTGTGTTATAATGCACAAGCATCTTCAACTGACTGCATTACATTCACAGAGATGTAGTAAGACATGATGGCTATGGCAGTGTTCAGAATTACACTGCCATGTGATACCCTACTTGGACCCCCCCCATCTAAGAGGTGACTTGAAAGGAAGGAGCTAATCTTTCTCACTGTCTTAAGTGAAGAAAACTTTAGGTAGGTGATCTGAATCTGCCTGGGACAATTTTTGCTTTAGGTCTTAATTTGCCATCCTTTTTTAAGACTATGAAATATCTCTTTATGTTATTTATTATTTAGGTTATCCTAGGTGTGAGAAGCCCTCATCCTAGACTACATATCTTCCCAAAATGACGCAAGAGTCTATACAATCACAAACAAAAAGTTGTCCCCCATCTGAAAGTGTTTATACCTGCATAAAACTAAAGACAACAGATTTCTACAGTCAAAAGGATGTACAAAAGTAACAATCAGGTGTTGCTCAGAAGCTAAACAGTGACCCTAAAAGCCACCTTTCTTTTTTTTTCCGTATACTTTATTAGAGTGCCTTTTTAACTCATCTAGCATGATAAATCCACCAGGTCTGCAGAGTGCACATGGAAACAGAAAGGCAGAGAGAACTATGGAGCCAAGGATAAAACCTTTACTTTTTTTTGGTGTGAAGGCACTATAAATTCTACATGCTCTTCCTGATCGTTCTGTCCTTTCTAGAGTGGAAAGAATTAGCAGAATTAACAGAAATTTACATCTTGCATAGAACTTGACCCCTAAGCCCTAGTGTTTGCTTTCAGCTGTTAGCCTTAATAGTGATTGTCAGTGCTTACTCTACAAAGATCCCTGTGAAACATGTGAGCTTGTACAGACTTCAGAAGGAGTAACAAGATAGTAATGGAGAAGGCCTGGCACTGCTCTGCTTTCCTTCCAATGGATATGAGGAGAGGCTGATCACTTTTACTGCTCCCTTCTAGTACTCGGCTTTATGAATTTTTTCCTATCCTAAAAGTATCTGTGACATAAGTTCATTGGCTCATAGCCTAAACGGCTAATGAGAAAAGACATTGAAACAGATAGGGAGCACACAAAAGAAAAATGAGAGAGATTTAACAGACTAAAATAAAAAAAGGCAAAGAGGAAGGTAAGTAAAAAATGTGGACAGAAAGAATAAGAAAGCTACTGGAAAGACAAAGAAAGCCACAGAATGAGCATGCTTGAAATGGAATAAGGAGACTGGTACAAGCAAGAGCACAGACAATCAGAAAAAAAGTGTTATCAACAGCCTATCCTGTTTTGATCTTTCAAAGTGTTCATGGCAGACACTGGCACAATGCTTAATCACTTCTATGACTCAACTCACACATTCTCTGTCACACATTCTTCAACGACCTAAGAGGAAAAAATATCACAATTCTTCCATTCTCATCATGGCAAGGTCAGTGTCATGTTTTCTTGTTATCTTTCACTCCTACTCTCATTTTAAAATCATCTGTGTATATGCTATGTATCATTAATGCGAAGGAAATTTTCAAGTGTCCTCCATATTGAGCACATGGGTTAATCACAGCTACTTACCTATAGCTCTAAGCACAGTGCCCACTCCAAAGGTAAGTGGCGCAGTTAAAAAGCACAGCTGTACAGAGTCAGACTATAACCCACAGTGTCATTATGCTCTTCTTGCCAGCCACTTAGTTCCTTAAAATGGTACTGGTTAAAGGAGCCGACACCAGTGTGTATTTCTACAATTTTCTATCAAACATGGCAGTAGCAGATGGAAAAGGTTCTTTTGCCCTGTGATTCCAAAATGCCTTGATATAGGTGATGTTAAATCCTCTCCTGGGAGGGGAGAAAGCAGAGAAAGCAAATGGGGAAAAAGAGAAAGAATAGAGGAGAAAAGTGCACTGAGAGAAAAAGAATATAGTCCTTTTTGAGAATTAGAAATAATGAAAAGGACTATTAGAGGAAGCCAGTGTCCCAAAGCAACTTTAGGCAGCCTCCCCACCATCTATGGAGAGGAGAGCAAAGTACCAGCAGACTACGCTTTCCCTGCCTGATTCAGCAGACACAAAAATCCTGACTCTACCTCTGAAATATTGCTTTTGATTGTTACATAGATGAACTGCAAAAAATTTGCAGACCAAAGAAGGATCTTTCATTCCCAACCTCTATAATGTTTTCTTGGAGAATGGGAGGAAACAATAATTTCTTCCTTTCTCCCTTCATGAAGTTCCCAGTAAGGGAAGACAAAGGCAACAAACACAAGGATCTCAAAATTTATTCCTGCAAATCCTACATTTCCGTATTAGCACATCTCATTTTAGTAAGCAACCAATAAAGCATTAGTCCTGTCCTTATAGCTATATGAAAAATTATCATTATTATCCTGTTAATTAAGAATGCTTTTGTCCCCAAACCAGTAACACATATATCATGGAGATCTGACTTCTGTCTTACCTAGGACTGTGAGCTTTGTCCCACTGCCAAAGTACAGTCTTTCATTATTCACACTGTTTTGCACCTGCAGGAAAACCTCTCCTCTGCTCTCAGTCCTCTGAGCCAAAGCTGTGGACTAACCCTCCCTTCATGTGGTACCAGCAAAAGAAGAAACACAAAGTATATTAATTTATGGTCCCCTAAAAAAAAGAAAGGTCTTTAAGGGAACACCACCACATCTGTATGTCTAACCAGGTGAGATCAATCTCAGAAATACCTCTTCCAGAGCCTTTTTCTTCAGGTTTAGGTGAATTGGTCGTTGCAGCTTTCACCATTTCTTTAGAGGACATTTATCTATTTATCTAGGTGTATGATTACAAAATATTTCCCATATGCAGACAGAGTAGTTTTCTTTGCTTATTTTCAACTAAACAGCCTAATTTCCTTAATTTCCTCATTTCCTTTCAACATCATGAATATTCTTCTCTTGTAAAATAAATGTCTTTTTTTTTTTTATTTACAAAATAACACAGGACCCTGGTCCACTGTCCCCACTGTAGCAGTTCCTAAACATCCCTCCCATTCCCCTTCCCTGGAGGGAACTCTGCTTTTATTCTTTCTGTTCTCTTAGCTATGGTTATTAAAGTTAACTGCATAATTGTCTATGGTCAATGATGGATCAGTGTATTGATTTTCATCAGCTCAGGCACTTTAGATTCACACTGGATTTCAAAAAATGTGCTGATCACTGAATTTTTCCTATGGACATTGAATTTTATCAATTGTAAGCATTTTACTCTGCAGTGGAATGGTGTGGTACAAAATCCTGAGGCATCAATTCTTCCGACTCTGGGAGCAATACAATAAGAAGAGACAACTATCATTTATCAGTCTTAGAAGCAGCCTTGTTTTCTGCTGGATTTGGAGACAGTCCAAATCCAGAAGTGTGGCCCAGAAAGAAACATTCCCTGAGAGCTACCTTTATTTGAAATGAATCACATATTCTGTTTCTGTGGTTTTCAGTGGCCTTTTAGCATCTATTCTGAAATACTAAGACTGTTGTCCTAAATGATCTTTTTATCACCATCCTGATGAGCCTGTTTTGTGGAAGGAAGCTTGCTGTTCTGTGGATAGTTGTTTACTCTAACAACAAGGAATTCAACAACTGCAGAGAGCTGTTAGTATTGCTTATGATAAAGTTGATCTTTTATTTGTGGCTTCAGTTTTGTCAATTAAAAGTGCTAGTATACTTATTTGTCTTGCCCAGTTATCTGAGATAACACATGCTTTATTTTACCCTGAAAAGATCCAAAGTAATTTAAGTTTGTAGAGTCTTGATTTTGTTTTCTAGAACTGTCCAAAGTGTAACTGTAACTCAGTTCTTTCCAGACAGATAGCCTTTCATTGACTTGTCCTTAATCACCTGTAGCCCCAGGAGAACTAGCATTATGGAGAGTAGTTATACTTTTGGGGAATAGTGATTTTTGCAGATGTCAATTTATTAAGACAATATACTTATGATATACACCTATTTTTTAACCCATTCCTCATCCTAATTCTTTCTATGGAAAACTTTTTATTCACTGAAAATGCATTCATTCAGTTCTCCAAACTGAAATGTGTGTCCCTACCTAGAGTACTGAACTTAGTCTATTCTCCAAAGTAGACTGGCTAACTAGCACATCAGGAAAACACCAGTTTAATAATGAAAGGAAGAATAAGGTTAAAGTGAAGTTCTTTAAAGAAAATACCTGAAATTTGAAGTGATTTAAAAGAGAAAACAGAAATTTCTTACCTATTACCGTAAGTTTTGTGCCATCGCCGAAAATCATGTTATTGGTGGTCACGGTGACAAAGTGTTGTATCATAAGCTAAGAAAAGGGATGCACTGCACTTGACTTAAGGAAAGAGAAGCTTAAGCAATGTTTACTGTGTCTGGAATCCCAAAGATCCCTCAATCTCTGTCTGAAGGGCTTTGGCAGAAAACCAGCTTGAAATCCCATTGTATAATGTGTAGCATTTATAAAAACATTTCCCAGAGTTTTTTGATACTTACTTTTATTGTCTATATTTCACCTCAAGTTTTTTTACAACCTTTATCACCAATGTTATCTCATTGATATTACCTCGTATTCTCATTTTGCAGATGTTGAAAACATGCAGACGTACCCAAAGGGGTAGAGGCTGTCATTGTCTAGAAATATAATTCCTCTACAACTAGAGCTTCCTTACTGTCAGTCTTGTACTCTGAGCATTGTGAAGCCTTCCTTTCTATAAATTGTGGAGTTAATAATAAAATAATACTTGCTTTGTAGTTGCCATAGTCACATGCCTTTTCATATAGGTGGTTCACCTTTGTGGCACTGATCGAAAAGAAATCCATTTGTTTTCCCTTCAATGGCAGGCCAGCCATCTGGAATAGCCTTTCAGGATCCCATTCAATTTTCTGATAGGTTAACAGTAAGCCACACAAAGAGAGTCCAGAAGAATCAGTTGGCTGGTCTCAGACAAACCCTAGATATCCATTAGGAAGGACCGCAGTGAGAAAGTGTGGAGAAGGATTAGAGAAAACCTTTGTGCTTGCAAGCATGAGTCAGTCAGTGAACACCGGAGGCTTATTAAGAGAGAAAACCCCAACACATTTTATATAGTGCCTCTGAGAGATACCTGCTACATGTCAGAATTCTTTTTCTAAACCTTTTATCACACAAGAACAATTGTGGGGTCTATTGCAAGCATTACTACATCAGGTAAAAATACTAATTCTCTGCTTCACATACTCTGATAGGTTTTAGGTGCATTTGCAGTCAGCCTGGTTTGCTGAAAATGATTTAAATGTCTCAGAATCTCCTGGCTTGTTTTCCAGAGAGGGCAGGCTTGGTTCTCAGATGATGAAAGTAAATCCTAGCACACTAGGTCTGTCCAGAAAAAACAAGACAGAACATGCAGAATTCTTTGTAGCTGTTTTACCACAGTCCCACAAGGCTTATGCACATATGGGTTTTTGTAAAGGCCTTCTGGGGAATGTATCATTGTGGTTCACCTGTCCCCACAATGATACAACCTTGTACAAAAACAATCCCACCCATGGCCCCACCCTCTCATTTTTGTCACCCAGTCACCATGAAAGATTGCCATGGGAACCACAGGCCACATCCTTCCTCTGCCGTTGCTGTTTCTGTGTGATATTGCGATTACCTCTTAGTGTATGCATTATCTCTGAATTTATAATCCCGACATTTTTCTCCTATAGATCAAAAAAGTATTTTTTTCTTTTATTAGCTGGTTTTAAATGCAGTTATTTTTCACTTGGTACCTTCATGTCAGTGTTCATGCTGCTTTCCTTCCCACACTTTTTTACTTCTGCCCAGGATGATAAACAGGCCTCAAGCCCACAGTAACCGGTTTGCATTGAGAGCGATTTGCTTACTACAGACTGGTGTTTCTGTGTGTAGCCTGCCGTGATGGTGAATACCCTCTTTGGTCTGTGCTGCACTTACCAGAGTTGCTCTGCAAGGGAGGGAAGTAGGATGCTGAGCTTTTAAGTTTGTATTCCTCTGACTGCCCTGTTACAGCAAACCGAAGTACAAGCTTCTTCCAGGTGCCTGTGACCCTGACTATGAAAAGGCTTCATCTAGGACTAAGAGCGTGCCTTCGTTTTGGAGACTGTCTGAATGGGGTGGGGACTGACAGTGACAAGTAACAGGATAGTTTTATTTCCCTCCCTTACACATAACTAAATGGAGACACAAAACTATATTTTTTCCCCCCATAGGTTTGTCCAGATATGATGCAACTCCCAAGAGGGAAAGATCTGTGCCAGTCAGACTGTGTGTACCAGCAAACACTGAGGCAATACAGGGAAAGACAGACACATGAACAAAGCAGTTTAGGCTTGGGGCATATGCAGCCCATTCTAGCAGAGTCTTCTCACATAAAAAGTCAGCACACAGGCAGCAACATGACCAAGTACCTGCAGTAAATATGTTGTTCATATTGCTCTTTAGTGGTTTCACTTCAGTCTGCCTTGATATAAAAAACAGGCTGTAAGTACAGGACACAATCCTTTGAAACAAGGTAATTCTACTAGGAAAATCACAAATTATTTATTCTTGTTTTCAGATACCACAGAAGAACCCATAATTTCTGATACAACCTGTTCAGCTGGGAACAGCTGTTAGTGTCCCGGAGAAGAGGATGAGAAACATAGGCTAAGTTGAAACATTTAGGACCAAGACATAGGACTGCAGAAGGTAAGATATTGGACAGGTGATCTCAGGTGCCCCTACAGTATCCTCTCTTCTACAACAGCTAAACTGTGTGCTTAAGTCACTAATTATGGGAATGACTGCAGACATTTGTCTTTGTGTAGACTGAATTATTTTTAAAAATATGTTTAGGATTTTATTTGTCTGGCTCTGCCTAAATAATAACACTAATAGTGGGATATTATTTGCCTGCCTGGGTCTTAGTCTGCCTCTGATCTCAGCACTTTTTATTCAGGGTCTAAAACCATGCTACTAAAATTCATTTAAGATTACCTTGCCTCCTTCTCCGGTCTACAGCTACATTAGTGTCCTTACTGTCACTGACTCTCTCACATATGGTGTCTTTCATTTAAAAACAAGCAAATCATGTCTGTATTAATTTTGAAGGATCATTTCTACGTGGTTCTAACATCTCCTTAGGGCATGTTCATAAGGCAAATTCCAAGACATGCCAGCAGAGACCAGTCTTGTCCCACTTCAGTGTTCATCTGTAACCTGTCAAAATGAAAGGCCTTGTAGGCCATGAATGCAAATGAGTGAGAAGAAGAGAAGAAAGGAAAAACAGTTCCTTGATTTTTATTTCCATGTCTCTCATAGGAGGCTTCATGGGCCAAGCTGTGTAAAACTTCAGACAACAAGGAAAGGTGAGAATATACAAGCAAGAGACATTTAGGGCCATAATTTCTAACAACAGTATCATTTTAGTGGGGGAATTTCACAGGAAAATAGTGATCATATCACTTACATCAGTCCTGGATTCTTCTTTAGAGTTTATGGAAGAAGCAGCTACACAGAAGGAGGTGCAACTGGAGATGCCCTGAGCTTTACAGAATTTTTTTAGTTCTTTTAATAAACATTCAGTAGTTTTGTCCACGAACCCCTAAACTTTAGCAACAGCCACTTTTCAGGCATGTCTGTTTACTGAAAAGGTAAGATGATGGAAGGAGAGGTTGCGTAAAATCACATCCTGTTGTGGATTGACTGACTGGCTGCCAAGTGCCCACCAAGCCCCTCTATCACTCTCACTCCTCAGCAGGAGGGGGGGGGGGGGGGGGGCGGGGCCAGAGAAAATAAGATGAAAAAGAACTTGTGAGTTGAGATAAAGGCAGTTTAATAAAGAAAAAGCAAAGGCCGCCTGCAGAAGCAAAGGAAAACAAAGATTTATTCTTGACTTCCCATCAGCAGGCGATGTTCAGCCACTTCCTAGGAAGTAGGGCCTCAATACATGTAGCAGTTGCTCCAGAAGACAAATACCTTAATAAAAAATGTCCCCTCTCCTCGTTCTTTCTCTTAGCTTTTTATTGCTAAGCACTACATATGCTATGGAATATCCCTTTGGTTGGACTGGGTCAGCTGTTCTGGCTATGTCCCCTCCCAACCTCTCATCCACCCCCAGCCTAAGTAGCCCTTGGAGTGGGGTCTGGGGTGGAAGGGACAGGTTTGGAGACAGAACCTTGATGCTGTGTGAGCACTGCTCAGCTGTAGCCCAAACACTGGTGTGTTATCAACACCTTTCTAGCTACGAATACAAAGCATAGCACTATGAGGTCTGCTGTGGGGAAAGTTAACTCCATCCCAGTCAGACCAAATACACATCCCTGTGCAGATAGTGATGCTATACTGTCCTGCGTATGTATATTTCCTTTATTTCATTCCCTTTGTCTCCCTTCTCTTCCAGCTTGTGTCTACTCAAGCTTCTTGTTAGAGGCCATTGATTTGCACCCAAGTTGTTCCACTAAAGAACAATATTGTTTCCCAAATGTTTATCTTCTGCTCCCAACCCAATGCCTGTATTGAATGATTAACACAAGGTTATCTGTCCTGTTATTTCTGTTCTAAGTCAGTTCTTGTCTCACAGAAAACCTGAGAAACAGGAGCTGTGGTGGGAAACATCTCTGTTTAACATCTTCATTAATGATCTGGATGATGGGGCAGAGTATACCCTCAGCAACTTTGCAGACAACACCAAAGTGAGGAGTGGCTGGTACACTGCAGAGTCATGCTGCCATCCAGAGGGACCTCGACAGGCTGGAGAAATAGGCCAACAATAACCTCATGAAGTTCAACAAGAGGAAGTGCAAAGTCCTGCACCTGAGGAGAAATAATCCCGTGAACCAATATACGCTGGGGGCGACCCAGCTGGAAAGCAGCTTTGCAGAAAAGGACCTGGGGCTCCTGGTGGACAGCAGGTTGAATGTGAACCAACAATGTGTCCTTGCTGCAAAGGCAGCAAATAGTATCCTGGGCTGCATTACACAAAGTATTGCCAGCAGGTTGAAAGAGGTGATCCTTCCCCTTTATTCAGCACTGTTAAGGCTAAACCTGGAGTATTGTGTCCAATTCTGTGCTCTTTACTTCAAGAGAGACATGGACATCCTGGAGAGTGTCCAACAAAGGGCCACAAAGATAAGGGGAGTGGAGCACCTCACATAGGAGGAGAGGCTGAGACAGCTGGGACTGTTTAGCCTGGAGAGAGAAGGCTCAGGAAGGCTCTGATTAATGTATATAAGTACCTGAAGGGAGGGTGCAAAGAGGATGGAGACAGGCTCTTTTCAAGCAGTGCCCAGTGACAGGCCCACAGGCAATGGGCGCAAACTGAAACACAGGAGGTTCCTTCTAAACACAAAGAAACACTTTTTTACTGTGAGGGTGACTGAGCTCTGGAGTAGGTTGCCTAGGGAGGTTGTGGAGTCTCCATGCTTAGAGATACTCAAAAGCTGTCTAGACACAGTCCTTGGCCACTGGCTCCAGGTGGCCCTGCTTGAGCAGGGGGTTTGAACAAGATGACCTTCAGAGGCTCTTTCCAATCTCAGCCGTTTTGTGATTCTGCAAAACCCTTACAGTAGTTGCAGGATGACTGCATCACATGGTATAGCATCATTATCTGCATAGAGATGTGACTACACATCCTCTTCTTCCATCATCTTACCTTTTGAGTAGCCAGTATGACCTCTAGACTGCAGGTAGGCTATTATTGACATTCATTACGAATATACAGCTGTTTACACAGATGTGCTTTAGATGTCACTGCTGAGCATCTAAAACAAGTACGTTTGACTATGATTTCTGTACCTACAGCTCCCCTGACACCTTCTACAGCAACAGACAAAGGAGAATAAATATAAGGTCAGGGAGTGTGGCAAGGAGGAGAGTAGCTATTTCATGAGAAACTTCTTAGAAATAGCTGCTTTTGTGCAATGCCACTTCATGCTGGCAAAAGAAGTACTGCATAGGAGAATATTGTATCTCAGAGTTGGATTAGTGAATTGTGACTGCAGAACTTCAAGATGGCAATGACCACTAGAGGTGTCGCTGGTTTTCTGCTACCACCTGGAAATTGCACAGCTGTGACCAGTCAATAGCCAGCTCATTAATCTGGTGAACGTTGAAAGCTGTTGATAAGTTTGTTTTCACAGGGTCTTAAAATTGCGTTTGCCACTCTAAACTAAAAATGCTCAAGCGCTGAGAAATAGAAAGGGATCCTTCCTCTGTTATGTTCCCAGAGCTGATAAAGTTGGTTTTCAGTGTTTATGCAAGAGGTCTGAGTTATGATTTTCAGGAACAGGTAATTTATTAAAAGAGAATAAAAAATAGTCTAAAAAATCACTCAAAAGTCACTCCCAAAGTTACCACCATGGTATTCATATCCCTTAATGATTCCAGTATAAACTACTTTTCCTAAAACTTTCACAGAGCATTTGGATAACCAGTAATAATTCCTGACAGCAACAGAGTGAATGTGTTTGGTACCTGCGTAAAGATGACCTTTATACAAGATCAGAGGCTGAAGAGAATAAGGAACTCAGTGTGTTTCTGCTATGTGAGAAACAATGCTTTCCCAGTGCTTCCCTGCTGTATGTCTGTAGCCTGATATGAACAGTGAGTAGATCGTGGACCTGAGACTGTTCTGAGGAGCAGATGGGTGCTCCCTGGGAGCAAGGAGTGATGTGTTACACTTGTTGCTGAGCAACTCCTGGAGTCAGAAGAATATTGGCTACCAGTGTGTGCAAGGAGTGGTGTGTGAAGCTGTCTTTCAGATAAGTGTTTGGAGGACTGAAGTAAGTCTGGGATGCAACTAGATTTAGCTGCTTCAGTGCCTCCACAGTGTCCAGGGTGCGACTACAGGAGTTTCTGTCATGCGTCCGGATTTCCCTAGCCAAGAACAGTTTAGCTTCTTCTAGAGCAGAGCCTGGAAGCAAAGTAACATTTATGTAGCATGGTCAATCAGGAGACTAGGACTCTGGCATGAAATTGAGTGATGCACCCTGACAGTACAAAAGCCTCCCAGCAATTTTGGTGAAATGGAATGTGAGGATCTTTTACAGCTCCCAGCTGATTCCCACTTCTCGCTCTCACCAGCTATTCCCATCACCTCCCACTTTTTGTTTTGCTGTAATCAAATAGTATGTTCCACTTCAGCATATCTAGATTTCCCACATCAGTGAACAGTATAGTACATTTGCTACCTGTGATAGTTAATGTGCTTCATGTGCTATGTCTTCCATACAAGCATATGAGACAAACAATTGGTCTGTGCTCAATGGTATGCAGACTGTCAAAAGACATGACCTAAAAACAGAAGCCCAAAATACACAAGTGTATAACCACAATTTCTTAAAGATATCTTCTGCTCTTTTGTGTGCTGTTTCCCTTTCTTTGAAGAAAAGGTAAGTCCTAGGTTATGCAATAAAAACAGGAGCACAGACAGGCAATGGCAGGTAGGGAAACCCTAATAATACCCTGCCCTCACTTTTCCCAGGCCCATCACGGAAGAGCAATTAGTTCATCAAACCTCATCTCTGCAAGCAATGAAGACAGACGCACAATGGGAGACAATTTCTGCCTTCAACTGTCCCTCACAAGGTGAGCACCAGGTGATGGCAACTTTTTGTGGTTTCCTTTCTCTGCCCATGAGGTTTTGCCACAAAGAGATGCCTTGGTCCAGCTCAGAACTGTATGCATTTCTGTGGCAAGGAAGAGAGGGATCCTGCAATTAAGCGGTGTGTGGAGCAGGTGAACAAAAGTGCTGCAGGGCACACAGTTGCTTGTAAAGCTGCCAAGGAATAATGGAAGGTATGCTTGTTTCCTCCCACCTCTATTGGTGCCATCCTCCTGTGTCCATAATCAGAGGCTGGGCTCTCCTCCCACACCAATCAATTTCTCATTGGGCACCTCTGTCTTTGGGTGGATCATCAGTATGTGGAAGAACCTTGAATTCTCCTTCTGCTTTATACTCTTTTCTTGGTGCTATGGTGAAGTCTGTGGGAAACTAGTTGCTCAGAACATGGCTGTGCTTCTGTAGCACCATTCTTAAGAAGTATCTGCTGCCTTTCACTAACCACGTCAGCAGTGCCTCAATTCTTAATGCTGATCTATGGGTTTGTATTTCTGAAAGCTTTTTGTCTTTGAATCTAGATGCTGCTGCACAGCTTTGTCTGTCCCTCTTCCCTCCAAAAAGTCCTGCCTCTATTCCCCCACTTCTTCCTTGTCTTTCTTTTGCTCTTCTTCTGTTCCAATATGTCTTGCTCACATTTTTCAGACTCCGTCTCTCACTCAGGCAAGGTGGGGATTTTATCTTAGTGCTCAATCCTCTCGCTGTACCGTGTGATCACTCGCAGCACAGAAATACGTTGCTGCATCACTGGATGTCACATTCTTGATCATCATCACAGAGTGATCATTATTGTCTCTGCTTATGTCAAACTTGGCCTCGCTGTAACCTCCTTCATAAGAGTTCTGCATCCATGGAGAAGTACTGGCTACTAACTTCAGACCATTTCTTGGAGGCTGCTGGTACCAGAACATATAGGCAAGGGTGGTATAATTCTGGTAGCAGGAGATGTCAACAGTCTCTCCAGCTCTTTTAAGGGTTTCTTCCGGCCACTGCGTGATGAGGTTTCCAACCCCAGCAACTGCATGAGTGAGAGAGAAAAAGACAAAGGGGGAAGAAGTACAAATGATGGCCAAAAAGGGTCCTTTACCTCACATCAGCCCTGCATAGCCTGGATGACAGCCATGCTGCAGATGGATCTGTTGTCTCTCACCAGGTAAAAGAGCAAGCAAAGCAGTCAGCATGGCCTTACAGCCGTCCCAGAACACTGTGTTACTGCTCATTGTGAGTTAAGAGAGAAAAGGCTAGAGAGACTGATGCCCCTCCCCTTGTTCTGATTTTTCCATCAAGCTTGGGCAGAGAAGAGAGAAGACACAGTCCACCTTTGATACCCTCTTTGGTGAGCCATTAAAAGCAAAGCTAAGTATTCATGTGGCTGTAAGTTTTTCTTTAGCCTTTCCATAAGACAGGCAGGGTTCGGAGCGCCTGACAAAAATGTGGGATTGCTTGCAGACCAGTAAGTTGCTAGCTGAATGTTGTACTGTCTGTTATTCCATCATCATGCATGTCTGGGTATTGGATCTGTTAGCCACGAGCCTGGGAATATTGGCCTCATAAATGATTTTTTGACTCATTTACACCTGTGGATATAACTTGGGCCATCTTTCCAGAAGAGTTTATTCCAGTAAATGTAAACATATATTATTTCTCCAGAGGTCCCTTCCAACCCCTGTGATTCTGTGATTCTGTGTTTCATTCTGCAGAGGTGTTCTTAATACCTGAAAGATGATACCTCACAACTCAGAATTTATGTTAGACAGAAGCAAAGATGATAGATCGAGATAGCAGAAGCACAAAAATCATGTTTAATCACATCTTAATTTCTTCAGTTTTCCAGTCAGGGAAGCATATTCCCTGCAGTTTAATCTTACTGGGAGCTCTGATTCACTTCCTAACTACAAAAACAAGGCACCTCTGCCAGCCTTTTTTTCTGAAAGCAAAAACTGTGGTTAGACTTTAGTCTCATGAACAGTCTGTTTTTTCTAGTCTGCCAAGTACTTCCTAGTTAGCCTTGTCTATACCACTCTATTCTTTTCTGAATATGTAAGTTTCAAAAAACTTACATTATTGCAGCTGATTCTTTTCTCACTTGTACTTTGAATGAAATACACATTTAGTTTCAATGATCTTCAGTAATCCTGATATTGCATCTTCCAAACAATAAACAATATTACTGAGGTTTTCTCTTTTTCTTCCCATTTTGTTGATATCGCCCCTTCCTATATTTGCCCGAAGCTCTAGAGAAATTCATATTTTCCCTTTACTTTCACATATTTGTGGAAAAGCCATGTTCTGTCTGTAAGCCTGGTGATATGGTACTTTTTCTGGGCCTAGGGATGAGTTCCTAGGGTCATACCAGGATTCAGAGCAGTGTGAATCTCAAAAATTTTAGTAGTGAAAGTTTCTTGTTTCATTCTTTAATCCTGCTTTTTAAAGAAGTTAACAGAAATTACCTGAGAAGATACAGATTCTTCCCAGACAGGAAAGAAAATATAATCTATATGTATAAAAGTTTTTTATTTATTGTCATGGACACTTGGCATATGAGAAATAGGGTTTTGACCATGGGTCCTGTTCAGTCCCTGCCAGTTCTTGCCACTGCAGCTTTTCTCAGGAGAAATTATTCCTTACCCATCCTCCAGCAAGGTTGAGTCTTGTGCTGGATGTATTACAGTTTCAGTGACTTGTCAAGGAATTGTAGACAATACAGAACTTTTTTTTTTAATTACCTTCCGTATCTTTTACACTTTTCTTTGAATTTTTGTGCTGCTTTCAAAGTCAATAGAGCAGTTAGCAAATTAGTTTGACCAAATTTAATATGCCTTTATATTCTTTTATGGTTTTGACACAGATTATCCTTAGATGCATTTTTTTAGTATTTACTCTCCACAACCTGTTCTTCTTTTTTGTCTTTCATGGAAGTATTGTCTTGATTTGGCTTGTTCTCCATCTGAATTTATTGACATTTTGCCCTTTCACCTTACTGGTGGGATGGAATACCTTGAGACACTTCCATGGACCATGTTGAGACAGTTCCATGGGACACTGCTGCTTTGATGAATGTCCATAAATGACCACTACGTCTTGTGCATGGAGACACTATAGGATTTTTAGTTTGATTATTGTCTGTCATGCCAGATCTGTTAGAAACCTTTTCAACCTGGAAGGAGAAACTATTTCAGAGACTTGATGGGAAATTAAACAGACTATGGAGACTGTGGGAATGAATTCTAAGATTATGCTGTGTAAGAATTTTGAGACAAGGTGAAATCATTTCAATGCAGCTGGGCTGCACATTCTCTAGCCACATACATTGGAATTTATTACTTATTCCAGGATGAAGATTTTTATTCAGAGTAACTTTTCTGTCTCAGGAAACAAAAAAATGATTGCCAACTGTCTGAAAGAAGGAAGTATCTGGAAGATGTAACTCAGGACCTCTAGTGTGTCTCTCAGGAACTGCCTAACATGCTACTGCCTTCTGAAGAGTAGCTAGATTGACAGCCCTTCTGTTTTTTGGTTCAAAACATGTAATTCTTTCAGTCTATTTTCTTTTAAAATTAAAGAAGAAACAAGGGAAAACAAACTAGTACAAAATAAAGGCAGGTATGGTCGAGCTTCCCGAATCAGACCCTGAACTACTGGATTTTGGGAAGAATAGATGCAGGAAAATAAAGGAGTAAAGTTGTAGAAGGGACCAGTCACAGGTAAACAGGTTGCTGATCAGTATGCTTGTCTGGCTATGCCTTATGCCTGCTTAGCTCAGTGTATGTCTTATTAAATTCCATTTCTAATTATTTCCCTGAGGGAGGGACTGTCTGTTCTGTGCGCATGTGCTTTGTGTATGGAGGCCTAAGTGCTAGGAACTGGAGTCAGACCACAGGTACCAGGAACTGGAGAGACCAGAGTGAGTGAAGTTAAGCACCAGAAACTGGAGTAGCGCCACAGGTAAGAATGGCCATATGTTTGTCATGCCAACAGCTGGGGCAAAGGAGGGTATGTGAGTGTGTGTGATCACGAGTGAACATGAAGCCAGACTAGCTGGCAAGTGAAGTGACCTGGGTTCCCGGCGTGTGTACATGTTTCTAATGGCAAGATTAATGGGACATGGCAACCAGAGGGAGCAGAGGAGTCCCAGACACCTATTGGGAAGGGATATGTGTGGGATGCGTTTGTGTGCGTACCAGCAATTGGAGTGAGGCTGCAGGACTTGGGGGCTGTGGTGACTGGGTGATCCAGGGGCAGCTACTGGGCAGACTCAGTGTCTAAGCACAGCTATGGAAAGGATGCACATTGTACATATGTATACATATATTTCCCACTATTGAACCCTCATCCAGTTTGGCCAGAGAGGGAAACAAGATGAGGCCATTGGTGCTGTTTCTATTTGTGTGAGTGGTGGGTGCATCTGTCTGCCTTGATCTATGTGGCTGGCTGTGTATACATGTATATATGCATTCTATATATGTGTGTCTAGTGGGAGTACATTCTCAGCCTTGCTACCGGCTGGGTTGTGGGGCATGGAGCTGTGGCAGCCTCCCCTCTGTCAGGCTAACAGATTCAGCCCAGCCTAACAGGGAAAGCAGTGAGATCTCCTCCTTAATGGAAAAGGAGAGTGTAGAAGAGATGTGACAGTGAAGAAAGGGCTGAGGTACCGAGCCTACATGGAAGAGAACCAAAGGAACAAGGAAAGGCTTCCTACTGAAGAGTTTTCAACAAAAGTTGGAAACAATAAGAACAGACTTAGCAAAGGTTTGTGCTGGATTTGGAAACTAATGCCATGAAACAGAGCATCAAGCAAAGATTGGCTTTCCAGTCCTGAATGACCAAGAAAAATGACCATTGCAACACAAGGCACTGGCAGTCCATTTTCAGAGCTACATATAGGCTTAGTACTTAAGGCCAGGACTAGGACTGTGCCCAGGTCAATGATGACTGCGTACAATTGCCATCAAATGGCTCTTCAGTCTTGGTGGATTTAAGGTGTCTCAGGCCAGTTTCTTTCAGTAGCCTACACTGGTACAGAAAGTTTCTCTAGAGCCACCTGTTTGTTTATAGAATCATAGAATAGTTTGAGTTGGAAGGGGCCTTTAAAGGTCATCTAGTCCAACCTCCCCTGCAATGAGCAGGGACATCTTCAACTAGATCAAGTTGCCCAGAGCTCCGTCCAACTGGACCTCGAATGTTTCCAGGGATG
>VYXH01001015.1:2224-15744 GCA_013397275.1 Burhinus bistriatus | reverse complement strand
GATTCTATGATTCTATAAATATACAAGTTACAGTATTTTGTTTTGGAAGGTAAACAGAAATAAAACATTATGAAAAGTGATACAGTAGCGGAGACCACAACTATGTCTAACTGTCTGTGGATTGCCATAAATGTCAATATTTTCACAAGTTGACTGAAGTGGCCAGCCCTGTTCCAGTAATTCATTATTTTCTCTCTTGTTCTCCCTTGAATATGAGCTACCTCCTGCTGTTTGTGCATCTAGTCCAATATAAACACCTCTAAAGCTTTTCTGAGTTTTTTTAAAGTTGGCATATATAAAATATCAGACATATTTTACATCTTTTTATGATTTTTTTGTGTATATGAACAAAACTTCTTTTTTCCCAAAATCTTAAAACAATTTTTTGTCTTCTTTTTTCTGTCTTTCAATTGCTTTTTCATTCTTTTGAGCAAAATTCGATATAACCTAGTAAAAGCTCTACTACAGTTGCATAATCTGTGAGGACTTTCAAGAGAATCTTTCACGTTCTTCTGGGTGTAAAAGTTGGACCTGTGTGTTTTCTTTATATGGTCACTGATGCTTCATTTTCAAGTCTCTACTTCTAGGCAAGTTTGTCTGCCCAATTGAACCCTCTGGCATGAGTACCTCTTCAGAGGACAGGAGCATATGTATGAATGCACTGTTTTGAAATATTAGTGGAAAGCTCTCTGGAGTTCTCATCCATTTATCATATAACACTTGATTATTATAGTGATGTATACAGACCTTGTTTTAGGGTTGTCAATGTGAAAGTAAAAATTGTTACAAGGAAGAGCTATAACAGCAAACACAGTTATCACTAGTTCCCAAGGCTTAATTAGCTGTGCTGAATTAAAATTTTCTAATATACATTTGATGAATTCTTCACAATGATGAAGAATTTCTTCACTTGATGAAAACTTCTTTAGTATTTCACTTGGTTTAAAGCCTACAATGGCAACATTTTTTTTTAAGCAGATAAAGTTAAAAGGTGCTAAAGATATAGCAGATAAAAATAAAACAAAGCAGATGATAAAGTTAAAAATAGGTGCCTGTGTAGATAGAGACATGGACTTCTTTTGGACATGAGGCAGCAAATATCTCAGACTTTAAGATATCACCAAAAGTAGCCTGTTTTACTGTCAGTGAAGAGGGGTTTAGAAAAGCAAGCAAATATAGATAATGAATTGGAGGATGTCCATGTTAATTTCAGTAACTCGGAGCTTAAACTTCTGAGGAATTTTTTTTCCTTATGTCCTGACCTCCTCAGAACAACTTAAGTATTTTGTGTCAAATACTTGAATCATGAAGAAAGTAATATTTCTTTGCCATTGACCTTTAGGAAGGCAGTTTTTCAAATTGAATTTGGGGTTGTTAAGTGTTGTTCTATGTATATACTATAAAGGCATCTGAGACATTAATGTATATGTTCATCTGATAAAATGTTGATGGACAATAAGACAAATTAAAAGGAACAGTTACTAAGATTACATAAAGACTGAACATTGTAGTATTTATTTGACATGTATAATAATCACAGTTTTGAATTTATTATCCACAGAAAAGTTATACCCTTCTTAACCATTAATGACTATGGCAGATAATAAATTAGCATTTTAGGTGGCAAACTGAGTGAACTGATGGAGAAGTCTAAAATCATAATTCCCGTAATTATCATGCTGCAATTTCCCCCCATGTTTATATTAATATGTACACTGATAATTATATGCATTAGTAATTAGTAATGTAGATATGTTTAACATGGTTTGGTTGAGGTTGCTGTGGGAATAATAATTTTTTCAGTTATCAGTCAAAACATTTTCATAAATGATGCCTTTCCATATTGAATTAGTCTTTTAAAAAGAAGAAATGTATGACTGATCATACATTCAAACAGATGGATATGGGGGGTTTTTTTGTCATTTAGCACTCCAGTTGTAAATATGCCTGTAACTTGACTGCTTGACCTTAGAAATGTAAGGAATGCAATTAACGCAGCTCTATATGTGTAGAATGTTTATTTTCATAATTTTTCCCAAAATGTCAAGGCTACAATTTAAAAAAAACATTATTCAGGATAATCCCAATTTAACTTGGGATATATGCTTAAATGCTACTCTGAATAAAGATGAACTTAAGTTCATGATCATTTTTCTCCAGAACCAAAGTCTAAGTTCCTGGCCCTAACTTTGAACTTAAGGCTTGAAGGAACAGATTCTGCACATGAATAACTTGCCATTAAAGTAGCTGGCACTTCCCTCACATGCAGGGGCCTGTTTCACATAGAATATTTTGAAAGCCTGAGGACCCAAGCCTACCAGAAGCTTGAGATTTTTAAAATCTGTATTTAAAAATAAAATACATAGGAATGAGAGAGAACCCAGAAGTAGGTGGAAGTTTTCAAAATGAGCAAGATGAATGATTCACTGTATGGAAAATCTGCCTTCAAGTTAAGCCTTTGTCTATGGTTAGGTGCCTGCATGGGAAAAAGTTTTCTGATAGTAAAGAGATATTTCAGTAGCAGGTAAAGCTCAAAATGCAACTCATCAAAATTTAGACAAGGAATAATGTACAAAATGTTTAATAATGAAAATAATTATTATTGGAATAGGTTACACTAGAATATGGTGAATACTTATGACTTTAAATATAGATCAGATCTCTTTCTGAAAGACCTGCTCTAGTTCAGTAATACTTCATGAGATTGATGAAATAATTAATGGTGAATTTTAGCGGTAATGAACACTTCTTGACCTACATTATTCAAAAAATAAGACAAGCTGATCATAATAATCATTAAGATCTCTGGTTTTAAAATCTATGGATCTATGGCCACGGATATATTGTCTTCAGAGGCAATATTGGTGATGTATATTCACATATATTCCCCAGTGTCTTGTTCCCTCAACTGTTTGTAGTGCTATGCTATTGCCAAAGCAGGGAAGTGTTTCTTTATATGTATACGCACAAATATATGAAAAAAACTTCTTAATTTATGATTTTAAAGAATTGGTTCTTTGAACAGGTCACAAAAACTTGTCTCAGTGAAGTGAGAGGATAGTGTAGTAGCTGGAACGAGTAGCAGGAGGCAGGACTTCAGTCCTGTAGTACTTTTGTAGACAAGGTATTGTCAAACAGTGGAGTAAGATTCACAATTATGATTCAAATTATGTATCATGTTATAATATCATGTTAAGATAGAATCGTAGNCAGGTCCATGTCCTTCTTGTGCTGAGGGCTCCAGAGCTCGACGTGGTACTCCAGGTGGGGTCTCACGAGAGCGGAGTATAGGGGGAGAATCACCTCTCTGGATCTGCTGGCCACGGTTCTTTTGATGCAGCCCAGGATGTGATTGGCCTTCTGGGCTGCAAGCACACATTGTTGGCTCATGTCCCACTTTTCATCCATGAGTACTCCCAGATGGGAGAGTCTATGGTTGCAGTATATAGTAAGTTGATCTTAGTATCATGAAATCTTAACCTTTTAATTTTTAGCATACTGTATCCTTTTAAATTTGACCTTTTCTGTCTGATTGAATAGTTTGACCTAATAGTATTTTCCACTGAAGCAAGAAAACATTATGGATTTAAACATTATTTTTGTAATACTGAAGTATCTTTTCTTACATACTAATCAGATACTTGTGTGCTTTTATAAAAAGGCTTATATTTCTAATATTAGACCGTTGTAAGAAAGATTTCCTTTTTCACTGAGAATTACTACAGTAAAAATATTATTTGATTAGCTTATAAAAAGGGGAAAGCAAATTCTATTTATGCACTAATTGAAATATAATCAGAAATATTTTCCAGTTTTGTGCTGTGTGTTGAGGGAACTCAGTAGTGTAATTTACCAGCATAAACTCTTTGGATAATACTGTAATAATTAAAGAAGGAGCTGGAAGACATTTAAAAACTGTCTACAGGGGGAATAAGTGGTTTTAAATGTACAGATGGTTTTCCATTGCTTTTGGGTTTTTTCCATTTAATGTGGCTAATTATGTGCCTTCTTTTACTGTACATCCTATTGTCTCTCTCACTTTAAATGTTTTTGCTATTCTAGCTCTACAGCTAAACTACAGTTAGATTGTAATTTTATTTTTAATGCTGTCTTTATAGAATTAATCAAAAGATGTGTTAATATGGGGGAAGAATAGGAATGGGTATGGTTGTCTACACATTTGTATTAGGAGTAATACTACTGTATAAATAGTGGTATATACTTTTTCTTTTAAATGTATTATTCTGAACCCATATGATTTTTTTTTTCTTTTTTTAAGGATGGATCTTGCTGTCTGTGTAAACCTCCAATTTTCATTTACTTTGAGAGCTCTGGATATTCAAAGAATGCTCTGACAGGCTGTAGGGGTGATATCCTGTCCAATGAAACTAATGGCAGAAAACCTACTGAATGATTGAGATTTTACTCCATGGTTGCAGAGAGCAGAAATTTTGTTTCTAATTCACATTCAGAGTGTGCACAGGTCTTTCTCAAATACTTGGAGTAAGAAACCTTGAGGTCTTTCTTAGGATTTTATTCTGGGATTTTTTTTTCTTTTATTGAAAACATTGATTGTTCAGTAATTTTTACTGTTTGCAATGTAGCTTACTAATAAATCCACTTCTCTTATTTTATGAGCAGGGAGGAAGGTAAATTGGACTTTGAAAGTGGGATCCTGCAGTATATATGCAAGCAAAATGCCTCCCTGACTTCACTGGGGAGGTTTGCCTTCATGGGGACTTCAGGATGAGGCCTTTAGGTAGAAAATATCCCTTAGCCGTGACTGAACTAGATATTACTGTTGAACTTAAGTCAATCTATCAGAATTTTTCTGATCAGCCTTTTTTACTGTCTTGTCTTGAGTCATTTTTTAATGACATCTATTATCAGATTGAAATGGCGATTGAGACACTGCAAAAGTCTGATGGTCTTTCTACTCACAGAAGCTCTCTTCTCAACAGCCATGTAAGTTGTCTCTTCTTTCATGAAAGCTAATCTCTTGCTTGTTCTGCATGCTTAGCCTGCCTCTAAATGATTTTTTTATTTATTGCTACTTTTTGCTTTTAATCTTTCCATTTTAGTTGCTTGTAATCTACATCTTCTGTCACTATATTTTGTCAGGTTAAGTGTCATGACATATTGTAGAGTTTTCTCTAGGTTTCTTTTCTAGGTTCTGTATTGTGTTAACACAGCTTAACGCATTTGCCTGTTCTGCAGGTCCTAATGTAAATGTAAAAATAATAATAAAATAATTCTTAAGTAGTCTAGGTTTGACATTTTAAAATACTTTTCTACAATTTGTGTACCCAATATAATAATTTAGGAGCAGGTGAAGGGGGAAAGAAGCAGCACACACTTTGAATAAAAAATATTCTTTGGATTTCTTTTAAAATATTTCTATTATTCTGAATAAGTTTATTATAAGATAAAAATTCTGTAGATACATTTGATGAGATAAAAAAAATTTAAAACAATGTGTTAGTCTCTAATATGTTTTATTCTTCTGCCTCTTGCTTTGTTTTGTCTTTGCAAAGCCTGTAGTTAGAAATTTTCCATAAGAGAAAGCTGAAGATGTTTGCATAAAAAGATGGTTGCAAATATAGTGGTAAAGCCATTAAATATAACTTTTAGGTAAAGGAGAAAGGCTCAAAGTTTAATCTTCAGTTTGTTTTTAAACAGTGCTAGTCTTTCTTGAAATGTTATGTAAACATGTTTTCTTCTTCAGTTGATATAGTTTTGTATTTTTTAATGCTGCTAAATTTCTATACATACTGCATCCTTTTTGCTTCTCAGCCTTACTAACCAACATAAACTTACATATTTTTTAAGATTCTTGTATTCCTTTACCACAGAAATGTAAATATTGATTGTGATATGAATGTATGAGTATATTGGGTAGAGGCTATACACTTACTTTGATTTGTTGACTTCCCCCCCCTCAAGAATGTGGTAATATGGAGGTGAAAACCAAAATTGTTTCATCAAACTTTATCATTATGGTAGAAAAAAACAGTAGGAGCCAGTACAATTTCTTGGAAGAGAATTTACTTTTCTTAGAAAATGATAAAATTTGGTGAGTGAAATTGAATTCTGTAAAATGTGAAGAAGGACTTTTAAATCATTTTGGATGTTTTTAAAATAATTGTTTCAATGTTAAGGCAACCTAGAAATATGCTAAAATTATTTTAATATCATAATTAAATTGATACTTTTTTTTTCAAAATGCAAAAAATCTGTCTTAAAACTTAGATATACAAAGAATTGGTAAGTCTGCCTTGAATCTGACAAGGACGTCCAGAATCTTCACACTGAAAACAGTAAGAATTAAAGGACAAGCTTTTCTACATCAGAAAACTGTATTCCCCTATTTCCTGTGTCATGCACTAATTAAAAGAATCATGGAACAGATCCTCCTGGAAGACATGTCAAAGCATATAGAAGACAGGGAGGTGATTAGAGACAGCCAACATGGCGTCACCAAGGGCAAATCATGCCTGACTAATCTAGTGGCCTTCTATGATGGAGTGACTGCATCAGTGGACAAGAGAAGAGCTACAGATGTCATCTACCTGGATTTCTGTAAGGCCTTTAATAAAGTCCCCCACACCATTCTTGCTGNGTTCTTTACTCTGAGGATGGTGAGACACTGGAACAGGTTGCCCAGAGAAGTTGTGGATGCCCCATCCCTGGAAGTGTTCAAGGCCAGGTTGGATGGGGCTTTGAGCAACCTGATCTAGTGAAAGGTGTCCCTGCCCATGGCAGGGGAGTTGGACTTGATGATCTTTAAAGGTCCCTTCCAACCCAAACCATTCTATGATTCTATGAAAATATCTTCCTAATAATGAAATTTGCATCTGTCTGTTATGGTAGTCTTATCCTGATGTTTCTTAACTCTTTTGAGCTATTTTCAAAATTACTGAAAGACAAATGGTAGGATCTATTGTTGATTATGTGAAAAAAAGACCTCCATGCATCTTGCTGTAATAATTGTTCTTTCCTAGCTTCAGGCATTTTGGAAGAAATTAATTGAACCCAAATCAAACTTACTGGATGTTTTCCCTATTTTTAAAACATTTATTGAATTATGACTCAAATAAGGACAGTAAATATGGGCTTAGTCCTATCTTCTTCCTTTAGCTGGCCTTTTGTTGCCTAAGTTAATACCTATTCATTTTAATGATTTTTTTCATTTTCCTCTATTTTATTTCCTTTCCTGATTTCTTTCTGCATGCGAATGACTTAACTAATTTATAAGCTAATGTTTTCTAAATATTGACGTTTCACTGAAGTTGGAGTCAATTTACCCATTCTGTGTAAAACATTTCATACCATTCCAATATTATAAATCAACAAGTCAGAAATCAGTCTGGACATTTCAATTTTAGAATTAGATCTCTGCGAATACAAAAATATGTTTAAGGTTGTTTGCAATAACTTTATCGTCTCTGCAGATTATTTACCTTTTTACATGGTATTCAGCTATTGGCATTCTTCTTTCCAGGCTGTAACCTACCAAGTAATCACTTCAAGATTTTGTTATTGAAATATCTTCACCCTAGAGCAAAAATCCTTATTTTATACTTATCTTGGGTTTTGCTTTCCATTTTTAGCTAATGCCAAGCTGTGGTTGAAAGAATATCTGTCAAATAGAGATCATTAGTAAAATGCACTTAAATGAATCCTAATAAATTATAATTCATCTGGAAAAAAAGTCTAATGTTATATTTGGAAGTTAATTGGGAATAGTTTATTTGTTTGGGAATAGTTTGTTTGTCAGTCATTTTTTTTTTGTGAGTTAAAACAGAAACAGCTCATATTCCGTAATCTAATTAAATGGAAAGGGTGAACAATATAATTAAGATATACTTAGGTGATTAGTGAAATGGTTTTGTTAATACACTAAAGTAAAGGTAAAAGTTTACAATAATATTTTTCTTAGGCTTTATTTCAGAATTGTAATTGGTCAAGATAAAATACATTTGTGAATGTTAAGACTTTTTTAATAATGTGTTTATATCTACAACTTGATATAAGGATGATGAACTGCACTTTTTTGTTATGTTTATTTAAAGTGCAACATTATCTGCATCCATCTTGGAACCAGTTAGATCTTGCTTTTCCTGCATCTTTACATAGAGCTCTTGTTTAGAAACTTAAGTATGATAGTTCTGGTGATGTTTTCTGTAAGAAAGTAAATATGAAGTTGGTCTATGAAAGATCTGGAGTAAATATTTTCCTAATTTTTTTTTTCTTGCATTTTTCATGTATTGTGCTTGGTAAATTGCTCACAACTGACTTAAACAGAACTGTATGTCTAATATATTCATTATAAACTAAATTTTACTAGTAGTTCTGCAATAAAGAAGGGTCAGAGTGGAAACATACTTCATGAGTAACGGACATTAAAATATTCATATTCATGTTCTTTAAATGACAAGTTATATCAAACATCAGTAGAACAGAATTTGTTCAGTGATCTATTAGTAAATAACCCTGCAGAGTAACATATTAAATGTCACATAAATGTTGTATATCTTTTACTGTACTTTAAACACATATCTTGGTCATATTAATTGCTTTGGTGGACTAAATTGAAATGTATTATACAACTGCGTGAGGCTCCAGCATATTGGAATAAAATTTTGTTTCAAATGCCAGAAACAAATCCATGGTTTGGGGATTTATTTGATGCTCAAACTAAGCCCAGAGTTTTGGTAAGATTTGTGAGCCTGGAAAATTTGAATGTTCATGCTGATTCGTTTTGGTATAATTACTTTCTTAAGTAATTAAGTAGTAAATGCAAGCAGAAAACAAAATTTGGGAACTATTCAAGCTGAAATTAAAGGGAAAGTCCAAGGATATGAAACCATGGGGGGAGGGGGGTCTAAGCTAGGTAAAATGTTAGCTTCCCAAAAAAACTGAAACCACAGAATTTACATATGACCACTATAAAAATATTTCCATTTTATTCTGTTGTTTTCCTATACTGTTAAGTGTCACTAAAGTGACCATTTTACTTGTGTGTATGTTACTATTTGTTTTATACAAAGGTACAATGATGTATTAGAAACTGTTTACCTACATGCTTCCAAAATTGCTCACCAAAATTCTATGTTAAATTACACAGAAAAAAAAACCCCAATACTAATTCTGTTCCTCTTTGAAGTCAAAGGCAAACAGGCTACAACAGAAAGGGATTTGGCCCATCATATTTTATAGATGTACCAGTTATTTTTCATGTCATCTAGATTGCTTGTTACCTTATATTTGATAGTTTCTTCTTTGTATTTGGAAGAAAAACAACCCTATTCAGTTAAATGAAGTACTGGGGTTTTTTAATTTGTATTTTTTTAATTTCAGGTGAAGAGAAATAATATAACATTCCAAAATTAAAAATGTATTAACTTACTCCTTTTAGTTTTTTTCTGCAATTAATATAAATTACATTGATTATTTTATTTCCTTGGAGTTCCAACAATTTGTCTCCAAAGCACAAATAACTTCATAAAATGTTAATGTATGGTACTGAATATGAAATATTTTTAGAAGTGGAGCTATCTGAGGACACAAGTGCAATGAGTTTTGTTATTTCCTTGTAATTCTAAAAGATACTAAGGCACCATGGCATATCTAGCATTGAAAGAGATTTAAAGAGATTATATTTGCTTGAAGAACAGTGTCACTGTATTAAACAGGCCTTAAGAGTGGTCTAAAAAATATCAGAGGTCTGTGTTGTACAATTAAGATTTTTTTTTAATAGAGTAATACTGAATTTACATATGTTCACTCTTTCATATTTGATATAGCTCCAATGGCTTTTAGACAACTATGAAACCGCAGAAGGAGTGAGTCTCCCCAGAAGTACCCTTTACAACCATTACTTACGACATTGTCAGGAACACAAGTTGGATCCAGTCAATGCTGCCTCCTTTGGAAAACTCATACGGTCAATCTTCATGGGGTTACGGACCAGAAGACTGGGAACCAGGTTTGCGTTAATAAAATCTTAAAGTATAATAGAAAATATCAATAATAATTGTGGATGTGAAGCTTGTATGTTAAAAACAAGCAAGCAAGCAAACAAATAAAAAATATTTAAAACCTTACTGCTAAGGGAGTTGCCAAATCCAGTGGACTTCAGGACCCAGGGGACTCCTGGTCTGCTATAGCCAGATTCTGTGTACTCTTAAGACCCAGATATCTTCCATCTTAGTCCAATGGACGCAGCTACTGCTGTTCCCATTTGCAGGTCCAGCTAATAATGAGACTGAACATGTGTTCCAAAGATGCAGATAAACACACACATGACACTAACACAGCTAACCACACAAGCTAACACAGAGCGATGCCTTTACCAGTACCAACATAGACACCAATAGCACTCACATAAACATGAACGCAGGTAGCCCAATTCTGTTCTTCCTCTCCAGCTGATCAGGACTGAAGTTGACTAGTGAAACATACACAAACCCTCACTCACTCAAAAGCATACCCCATTTATGGAATTGTTTTATTCACTACAACTGCATAAGTCATTTATTTGGTTTTTACTTTCCTTATTCTATTTAAATGAAGTCAAACAGTAAAGTGCTGGAAAATATGGTTTAAGTGAGCTGATTTCCAGAAGCTGGTGGAGTTATACCAGCTTTATACTAGAGTGAGAGGAAAGTCAAGCCTAACTTTTATGTACTGTTTTCCAGTCAAGGCAAATTGTGAAGTGAGTATGATGTATATGCATAAAACTAATGTTATTTTTGTTCTTTCATAAAGGGGGAACTCCAAATACCATTACTATGGGATTCGTGTCAAGCCAGACTCTCCTCTTAATCGACTACAAGAGGACATGCAATATATGGCTATGAGACAGCAACCTATGCAGCAGAAACAGAGGTACAGTGTTAAATGAAACTACTTTTTCATATTTCTAGTTCTTGGAGACTTTCCTGTCCTCATTTATGTGGCAAAGTTGAACCTCTAATGGAAACTGTTTAACTTCTCTTGTGAAAAATAAAGGTTTGTCAGATCTGCACTGATATCACTGGAGTCTGATACCAGTAGACATGAGAGAACACATACCTAAAAACTCATAAATTTTAAAAAAGTGATAATAAAAGTAAAATATGATGCAATTCTGAACAAACACTTCTTGGTGGTCTTGGGTTATTTTCCCACAAGCTGGAAAAAAAAAGTAAGAGGAGCTTTGAATTTCGATTTCTGTTGTTCATTTTCATTACTTTAAGCAGCCCATATATAAAATGATAGAAAACCTTGTGATTAGGTTCAGCTTTGTGTTGATTTCCTCCTTCTGGCAAGAACTGATGTATCAAAACCCTGGACTTGAGGAGAGAAGACTTGGGCCTCTTCTGGCCTCTGCTTGGAATAATCCCATGGGAGACAGTCCTCCAGGGCAAAGGGGTCCAAGAGAGGTGGTTGATTTTTCAAGGATCACCTCCTCGAAGCTAAAGAATGGTTCATCCCAACATGCAGGAAGTCAAGCAAAGGTGGCAGGAGACCTGCATGGATGAACAAGGAGCTCCTGACATAGCTCAAACATAAAAGGAAAGTATACAAGAGGTGGAAGCAGGGTCAGGGAACCTAGGAGGAATATAGAGAGACTGTCTGAGTGTGCAGGGATGGTGTTAGGAAAGCCAAAGCCCACCTATGAAGGACAAGATGATTGGGAGTTGTCAGCATGGATTTACGAAGGGGAAATCATGCTTAACCAACCCAATAGCCTTCTATAATGAGGTGACTGGCTCACTGGATGAGGGGAGAGCAACGCATATTGTCTATATTGACTTTAGCAAGGCTTTCAACACTGTCTTCCTGTCAGGGAGCAGCAAGGGCTGGCTTTTCCCTAAGGGATGAGGAGTTGGGAGTCAAGCACCATGATACGCATGGCAGGGGCCTCACCAGCCTGGGCCCAGTCCTGCAGTTTCCAAGTGAGGCAAGCAGGGCAGACCTGGAGATGGTAGTCAGATTCAACCAAGAGTCCAGATCATCAGACAAATTTGTGGTGATGAGGCAGGTCCAAGGTCAAGCTTTCTGGGTTGGGGTCCAGATCAATGGGATCCATACCAGTCACAGGCATGACTGTGGCTGAGCTAGAGATCAGTACTCCTACAACAATGTGTATAAATACCTGATGGGAGGGTGTATTGAAGATGGAGACAGAATCTTCTCAGCAGTGCCCAGTGACAGGACAATGGGCATAAATTGAAAAACAGGAAATGTCATTTGGTTGGAAGGCACCTATAGAGATTGTCTAGTCCAACCCTCCCAGCTCAAAGCAGCATCAGCTAGAGCAGGTTGCCCAAGACTGTGGGTTTTGAACATCTCTAAAGATGGAGACTCCACAACCTTCCTGGGCAAACTGTTTCAGTGTTCAATCATCCCTAGAGTAAATAAAAGCATTTCTTATGTTTAAGCAGAATTTCCTGTATTTCAATTTGTGCCCATTGCCTTTTGTCCTTTCACTGGATACTAATGAAAATAGTGTGGATCTGCTTTATTTATTCCATCCCAACAGTATCTAAATAAAGTAGTTTTGAAGATCTTTGTTCATCCTCTAAATCAGTTCAGGTGTGCAAAAATTTCAGTAAAATAAATTTCCAAATCCCAGGCATTCTAAATAGATAAAATGCAGAGAGCAGGGAGCTAGACTGACTGTGTGATATTTACAAGATGAAAAACTTAGTACTCTCTCTTTTCTGTGCAAAATCAGATATGCCAATATACTTTTCATAAAAGAGGTGTTTAACAGAAAAATTAGAAATTTTCATTGAAAAAATTGGGAACTCATGAACCAACTGTTATCTATGCAATGTTTTGTGTAAAAACTTCCAACTTTGAAGTTTTTGACTTAAATTTTTTTGATGGAAAACTAGACATTTTAAAAGCAAGAGTAGATGTTTTCATTATATTTTTATCACATTGGAATATGCTTATGATAATAGTAATTTTAAACAAAAGTTTAAATATATATATAAACCACCAGTATTTCTTATAGTAGCATGTTTAATAGAATTATGCTGTTCTCTAGCATGCAGAAATCTTTACTTTTACTTTTTATTACTGTTGATATCCTTATTGTGCAGTTTTTAGGATACAGTTTGGTCAGATTTTCCCCTGAAATGTGTATGGGGGAAAACTTGAAAATATTCATATATTTGCTTGTTTATTTTAATGCAAATCAAGATTTTCATGTATACACTAGTGTCACAGATAGAGTCATGCATTTCACTCGTAAGGGCATAAAACAGGGATTTAACAAAGTTTGATAGTAAATGTGACAGTGGTTTAACAAGATTCAATGGCAAGGAACGCTTGGTTATTTACTGCATAGAGGACAGGGTCGGACAGAACTGTCAGGGAGACCCTCCCGTTGAGTCAAGGTTTCAGAAAGGACCCCCTTGCTTTCTAAACTCCTTCTCAGAGAGGAGTCTGGGTGCAGCTGGATCCAATCCTAGTCCCAGACTTGTTCAACAGTTTATGTCTAAAGGATTATATATGCGCAACCA
>VYXH01001007.1:0-47612 GCA_013397275.1 Burhinus bistriatus | reverse complement strand
GGTGAACGGAGCTAAATCCAGTTCGCGGTCGGTCACAAGTGGTATTCCCGAGGGCTCAGTTTTGGGGCCGGTTCTCTTTAATACCTTTATCAACCACCTGGATGAAGGAATCAAATGCACCCTCAGTAANACTACAAGAAAGACAATGAGGTGCTGGAGCGTGTCCAGAGAAGGGCAGTGAAGCTGGTGAAGGATCTAGAGCACAAGTCTTATGAGGAGCAGCTGAGGGAACTGGAGTTGTTTAGCCTGGAGAAAAGGAGGCTGAGAGGAGACCTTATCACTCTCTATAATTATCTGAGAGGAGGTTGTAGAGAGGTGGGGGTCGATCTCTTCTAAGTGACAAGTCATAGGACAAAAGGAAGTGGCCTCAAGTTGCACTAGGGGAAGTTTAGGTTGGATATTAGGAAAAATTTCTTCTCAGAAAGGGTTATCAAGCATTGGAACAGGCTGCCCAGGGAAGTGGTGGAATTGCCATCCCTGGAGGTGTTTAAATGACAAGTACATGTCTTACTTAGGGACATGGTTTAGTGGTGGTTTTGGCAGTTAGGTTGATGGTTGGACTCGATGATCTTAAAAGGTCCCTTCCAACCTAGACAATTCTATGATTCTATGAAAGAAAAATATTTTGTCTGCCATAAATAATGTTGAAGTTACAAGATAAAACTAGTAACCATCACCTTCTGCTTTATTCATTTCAATATTAAGGTGAAGGACCACAAAGTATATAATGAATACACCAAGCAATCCATGTAAACTGCTATGGACTTCACAGGCAAATGAAATATCATTCAAAGTAAGTCTGAATCTATTAAAAAAAATAGTCTTATAAATGAGACATTATAGCCCATTGTGTGTATAAAAAGATTTCACGCTTCTTCCACAGAGCATATAGTGGCAGCATTGAGCCCTGTTGAGCCCAAGTGAGCTGGTTCTGCCGATGATTTAAAACCCACAGTATTTGCAGAGAGTGTCTATATATAAACAAACTACACAAACCAACAAATGGAAGAATTAACTAGATCACTGCTGTCAGTAGCTGACTAGGAAACACCACTAGCACAAAGCTTGTTAAATATAAAAACACCTAACTGAAATGTGTATAGCTCTTTTTCCCTGTTTATTCAATTATATTATCCTGGGAATATACCTCTTGATTGGTTCATATTCTATTCTTAAACAACTTTTATCTTCATGGTCACTAAGTACTTTGATTAAGTAATAATGTGCTAAAACTTACCTATCTGTTTCCAAGTCTCCATTATTTATGTAGCTTTTGTATGTCGCTAACACAATTATGTCTCACTTCTAGAGTTCAGGACAGATGTTCTACTAAATCAAATTCTATCCAGTCCACATTGATATCCATCACATTTTACTGTCAACAAACTGTTGCTCTGTAGCTTAAGGGCTTCAACATGCACATCAAACCATCCCATTTTGTGATACACTTTCTGGCCCAGTGATACCTCCATAAATATTTCACACAGTGATCATAGCAGCTGCTCATTATGTTTTTTGAGTTTTACAGAAATTTTAGTTAGAAGTCCCCATGGTATTGCAAGCAGTTTTATGTTTGTTATTTTAATTAAAAGGAGGAGGGGAAAAAAGGGAAGTTTTTTTCTGAATTAAGCCATGCAGCCTCCAGCAACAGCCATCTTACCTGCTACAAGCACTGTAGCACAAAAAAACCCGCCCAAAACTGAAAAACCCAAACCAGAAAATAAAAACACCACACAACTGTGCACAGCAAAGAATACAAAGAAAGGCAAAGCTCAATCAGGTTAGTCAGTGGAACTGTTATTTAACAACATTGTGCATTCCACACATCTGTATCATCCGGAATGCACCCATTATAGCAATTTGTTTAGAACAGCATGATTCTCAATTGACTTACAAAAGCTTTAAAATTACTTTAAATCAAGTACATCCTCAGCACAGCATGCACACTGTACAAGTTCAAAGGGAAAAAAAAGAAAATCGAAATACTTAGCATCTGCTACTGATTGGCTGAATTCTTGCCCACCTTACCTACTTAATCTTCTGCTACTTGACTGTTGCACTCTGAAGTTTTTTTACACAGCATATTTGGATGACATTTTTTCTCCAGGAGACCACTTAACACTGAGTTGTCTGAGTGTAATGCAGGAAAAGCTAGAAAACATGTATTGTTTGCTTTTCACGCATAATCTCAACTTTTCTTTCAGTTTGCATGCCTTGAAATGAAAAAAAATAACAGACTGATACAGAACACAGGAAAACTTTGATTGCATTAGTCAATATCCTTCCAGTTAATTCGACTGCTCACTGGCAACTGTGTAAAGCACTTCAAATTTTGCTTGGGAGACCAAGTAACAACATACAAAAAGCTCTTGAGTAGCTTCTTAGGCTTACTCAGCTAAGACTTTTAGTCCTCTTCAACACCTTAATGCCTCACTATTTTGTTAGACTTGGGTCATTTTTAAACTTAGCAAAGCTGAGACACTTGTTAGTTCTCTTCACATACATAGCCTCAAATTCTTGAAAGATAAAGAAAAAGCTAAACAAAATATCCATTTAACTATTGTCTGAACTGTAGTGTCAATATTAAAAAACCCATGCTTATTAACAAAGAAGGTAAGAAAACGAAGAGTGCTTTTTGTAATATACCAATAAAAAAATTCTAACTCCAAAAGACTCTGAGGTAGACTTTCCATAACAGCTCAAGTATTCGAGAAAATGGAAGTGCCCCAAAAGGTTGTAATAAGTCCTACTGACAAATGCAGGAAGATCCATAAAGCAGGAAAGACTTGCTTATACAGGAACAGAATTAATTAATTATTTAATAACAGCTTTTGCAAGTGTTTTTTAATACCTTTGTCTTTCTTACGGGCTTCATGCTTTAAATGAGAGCTTGTTTTTCTGAAGGCATGAACACAATGAGAAAACTGTTTCATGGTAGAACTCACTGCTCAGAAGTTCAGAGTTGCTTATATCCCTTTCCTTACAAACATTTATGCATCTGCTCAGCATGAAATCTATGGATATGCTGAGGGATTGAAGTTAAATATTTGTACACAGAACGGTAGGACCAAAACACTACGCAAGAGCTTTTCCACCTATTCCAGTGAACAGGGTGTGTAAGAGACAGTTCTTCAACAGTAAGCACTAAGCAATGGTAAAAATGGTACCTGTATGAAGTCAGAGCCCTGTTTGAATTAAAACTAAGTGAATCTGAAATTTGTGTAATCTTTAAGATTTTTAAATATAAAAATAATTGCCTGGATTACTCTCAGTATTGGTTACTGCAGGTTTAAACCAGAAAACTTCATTTTGTTATCCACTTCTTAGGGAACTGTTATGAAAGAATAAAGTTGCTTTTTACAGGGTTCTTAAAATTCTTTTTTCTGGGGAAACAAACAGAATAAGACAAGCAGAGAGGTATATGATCGCACAAGAAAATAAGCAAAAACTGTAAGTGAAAGCAAAGAGTTTTACAACTAAAAAGAAGCTGATCCATGAGCTTGGATCAACCAAGCCTGTTTTCTGTGGACTTCTCCTACACCGTCATCACAGCTCCCAACCTTCCCAGTGCTGTCTCACTGGGCATCTATGAGCAGCAGTTACTCCTCCAGATCTATGTGCAATCGCCTGATTACAGCTGACCAAAAAAAGGTAGATAGCCAAGTTATAACTCTAGTGGATGGCAACCAGCTACCTGTTCTGATGAATTCTGATGACCTTTTCTGGAAGTTTCACGTATTTGTGTCTTCTGTGTCTGTCAAATTTGGAAGAAAGTCACTCACAGCCAAAAAATTCTCAAGGAGGACATACAAGAAATCTTAAGCAAGAAGGGAACTGACAAGAATAGGTCACATTTGTGTTGTTTTCTTAGGAGGTCAAGTTAGAGACTCCTCATTGCAGTGTTGTTTCAAATGATGGGGTGCCCAAAGAAAAGCAGAGCCACGCTCAAGAGAATGTTGTTAAAAATCAAACCCCGCTAGCTTGAAAGGAAATATTGGCATATTATCTAGTAAGCAAAAATCACAAAAATTAGACTAGCATATGCACATGAAAGACACAGCCTTACAAGAGGGTAAATAATTTTTACAGCACCAGAAAGGTAAAATTCTTTAAATTGCATATAATATATCTTTTTTGTCTTCTAGCTATCCTACCACATATTGTAACGTGCACACAGTACCTGATTTGTTTCTAGGGTTTGTTTCCGGGAGGTTATACCTCTATGCAATCAGCCACTATATGTCCTTGTGTTCCCGTAGGCACAAATAACTGATTTACAAAGCATTTCAAATGAAGGTCGTTCACTTCGACTAGAATGAAATACAACAGCAATGTAATCTTCTTCATCTCCTGTATGAATTTCCTTCCATGTGTCACATTTCAGCCCTCATTTCTTTTGTCTCATTTCACGTCTCCTGTTATAGCTGGTTTAGTATGCTTATTTGCCAGTATCTTGCTGGAACCGCTTCAGTTCACTTATTGCAGCTAATTACTTCAGTGTTTTGGAGCCTCCATTATCTGTAGCCTGACAGTTTGCCATTCAAAGGAATGGCAACAGATGCCTGAGAAAAACAAAGTGCAAAGGTGGAGATATGGATTTGCATTAATTGGCAGGCTTTTCCTGATCTATGAAACCAAACTCTACATCTACCCAATTAAAACATGACATGTAAGACACTTTTAAAAGATGACTAGGTAGGAAAAAACCTTCTGAAAAGCACTAATTTTCTCTCTCCAGCTTGCATTTCTGTCATAGCTCAGTCATTTCTTAAAGGTTTATAGGTTACCAAATCTTTTCAATTTTGTGACACCGTCTTCCTCCAGCTGGATACATGGTAAGTGCATCAAATATTAAACAATTATCTTGCCATTTGTCTAAGCACCCTGATTCCCGTTAAATAAATGGCAAAGCCTTCACTGTCTTCAGACCAACTGAACCTACTTCATGACTTTGGTTTTATTTCCAAACAAGTTAAGTACTTCCTAACTTTGCTCCTTTAAAGACAATCTCAGAGGAAAATACTGGGTGCAAAACAGGTCTCAAGTTAGCCCAGCCATTATTACAAGTTCCTCAATAATTTGGAGGGAATGATGATCTCCCTACTCAGCTTGAATTTTATTTTCCTGGTTTATATTTCACTTCTGCTTAAGAGCTCCAATTCATGCTAAAAATTCACATATTCAATATGAATGTTTAAAGATTAATAACGATAAGAAAAAACTTTATATGTGCCCCTGGACTTCCATTTTGTGCATTTACTAAGGTATTCTGTAGATTGGAGAGGACTGGGTGTTTTATAACCAGTTACCAGCACTCACATCATACAGATTTTAAAATGCACATGCAGGATTAGGCAGACCAAATTCATAAGATTCCTCTGTATAGCAGACTCACTCTTCTGGCTGTATTTGCCATGGGAGCAGCACACAAATAACGTATTCCAGCTTTTTTGCATCATTTATTACTGAGATATAAGATTAATTGGCTCTCTCTGTATTTTTGTAAAGCTTCTCTAATCTAACACTGACATTGTTGCCTGGGGATTTCTGTCTCTGGGGAAAAAGAAACACAAGAATCCATATAAAAATAGAGTTGTATAGAGTGCTGCGCAGACAAATCATAAAAAGAAAAGAAATCATAAACAGGAATATTCATGTATTTACCACAAGAATAAAGTCACTGCCACTGCAAAAACAGAAATCAAGCAGACAAAAGACACCAGTCACACTTCCATTAACAGAATATTCTTGCAAAGCTGCATATTTTCTGCTCTTCACTCTAAAGACCCGTAATGTTCCAACCAAAAAAAACGAACCTGACTTTGTTACAGAAACAGAGCCATCTGCTGGAAAAGAAAAAACAAAAAACCAACCAAACAACAACAAACAAACAAACCAAACCAATAAAACAAAAAAACCCAAAACAAACAAAAAAAACCCCACCCCACCCCAGTCCCCCAGTCATATGTTAAATCACAATTGTATGTTCTGCTACTGTAACAAAAGATTACAGAAGTATTTCACACTCGTTCATTCCCAAATACTACTCAACCCACAACCCTCTTGAAGACTTTCAGACCAAAAAGATGCTTTTTCAGTAATTTTCTTTCACTTGATCTACATTTGGGCATTAATAAGAACGGTCTGGCTTCCCTCTCTTCAAGGCTCAGATCCCCCTGAACCTTCTCTTCTCCTGGCTAAAGACAGCTTCCCCAGCTCTCTCAGTATGAAAGACACCCCAGTCCCTTAATCATCTTTGTAGCCCTGCACCCCCCCTCCTCCAGTAAGTATGTAATGCTCTTGTTCTGGAGAGCCCAGCACTGGACCCAGCACTCTAGGTGTTTTCTCACCAGTGCTGAGCAGAGGGGAAGGATCACCTCCCACAACGTGATGGCAATGCTTTGCCTAATGCAGCCCACAATGCTATTGGCCTTTTCTGCAGAAAGGGTTTATTGCTGCCTTGTGGTCAGCTTGTCCACCATGAAACCAAGGACCTTCTCTGAAGAGCTGCTTTCCAGATGGGAGGCCCCACGCATGTTACTGGTGCATGGGCTTATTCATTCCTGGATGCAGGTCTTTGCACTTCCCCTTGAACTTCATGAGGTTCCCATTTGCCCATTTCTCAATCTTGTCAAGGTCCCTCTGGGTGGCAGCACAACCCTCTCTTCTATCAGCCTCTCCTCCAGGGCACAATCTGTCCCATCACTCAGGTCATTAATGAAGAGGTTCATTTGGATCAGCCCCAATATTGATCTACAGGGTACAGCACTACTGACTTGACTCAAAGGGGACTTTGGGCTTGACCCTCTGGGCACTGTCACTGGGGCAGTTTTTAATTCACCCTCCCTGTCCAAATACCTAACACACACTTGTTCAGCTTGTCTGGATGTTTACCTTTACTCAGTAAAACCTTTGACACAACGCCTACTGCCCTCTGCTATCTATTGCTGTATCTATTAGAGTAACATTGCCGTGATACAAGGTACATGGGTAAACTTACTCAGTTCTAAATATTTGGTCTCTCTTCTAATCATTGTGCTGCTCCTCCTAAACTAGCAAGGATAATTTTTAACAAGTCATAGGCTAGACTATAAATTGCAACAACCTTTAGCATTAACTGTAATTTTACACCATGGCAATACTTCCTTCCGTCTCCACCCAAATAACCACTCTAGTGCAACTAAGAGTGCTGATAACTTCCTCAGAAGAGGAAGCTCCTGTTGCTCTGCCCCACAAGTTTTGTAATCTGCACAAGCATGTTAAGCAGCAGAAACTGTAAACTATGATCTCACAGCCTAAGACAGAACAAGAGAAGCAAGTTTACCAGTTTAGCTAACATACTGCATGTCTTTACTAAGATTGAGTGATTTGCTATACCCCACACAAACCATGCTAGAGCTGGAAACTGAATTCAGAGTTTTGGGGCCTGTTGTGGTTTGGGCACTTCATGAAAGATCAGCATTTAGTTTTTTCAAGGGAAGTTACCCATCTTGCTATGAGCCCATTTATCAGGAAACTATGTTATCAGGAGTAATTCAGATAAATAGAACAAGTATAAATTCAGTTGTTGTATTCTTCCCCTTTCCTTCTCTGCCTTAAGAGCCATGAAATCTTGTGCTTTCAGGAGATGTAGTCTATTTCGCTTTATAACTATTTAGAAAGAACTATTCAGGAAATAGAGGATCCTCTTTGAGTTGTGTACTTAGCCTCCACCTAGTTTAACAGCTGCATTTAAAGAATTAGACAAGACATAACCCATACGCCATAATCCTCTGCTGTAGCAGTTGTTTAAAAATCTTGGTAGAATCAATGGGTAGAGTCCATGTAACCAGATGAAAACCATGTGCGCATGGCTATGTAAGAGTGACATGCATAGCCAGCTCAACAGTAAAACAAGTGCAGAGGGTATCTTGCTCATTAAAAAATTCCGGTCAATGTTAAATGATATTTCAGTAGCAGGCAAATACAGTTCAATATCTGGTAAGAGTGGCTAATTTATATAGCACATCTGTTGTGCTATATAAATACAGTTCTAATAGCATGCAGTGTATAAATCGAAAGGAACAACTAAAGCTATATTTTCCTCCTTTTGATGCTTGCATACATATTCTTTGCTAGCTTCCAGCATTGTGTTTCTTAGAGTTGAGAATCCTAGAACTCAGTCCCTTTGAAATGACATAACATAGGCAAAAGTAGTAAGAAAATAGGCTTTATTTTCAAGTTTTATAGAAAAATGTTAACAATGCTTAAAGAAAGCAGCTGGACAGCAACTTTCTGTATATATCCCAGATAGAAACTCAGGCACTTAATTTAACAAATATTTTGCTGTTACAAACCCAGCTATCCTGTAATAACTATTTTTCTACAAATACTAAAAAGTGAACTTATACCATTAAGATAACATGTAAAAATATTTTTAAAACATGTCTATACTTGCACATTCCCAAGTGTATCTACAGTCAAAATCCCCAACTCAGGCACTAGCCCAGATTATGTGCACATTAAAATAAGTCCATTTTAAACATCCACAGTTCCCTTTAATATATCAAGTTACTTGTTTTCTCCCACTAGTCTCACTTCAGTATTACTTTGTAAGCAGGGGGAAATGGGGCTCACAATCAGACCAGCTTAGTTCATTTTTCCTGGGTTTTTTTTTTTTGATCAGAGTATTCCAACGTGTTTCACTTAAGTTATAAACTAGACATTTAAAATTAGACTGCAAATTTAAGTGTCTCTTTTTTGGATATACACAATGGATTACTAAAAATTATGTTTAGCGAGTTAGAGAACACTACACACATTCACAAATATTTTAAGTTGTTCAAGAATTGATCTTTTATATTTAGGTAATGGTGTACAAGAATTTTGGTACAAGTGCTTATTCCTATTGGCTTCTTTTGAAAGCCCCCCAGTTTGCTTCTGATTTATGTGTGTATAGCAGACACCATTTCTGAATCCTTTTGTGGCAGGGCTGCACTTGCTGGTGGAGGCTTATACAAACATACTGCCATGACCACAAAGATGATCGTGATGATTTTGCAAGCAGCACCTAAATGCAAAGAATAGAAGAGTCCTTGTTGCAGTCACCTTCAATAGTAGACAAGAGCATTTCAGTCATTTACAAAGTTTCACATTGTGAATTACACCGAAAGACTTAAATGGATGCTGTAAATTCCAAAGTACTTTACATGAACTGCAAAGGGCAGGTAAAGTCAGTCTCCCAACTGACTTCAGACCCCTCATCTGCCTGCCAGTTCTTGCTTGCAGCAGCTATTGCCATTACTTCAGTTCTGTATTTCTTCACCCCATTCTAGCCTGAATTGCAAGTCTTCCTTATTTCTTGTTTCAGTACTGTTCTTCATTGTATCAATATTCTCTTTGCCACAAACTAAAGCTCACCATGTACAAACCTGTTAAGTATTCTCTCCTCAGCTACCTTAAAAGGTTGTTCTGTTTACTCATCACTGGTACATAGTGGTGTTTGTGCAACTTTGGGGTGCAAGCAGTGGGGGAAAAGAGGAGGGGTTGTATTTTATCACAAATATGCCTGTGAGATACTGAAACCTGAAGTTGTGACTCCTGCTTTTTCAGTTTCAAGATTAGAAGTTAGCAGTTCAGTTTATGTGCTGTAAGTATCACAGTTGCTAGAAGACAGGACAACAGCAGTTACCACAGATGCAAGCTTAGCCTGCCTTTCTTCCCCTAGACATACATCCGTCACATACTTGAAAGGAACAGATTGTTAAACAAGTTGGGAAAATTTTTCACTAGTACTCAGAGATATTTTCAAGATCTTGATATTAATTTAGGGAAAAGAACTGAAATACAACAAGAGGAAGAAAGCTCTTCAGACCTTAAGCTGCCAACAGGCCAAGCCAGGTAAGACTGAAATGTATGCCAATCCCTTAAAATTCACTAAATAAGTGTGACAATGAAGAAAGACTGAAAAGTAAAACTACTTTGTATTACTGTTATTAAAAAAAGTTTTCTAGGTCATTTTTAAGAGCCACTTCATGTGGTCTTGCTCCTTCCATGATATTTTGCTTTTCATTACTTATGAAAAAAAGTGGTGGTTGTCTTTTTTTTTTTAAAACACTGCTGATAAAAAATAAAAGTTTAAGGTTTTATTCTAAAGTAATTCCCATCTAGCCATCAAGGTCAGTATATTTATTGCCTTGTACATGAACTTAATACAAAGAAGTCACTTACTTATGCCCATCAGCAGATAAGCCATTCTTTCATTGTCATAAACCCAACAGGCTCCTTTAGTTTTACATTCATTAAAATCCCACAGAGTACAACTGTTGTCTATAGCAACACCAAACAAAATTGGTCCAGGAATAGTACCTAAAAAACACAGTAACATGTTAAAACATTTAAGTTACTTGGAACAGTCTTACCTGGTCCTAATGCATACAGTGAAATACCAGGCTTGTGGGGAAGATAAAATGGGAGAGCCACACACTAAACACAAGATTTTAATCAAAGTCATATTACATAGCAAGTGTGCTTCTTCCATTTCTCTCAATTAATAGGTAGGACGCATGCAGTGTCAATTATTTTTATAGCGCTCACTTTATTAAGCCCAAAGTTTGTTCAAAGACTTGAGCTTCTCGTAACTTCCTCGGTTTTCATTAGAAAAGAAAAATGTAATTAAAATTTGGGGGAAAACCAGCTAATCAAGCAAGCAGGATTTTAACTGAAGGAAAATAAGTCCCTTTTCTCAGATCATATGCACTAACCTGTTCCAAACGCAGAGAACTAAGATATTATGTTAATACATTCAACTACATTTTTTTCCATCCCTCAGATGTAAGTAAGCTTCTAGGAAAAACTCCACTTAAAATGAGTAGTGTTTAAAGTTACTCTTGCATAGAATTTATTAGATTTGTGTGATTTTTTTTTTTTACAATAGGGCTTTATAAAGCACAAGTGTTTTGCATCCAGGTATAGCCAATTTAATAATAAACATTCCAGGTATATCACTGCATGTCTACCCAACCTACTCAAGGCCTAAACTGTTCTTGAGCTAACAAGCAGCTATGTCCTCTCTACAGCTCTTCTGTCTAGGACCCCTGTGTGATTCCTCAAGTCTACAGCATAAGTATCTTGTTGGTAGTAATGCTTTTAGTTGCTGCCTTTGCACTGCCTGTACTGACAGTGGCTGAAGAAGAGTTCTCCTACCCTCAGCTCCACAGTGAAGTCAAGAGTTAAGACTTTGCCATAGATACCTTAACTTTGAGTAAAATTAAACAGAGAAGCCCTCATACAACAGTTAATACTACCTCCCACCTAATTTCTACCTGTAAGGATGTTTACTCTTGTCATGCTTTATTTGTAGAATGACTTTGATTAATTGGAGTTTCAATAGGTACAGCAAAGCAGAATTCACGCTGCTAGATATTTGATCTCAAATGGCAGGGAATGGCTGCAGTACTAAATATTGACATAAAAGTCTAATCTGACTTTTACCTTGACCCAGTATTGAATTAAGTAGTATCCCACATAAAAACCTCAATAATTATTTATGTACAAGTGTCTACAATTTCAATAAAGGCCAAAATTAGTCAAAGGAAGTGAGAGGGAAGGAAGAAGAGGGAATACTCCACCTATCCACTTTAAAATATACTGGCATGGCCAAGAAGGATACAACTGTATGAGATGGTGTAATTTTCCTTTAACTTCTGGAACTTCAGATATTAACTACATGAAGCTGTTCTCTATTACATCACTTTCTTATCTTAACTTTCAGAATAGGCCTCCTTCTGAGGGAAGTGGTAGCAGATGCCTTTTGCTGAAAGAATGACAGTTACCTGTATTTTGTTCATGCAGATAAGAATGGCTAAAATGAGTACACATGCCCTATTTAAAGAGGAATTTGAATCCAGATGGCATCTGTGTATATATATATACACAAGTGTATTCTGTAAGCCAATGACAGGCTGCTTCAAGCTCCTCTGAAAGCTTCTTAATACATTATTTTTAAGTCTAGAAAAACATCAAAATAAATAGATTAGTCAGAGGCAAGTGTTTCAAGCAAGGTCATACCCAGTAGTCGTAGAAACACTGACTGTACTCCAAGAGCAAATGAGCGCTGTTTATCTGGCACACACCTGTAAACAAGATTTGCACTTTAAGACTTGATAAACAAGTTTTAATGGTTCCATATCCGTTTTGTCCCTCAGTGAATATGCTTTGTCGTAATATACTGTTTTAACCTGTGAATTGTGGAGGGTTTTAGGAATCCAGTGTGCAGGACAAGTAACCAAACAACCTCAAGAGATATTTTGACAAAAGATAGAAGTAACTCAAATAGCTCATCAAGGAATTTTAGACTGAACTAGTTTAACAAAATAGTTTAAGTAAAAAGCTAGCTTACAAGCAGCACCTTGATATACTGTTGAATGTTTTTTCCACAGAACAACCAAGGATTTAAGGACAGTGCTAGGAAGCAATCCTGAGCTACTGTTCCTAAAGAAGCTATACATAAATCGAGACTAGGCTTTAGCACAGCATAAGGTGTTGTGTTTCTCATAACCTTTACATATAGTCACCTGACCTTCCAATTAATCAGTTCTGGCCTAAGCTATACAAATCAATACATTGATTTAGTAACTAGCAGAATTTACCGTCTTATCTCCAACCAATTTCTTCCAGATATTTCTCCAGCAACAAACATTTTATCTTGACAGTGTCTTAAAGATACTACCATAAAGATTAAATACAACCTAACTTAATTTATACAATTTAGTTTCAGCATTGTTTTCTTTAACAAACTGTATCATTGAAGCACTGCCAGTGCTAAAAAAGTATTTAAATACCGAGGAGTTATTCCCTCATTCTGGAGTATGTATGAGGATTAGCCATAGAAAACCATCCAAGATGAGAAGTTATCAGCAGTCACTGCTAGGTTCCCCCTACCCATAATGGCAAGCAGAGGAAGGAGAATGAGTTTTGCATAGTATGGGTGGTTATTTCTAGCACTAGAACGCTGTCATGAACACATGGGTTTACACTTGAAGTTGCACAAAATAGGCCCACTGAAAAGACTTCAGAATATACTGTAGTAGCTTATCTCACATTTAGCTATTTAAATTACGGTTTGTACATTTGAACTGCTCTACAGTTCTTGCTTCTATAAAAACTGTTTCACCATTTCAGTTGAAGTGTACAAGGATTCAAAATTCCAAGTGTTACTGCTTAGAATTATCTAAATAAAACTTCATCAGCTCAGTTTTGAAGATAATGCAACACTTCACATTATTCTCCTCCCACACTAATACGACAAGCTGTTAATCCAGATTTACACCAACCCTGGACAGGAGGACACTACAGAGCACTGTTACGGTGTATCATTCCTCTGCCCAACCCCATGCCTAGAAGGCTGGAAAAAGAGCATTTAACCACCCCCTCTCAAAGCATCATGAGTACTGCACCCGTATGCCTACGCAACACAAACATTTTCTCTCTAGAAGTATTAGAGGTACAGGTCAGAGTTAAACATATAGTGAAACAGCTTTACTTTCAGAACAAGGACCATGTATGAAAAAAAAATGTATCTAGCTTTTGTGCATTTGAATGACAGTCAAACCACTGGTTAACAGCCAAATACACTGTCACATTTTCTATTAATGACTACCACACATACAACATCAATATCATATGAAAGGTAGTCTACAGTTCTTGACAGACTACAATTTTGCAAGTCTGAGAATATGAGACCGATTGCTATTTTTATTTCTCTTGGTACAATTTGAAATCCTGGCACTACCAATACACAGGCTAGTTGAATGTTTTCTTCATCCAAGCACGTGGTACATTTATTCCTTCTTGCTTTGACTAAAACAGTCAGGAGTGCTCCAATAAAACAGGGATTTTGCCACAAGTAGGAAAGATTTTGTTTGGTTTTGGTTTTTTTTTTCCTGTAATAGATTAAAATAGTATCTACTAACCAGATGTAATTACAGAGATAGTGAACAGTAGTATGTCTGTTCTCTGCTTCAAATACTGCCTGCTTACCACACAAAGCACTACAACAGGAAGTCCCTTGCACATTCGTTTAAGCCCACATTCCAAAGCAAAACAAATTTCACTGACCTGGGTATTCACAAGAATCCTACCTATGTCTCAGCCCAAAAAACGTACCTGAGAATGGCCACAGTTGTTGGAGTAACAGCCATAAATGTAAAAACAACAGCAAAAAAGAAGAAGGTCAAGAATAAAGGTAAAAATTTGCATTGCGTTGGACATTTCCCAGGGACAGCTTCAAAGTAAAAGTCTTCTGAACCACTTTCTCTTTTTGGTTTTCCAATACAGGAACAGTTGAGGTACATCTACAAATAATTTATAAAACAAAATTTAGGTCTAAGGATGACACTGAGTGACATTAATATGGTAGATGTTCATTGGGTCTGCATAACAATGAATACAAGAATAAACCCTGACTTTACATTATGGGAAACAGTCCACTTCCTGATGATCATATGACACTGTAACCCTCATTTTTAAAACTGGTTCAGCAGAACTTGACTGATCCAGCTCACCAGAGCCAAAGATATTTTTAGTTTTGTGATCTAAAGACAGTGATAGTCTCCATTTTGTGTGGAGCAAGTTTTTAAGTACAAGCATAAAAACCTTAAAACTAAAGATTTTAGAGTTAGAGGCACAACCATATGCAGTACATAATGTTATACAAAAACACCAGCAAAGCAGGCCTTGAAATGCCAACTTTTGCACTCAAATCTTATTACAAATTGGTGAACATAACACCAGTTACTGTATACAATTAAGAAAGGGCAAGCTACAGTGTTCAAAACAAGATTTTTTTTATATTGATATTTATATATTAAAAAATTTGAAAATATGTAAGATTTTCAAGGAGGAGATTTGTTTGAAAATTTTAAACACCATGGAGGGTGTCAAGGGATGGAGGAAGGAGGAAATGTCCCTTTTCTCTTTCCCCATATAAGACTAGTTTCATTTGCAAAACTTCTGAACAAAGGGCAGCCAAAAGCTGCAGTTCCCTTACAGCAGAATATATCTTAGATGGTTCTCAAAAGTCATTTTTCCAGTACTGAAACAAGCTAATGTTAACTGTTACCTAGTTGATTAACCAAAACTGCTGATTATTTCTGTACAATTCAAAAAGTTATACTCTAAAGAACTTTAACTGTCTTGGCTGCTAAAAACAGTTACTTGAACTGAGTTCGTTCTTTAGATTCACATCTACCTGTGCCACTATTTTCTCAAGCCTTATTTTTCAAGCTTAGATAATACATATCCAGTTACAACAGTAGCAGAACAAACTGGAAACCACAACAGTTCACATTCTTCAGAGATGTTGTTAAGTCCCAGATCACCTAGCTTAACAGCCTTGGCTATAAAAAGGCTAGTTTTTTACACTGGGCTGTACTTGACAGGAAGAGAGGTGAGCTCTACTCTTAAAACTTAAGCAGGAAAGAACAGAAACAATGTCAGGCTGCTTTTGTAAGGAGGTGAACAAAATGGAATAGTTTTATGCTTTTCATTTAAATCGACCCAAGTTTGTTTTCAAAGAAAAGATATATATCTATCAGTGAAGTATGACTACTTCTTGCTGTAAAAACTTCAATCTCCTACATTTTCTTCTAGATAATATCTCCTCTCATTTACCATTGTCCTTTTCTGATATAAAAAGTCCCCAGAGGCACCCCCTGCTTCAGCTTGTCTACCTTTGGGATCTTCCTACACTCCTACATCCCTGCTCAAGAGTTTGTTGTACTAGTAGACACAAGCATAGAAAGTCTTTCAGTTCCGGGAAGGCTTGATAATAACCAGCCACTTCCATGGCTTCCCATTCCTACATCAGGGGCAACTGACATTCAAGGTTTGGAAATGCACAGAAGCAGGTTGCCATGCATTCAATAAACATTACATTATGCTTATAAGATCTAGACAAGAACTGCAGTTTAACATCAAGTCAGTTAATGACTTCTACTTTTCTGATTGTCAATTCTATTTAAAATATGTTCAGGTTTAATGTATTTCCAGCATTAGAAAGTTTAGCAGAAGTAAAGAAGACGACTGACCAATAAACCCCTACAATGGAAAAAGGCTCAGAGGACATGGGAAAGGGTGATGTGACCATGAAGCTCACAGAACAATGCAGGCTGTGAGTGACCACAGCTGTTACAAAGAAAGCTATGCAGAAAAGAAACAGCTATGTCAGTTGAGTGGATGAAGTGGTGGTGTAAATATTTCTCCCTGAGTTCATTAAGAGAGTGTGAGCACCTCCCTTAGTTAGCCAGACCAGCATGGGGATAGCGTGGCTCAGTCCAAGACAGACTATAAAAAGCCAGACAACTAGCAGAAGAATTTCAAAGAGAACAATGAGCTTGAGATTGCTTCAAACCAATGACTGGGGAGGCCCAGCATCATGATGGCGAGCATGTTATAGAGATCAATAGTGGGAATCACACTAGCATTGTGACTCAACTGCGTATTGCAATTGCTATATTTTGCTAAGTGTAGCTTGCATTTGTATTGTGTTTTCAGTATATTTTGGATTACTCTGCTAAATCAGAAATCCTGTGCAACATCAACTGTCATCAAGGAAGTAAATTTGATATTAAACATTACACCCTCCACAAGCGGAATATGTAAAAGTACCCAGTCAGAGAGTATCAGACTCTGACACATACCAACATTCATCCTACTAAGAAGTGTGTTTCCAGTTGACACCAATTTTTCTTGTAGTTTCTACCACTTAGATTCAGAAATACTGTGATTTCCTGTTGTACTAAGGGAAGAGTGTTTTTGAAATAGAATGCATCTTGCAGGAAACCAGAACAGATCATGTCGGCTGTCTTTGTAGTATAAAGTACCTTTTTCATGTTGTTAAGAAGATGTGATGTACATCCTGCAAAACAGGGAGAAAAGTACTGGACTCCATCCCTGCCACAAACTGGGTAGTACATTGAGCGCAAACATCCGCAGTTAGCATTGCATGGTGCTGTTAAGTTATATAGTGTGCCTGTTCTGAAAGATAAAAGTTAATAGGCTTTTAATAAACTAATTTAAAAACACCAGATATGTAAATAAGTAATGCAGTATTTATAGGATAATAAATCTCAAAATATTCAATTCAGGTGATTTATTGCACGTAATTTTTTAAAAATAAGCCATATTCTTTGTAGTTACAACTCTAGAGGGAATTCCCATTTATCCTATACCTAGTTATTTTTGTGCTATTATTCCTTGCATAGATTATTCCTCCAACTTCCATTCACAAAACAGATGACTAAATTCTGTGTCTCAACCCGATTCTTTTCTTTTATCATCTCCCTCCCACACACTTATACATTTGAATTTGTTCAATTTACAGTTTTAAGGAAAAAGCAACAAGGTTAAAAGCAGTATTTGGTGTTGTTTATTCTACTGATCAAGGTTTTTTTCCTGTTTTGGATTCAAGTCTGGTTGCAAACCCTGCATTTTTACTATTTTTAACACTGCTATACAGACACCTAGATTGTTCTAGCACCAAGATGACGGCACGTGCTAAATACAGAGTGCCACGATGCATAAAGTCTTATCACACCCAAGACGACCTTCAAGACTTTCTGTGGCTGTTTAGGGAATAGCTAATGAAGAACAGAGTTTAATTTAACTCTTGCTTACTATAACTACTCTCAATTTAGGCATTTACTTCCAGTATAGGCCACAGTATGGTTGTATTTGAAGTAGTCCCACTATATTAGTATGAAAAATCATTTTGGGATGTGGGGGGACCTTGTTAAGATATAACTGGAGAGAATAAAAACACCCTTTGATTTTCTAATAGTAGTGCATTACTAAGTAAAGAAGCTTCACAGGTTAAGAGTTCAGTCAGCTGAAACCAGGATACTGACACTGCCAGTAGTTTAAGTATCGTCCTGTAAACTGAAAGTTCCAGATTCATTACCTAAAAGGCCAGTTTCTTCAAGAAAATTTAAGATGGTCACAAATACTAAAAGAAGAAATAATTTATCTAGGAATTAAGCTGATTACTTACATAGAATTCAAACTGCGCATGGAATATTAGGGACATGATAACTACTTACATATTTCATTTGGTTGCAGTACAGTTAAACCCTACGAAGTTACATTAGTTCATTCTTCATACATAAAAGAATCAAAGTCAGTTTGCTCTGGCTTAAAGCACTACACAGCACCATAAGCAAATTCACTAATCACAGGTTTGTTCACACAGTGCCTTGTTAGCCTATGAGGCATGTCAAGCCTAGAAGTATTTAATCAATTCAGTGGCAATGTCTGTCCTGTTTGTAAACAGATAATGCAGATGATGTGTCACCTCCCTGACCTACAAAGAGGGACTGAACCTTTAGTTACGCGTGGCCAGAGAAAGATATTAAATAGAAATACAGTTAGTGTACATAGGTTCTATATGACATTGAACTTCCTTTTCTAACATCACTTTTCTAAAGAAGCCTAGCAGATGAGGCCATTAAGTGGTCTTTAAAAGCTCTATAGGTTGGGTTTTCTTTCACAGCAAAACAAAACAAGGAGTCCCAGAGACTTGTGGGAATGAACAGAACTACAGAAATAGTCACTGCATTTCTGTTCCTGCAAGTTTTCAAGGAAGTATTGGGCAAAAGAATTTGGCTAAAACAATTATTTGAAGTGTTTACTAGATAGAGTAAGCCACACTAGTTCTGCTTACAGCCTAATTTAGTAATAAATAGAATTACTACAAAAAAATATACTTTGTTCATTAACATATCAACTCAAAAGTGATCCTGTATTCATGTGATTCTGGTACTAAACTTACAAAAAGCTTTCCACACACACAGCCTGACCTCCAGGCTATTTTTCAACAGCAAGAGAACGCTTGCCATGAAGGATGTCTTCAAAGTATCCATAAAAATGAATCTGCATCAATTTCCAAGTCAACTGTCAGAGCACTCTTGCAATTTATTCTTTCAGAAGCATTTGTTCAGAAGCATAAGAAGGAGTTAGACAATTAGTTATTCTTCCAGAAGCTTATAAGTTTGTTAAATCTACTCCTACATATTTTAGTTGCTCATTCCTTCATGGAAAGCAGTTTCAGAACTGGTACTACATTAGTGCCACTAACTATTCTGATACAGGTCACATGTCCAACAAAATATAGTCCAACATGTAACAGTGAGTTAGACAAAACTGAACCACTTTTTATGAGTGGAGAGAGTTATTTCAGGGTTGGTTAACTACAAATTGCTGTAGATAAGAGGTCTTCAGCAGCAGTTAAATTATCTAACTGCCAAAGTTACATGAAACTATTAAATACAAGTTAACTGTATTTAACTTAGGACAAAAATCAATTCAGCTGTACCTTTTGTCAGCTGCTCATTATCATAAGACATGGTATAGAAATATGGATAGCTTCACATACTATTGTCTATACAACCTCTTCAGTATTCAATTGCTGCATACAGATTCTTTTGCTCAATATGTAACTATAAAATTTCCACAATCAAAGCCTGAATCCTTGTTTTCACAGTTCTGAAGTGTCCACAGTAACCTTACGCCTAGCATTTTTTTCAGACACTGAAGCAGAATCATGTTTTAAGTATCAACTGTCAACAGTGGCCTTTGAGTATACTGTCAATTGCTACAGCAAGTTGTACAGATGGAATCAGAATGAATGGTAACTTGGGCTTTAAGATTTCCCCTCCCCTCCCCCCAGTCACCAGTGTATGAAATTTGGTTTATTCATTTTGTATACCTTCTGGAAAAGGCAATATAAATGAATGGTTAAAGTATCATGGCATTAAATTTCTACTCTGTTAGAGAACTGGAAGCCTGACTGCCTTCAGTCACTACAGCCTCCGAGCCCTCTGCATATCTGTCACGTTAACCTAAGGTTATCTATTTTACTGTTTTCTCATTTATCTAAATGAGAGACTTGAAAAAATAGTTAGTCTTTCATGTCACTCTTTGCATTTTGGGGAAATTTTGTAATATTTGTCATTTATGTCAATGATTCCCTTAAAGGACCTAGGAAAATTAGTAGCCTTCATATTCTATGATATTTGTGCACTTAGTTGCCTCCAGGAGTAAGATGCAATTTTCCTTTGTTCTTCTATTAATTACACATTCATTTTAAGTCAGTCAAAAAGCATGATAAATATGAAGTGAAGAAATCGTATAAGCCTAACTGCTGATTAGATGTTTATCATTTTTTCTTAGAAGTATTACCAATGTGCATCTGCATTAGAGGCTACAAAAACAATTTCCCCCCCAACCCATCTTCTGTATTTTCATGGTGCACTTCATGCTATTGTGCCAGTAAAGTGCAAAGATCCTCTTCCCCATCCTATCTAGGTTCAAAATCTTTCTTATTCATTGGAGCATAAGTTACAGATTCTGCTTCTGTACAAGATAGTGGTACCTAACCCTTTTCTAAAATGGGTTATTTGGGGAAAACAACAACAAAGTATTGGTAAATTATTCACTCAGTTGCAGAGCATGCTGTTCATGCTTATGATTTTTTCAAATGGCAGCTAGCAGTCCCTAGCTACTAGCCTACTACAGTTATTTAGCACAACAGCATCTGGCTTTTTGTTAGTCCCTCAAACATCTGGAGTTGCCTCTGGCTCTGTCAATTCACAACACTTGAGAGCACAGTTTTGGCACAACTAGCTGCCTTCCTCCTGCTTTTAAATACTGCTCATGCTACAGAATGCATACTATTTAAAACTACGAGAACTGAAACATTATAATCTTATAGTTAATTCCTTAATAATGCACAATTGGCATTTTATACAACATAGTGCCTATGGTGGTTATTTGATCACATACATTCAATGTTAAAATTTTAAAAGTGGACCCATTCTCTAAAGAGCGTTTATCCTTGCAGATATTTATTTTTAATCTTGCTTCATTTCTACTTTCAATTTTCTGACTTTTTTTCCCCACTGCCATACTGGTTTCCAGAGCAAGCGTTGTTCATACCAATATGATGAACATTCATCCTAGAATTTTTATTATTACAATTACTACAACTATCTAAAAATGAGTGATAGACCGCATTCTCATTAGGAATGATAATCGTGTTATTTAAGGGAAAGAAAAGTATGTGTTGTTTAGAGAATTCTTTCCTATATGTTAGCCAAAAATATTTTGAATTATGTTTCAGTTAACAATGTAACTCCACCCACTTTATTCTTCAACTTGGATCGATGAGCTATGCTCTCTTTGCATTACATTTCTACCTCTATCAGCCATTTTACTAGGAAGAAAGAAAGCCTCCTTTGTAAATAGAGGCTAGATGTGCTATAACCTGATGCTACAATAATGTCTTCATTTTTCTAGGGAAAATTTTGCAATCAGTTTAAGTTTCTGTGCACCTGAGTGCTCCCTCATGAAATTGGTGCACATGGCAGACTCTTTCCAGGAACAAACTGCCCAGAGTGCCAACAGCTAGTTAATAAAACAAGATACAAAATACATGCTACTTCTACAGAGATACAAAGTTAGCTGTAGTCAATACCATGGCTAGGACACCTACAATGGTTACAGAAGCTGGGGTTACTTTTTTCTTTTTTGGTCAAGAAGGACCAGGCTGCTCAGAACATTTTCTTAATTGTCTATTACATAAAGATTCTAAGAACAAGGTTTTAGAGTTCCATAAAACATTTCAGTTTCATCAATCAAGGCAAAAATATGACATTTTTAAAGGTTTTGTAGTCTGTGATGCAGTTTATCTATTTTAAACATTAATACCCAACCCAAGAGTGCATTAAAATATATTTACCCATTATATGTTTCAGAGACACCTGCGAAAGGTTCATTCCCACATTTAGCAAATAAAAACACTGTGTTTAATAGTAGAGCCACTGAACAAGTGCCTATCATGAACTTGATTATGTTTTTGCAATCCATTTTGCACTTGGAAACCAAGATGCCACTTATGATTTGGCCTAGTGCTGCTGCTGGAATTAATACAAGCCCTAGAGGAAAACAAGACACCAGCAATTACACAAAAATGCAAGATATAATTAGTGAAGCAATTCAGAGTGCAATTGTATGTTAAAAAATTCACAACAGTTACCTGTATCTTAAGATGCAGTCCATATGATGTCATTTTCAAACAATCCTACCAGAATCTGTCGGCATGAGTAACTTATTCTACCCTTACATTATCTTTAGCCTTTCCAGAAGTTCAACTTCTCAGCGTAATTTATAGTTTTGCAAAACCCAAGTTCAACACAGCAAAACTAGATTACTTAAGAGGACTACATACTGCACAAGAATCTCTGAACACCAGATATTTTCCACTTCATGAAAACAGAAAATGCTCTTCAGTGGTTGTTTTTTTCCATACGCCTACATTCTTTGTTACACATTTGTGTTATGAACTTTTTAATAAGAGAACATTATCACTATTATACAAGAGACAGCACAAGAGACAATAAGGCATCTACAGAAAGATTTAAAAAGTCTAGATCAGTGGGTCAGTTTTGGTGTCATAGTCTATAATTTATCCTCATTGCATTATGACTACTATAGACGCATAACTGAGCATTTTTGTATGGCTAATCTACACTACAACACAGAACTCAGTGTAACTTGCACTGACCTGAGACAGCTAATTTTAAAGACAGTTCAGGTACAGTAGCAGACCTGCACAGGCCACAGACACCCATAGTCAAAGGTCGTTTAAATAGTTAACATGGTCACTGGTAACACTTAGACTAGCTAGCTCAACATTAGTTCAGGTACAGCTAGCTTTCAACATTAGTGTAGGCATTGTTTAAAGCTGTACATTTGAGTAACACTATCAATCTTTTCAACTCAAATGAAAAGAAATTCAGGCAAGGTCTATAGACAAAAAATGAACATTCAGTTTTCTACTTCACTGCTAACCACTGCTTAACAATTGAGCATGTATTCCAATTTATTTCTATGCAAAACTTGCAGACACTTTGTTTTGAAGCAATGATGTCTGATAGTAATAGTATTATCCAGGGGAGTAAGTAATTCAGAAAGTCTCTCCCAAACATATTTCTGTTGGAGAAAGAGCACTTCAACCAGCATGTGTTTACACTGGAACACTATATGGCTGAAGTAATTCAGCAAGACACGTTCCAGAAATACTAAGTCCACTACATGGCAAGCACCTGTTGCCTTATCTGCCTTGATCTGGTTGCTGTTCTTCAGAAGAAATTATATCAGTTAATCACATGACCTTACCTAGTGCAGCTCTTACATCAGATTTTTTTCCTATTTGTTTCTCCAAAACCCAGCTTTTCATAGCCTTCCCCTGTTCTACCTATTACTTCTGCCTATCAGATAATACAAGTAAGTGACAGTAAGCCAACTATAGAAGCAGTTACACAATGGTTTTATAATATAACCTGATTAGTCACTTTATTGTAAGCTATCTCACTGTAATGTTATGGTGGAACTGAAGAAGAGAAAGGCCAAGTCAACCCTTATTTGTGGTAAGCACTGCTTTTTTTCTAGCTGCCCTTCATCTGTCTTCCTCTAGTAGAGACTAAGGCTTAATGCTCCTTCAGCTGATTTTAAATGAGGAAAAAATAAATGTTTTTCACCGAGAATAAGAAAGGAATAAACTAGTTTCAGCAGCACACAAAATTCTCATTCTACTTTGAATATGAGTTATCAAGTCTTCTGAACATACAGACAACTAGTAGATTTGCACCCTTGATGAATTAAGTACCAGGGTTTTCATAGGGCAGGCAAGAATAATATAAAAATACTGTTTCTGCTGTGAAAACTGCATTTCATATAAGTATATCAACAAATACCTCAGACAAACACAACAGGCCTATATAAGCTTCCACCTATAATGTTAATGAGGTTAACAGCACAAATATATTTAAGATTTAAAAATGAAAAGCCACATTACCTCCAAGAGTTGCTGAAAAACTTGATGTCTTTCCAAACTGATTTTCTATAAACTTTGGTAGAAATGTGGCAAAGCCAGTGGCAACTAAAGCTTCTGAAGAACTGGCTATTATTAGGCTCATAAGCACTGGATTCTTCAACAATATCTACGGGGAGAAGTTAACATAACACTCAGGAAATTATTTCATTGTAGTACCATGTAAACTAGAAGTCACATTTTAAAGCAGATACTCTCATGTGGAACTTCACTATTAGGCTTTTCTTGCTTTAACAATCTTAAGCATCAACAAAATGAATATGCATTAAATTATCAGTAGCGCTGGAGACTTCCCTATCACAACACAATAAAGAAGCAATTACCTTTCTAAGCACTTATGTATTACTTGAAAAAGAATTTTATTTCTCAGAATGTATCAGTTTCAGTAAATTCAAGATTTCCTTACCAGGAGAGCCATGGGAAAGTCTTTAAAACTTTTTCCAATATTCTTGGTCTCAACAAGTGCCTCACTTCCATCATTATGGGTTTCAGATATTTTTTCAGCTTGTATTTTTGCTGTTCCTACAAACAGGCATATTTATTGACAACGACAACATCAAATACCTGTGCTCTTACACTTAAAGTCAGAAAAAGCATCAAAATAAGTGTTTCCTTTCCTTAGGAAAACTAGCTCAGACATTGTAAGTCTTCTTAAATATTTTATTGGTACAGATCCATAAAAAGATCAATAATGTAGTGCTGTGGAAAGAAGAATTTGTCTGAAAGCTTCACGTTTCCATTGGCAGGCCTTGGCTATAAGAAGATTTCATCAGGAATATCCTAAGAATTTCAGACTATCCTGAAGCCCATTCAATTTTTTTTTTTTTTTAAATCATCCTCACATTCTCCCCAGTTCCCTACTTCATTGTTTCTTTTCCTCCATCATTTCTCTTTCCAGATAAGCATAGTAAGATCCTTTAGATGCTCTTCCAAGGGACTCCTAGATAATATCTGCCTGAACAGAAATTATATTATTTTTTTTAGAAGACTGCTCTGGGATATTTTGATTTTTGCTTTATTATTCCACCGAAAACAACAACGCAACAGAGTCAAAGACAACAATGGATGAGTTAAGTCAACAGAATTCCCTTATGATTCTTGGTGGGTAACATAGCAGCTTTAAATACAGTCCTGGATGCTTAGCTGCAAGTATCTTCCAAACTTTGACCATCAGTTTCCATGCTCTACTGGTTTCCACTCCTACTGTACATCATTACATACACAAGATACTCCCGCTAGCCCATTTGCCTTGTTTTAAAGGCCCCATATTGGAAACAAATTATTTATCATCAGGTTTTAGCCAAAGACAGTTAACTGAGAAATAGAATCAAAGAGGAATCAATCACGCAGTCCAGCAGTCTATAATCTACAATCATAAAAAAATCCCTCTTTCAAAGTAGCCAATTGTAGTTAAACAATTACCTGGTAGGTGTTTCGGAAAGCATGAAAAAGGTATTATAAGAAGCCAAATTGCTAAAAAGCATGCAACAAATGCTATCCACCATGCTCCAAGCCAACGTGGGTCATCTTGATCCATCTTTGTACTGGAAAAATAATTTGGAGAAAGCAGGTTTACCATTCATGAATTCCAATCAACAGTTTCAGATGTTAGTGAGCAGGAATTCTTTTTTAAATACTGATTTAACAGAAAGCCTTTGCCTATAGTAATTTTCTTGTTTTCTACATGTATTAAATTTATTGTTTGCTTGTTTAAGGCAAATTTCATCAGCTCTATTACAATAATACTGCGTTCTACCCAATATAGCTTTCAACTCATTAGTCAAATTAATTCTGATTAAAAGGCCACTGTTTGGCCCTGATTTCAAGATCCTGTAGCATTACTAAGATAGTGAAAAAGCTGTTTTTAGAAAGAATCTTCATAATCAATGAGTAATGTGAAAGCCAATACAGAAGTTCAGAATGCCATTGCATTGATCCAGAGTCCCTAAAACACACGAAACAAAAGTGTAAATGAAGTTGTTGGTCTGGACAGTAGTAAAATTTATAACATTATTTTTTGAATAGTAGACTGTTACTCAACTGGTAGATTTTCTGGCAAGCTCTTCCCCAGAAGGTATCCTACCCCTCATATCCCACCTCACCGAAACTGTTTGCACAAGAAATCAATAGTTGCAATCTAATCCTAAATGAACAACTAATCAAAAGACAAAGCATTTTTTAACAGCTTTAAAATAACTAATACCTCAAAAAGCTAGAACTAAGTATTTGCACTACAGAGAAACTTTCACACAGAATAGAATGACTCACTGTGGGAAGTAACTCACTCACTAAAAGCCCTTATAAATGCAACTGGTTACCAAGCTAAAGAAGCTCTTGAAAATGCAGTATTTTCCAAACAAAAACTCTGTCTCCTCCTCACATGGAGAAAAGCTAAAGATTTTAATCTGAATTATTAGGAAAAGAAAATAGAAAGCAAAAAACTAAGTTGTATCTTGCCTTTCTGGGATCTGGATATCAATATAAATATTAAGTAGCTGCCCTCCTAAAACATAGCCAATAGCAGGACCCAGCAGTGACATGGCATAGCCAATTCCTAGAAGAGAAAAATAAATTGAGTTCACCACATATTATTAAAGCTTTCTTTTAAAAAAATCCTACATGAACTTCAGACCAAGCGGTTTCTGCAATTCCACTTATTCTTTCACTGTCATTACTTCCACTATAACACATAGAAGACAAAATTTGTACTCATCCCTCAACAAGAAAATTCGCAGCTGGCATTAAAAGCTGCAATTCAGAGGTTCAGCAAATGACACTTCACTGACATCATCTTTGTGCATTATTAGATTGCCTTTTTCCCGTCTTGTGCCTACAGCCACAAGCTAGCTTGTGAAAAAGTTTAAGTGAGGTTGTTAGGAGCATCAGTTGCTAATAGTACATGTCCTCAGTCTTTAAGAACCTCCTTAATTATGTTTTTATTTTGAGTCTTGTTGGTTTTTAGATCTGCAAATACCAGAAGCTAGGGTTCTGTTAAAGCTTTTGACTGGAGTAATATCTGCCACACATTCATTGAGAACTCAACCATATGCACTACAATTTACCGGTATGAACCTTAAAATAGAAAGCTAGGGCTCTTAACAGCTCCTGACAGTCCTAAAAAAAACCCAAACCAAAAACCCAAAAAAACAAAGTTGCAGATGTAACCATATGCTACCAAAGAGCACTCTTAGGTCTACCCATTTTTTAAGGCCTTAAGACAAGATTTTTCTCAATGTCACAATAGTCTCCCCAGCCAGCCAGATTTCTCTTGCAATGCTGGCAGGAGCACTGTCTCTGCAGATAAAGGTTTGCAACTAATAGTAACTAGATCTGTCTAAATAATTAGTAAGACATACATCCTTACTGCTGATATTCTATGCTTTTCCCCAGGTTGAAGAATCTGGATTTCTCATTTGTTTCCAAAGCACCTGGAAGCTGAGTATTTAGTATTATTTCACTCTTTAGATAGCAAGAAAGAATGGGCGTGGGGGATGGATTGGGAGGGGTGCAAGAGGGGGAAGGGATGCAGAAAGGGACACACAAGTATCAGTAAACCAAAATAAATACTGGATCGGCATATCCCAGTTTCTCCTGTATTCTGGAAATAATGATATGCTCATAGGATCTTTCTGAGTTAAGCCCATATTCATCCTACAGAACTTCAAACCTATCTTAGAAGGTGTTATTTCCTCCTACAGACCATTCAATTTAAATTACAATTTGGAATTGCTTAACTTTTCATTGCCTTTAGACATAGATGCCTCAGCTCAGCAAGAGAACAGTTCTCCTGAAAATACACCCGGTTTCAGAAGAGAAAGAAACTACTAACTTACGAGTTGCAAGCTGATAGTCTAAGATGCTAGCAGCTCTTCACAGATACTAACAGAAAGTTTCAGGGTTTTTTCTTCTGCCTTGCAGAAACCTTCTTGCATTAGGCAAAGCAATGCAATATATTTTACATTCTCAACATTGCTTAAAAGCAAGAAAAAGAATTAAGGCTTAATGTAGCTACCTGTCCACTCACTTGCATTCTATTTTTGTCATATTAGGCAGAATACACCGTTCTTCTGAACTCAGCAGTTGTCTGAAGATTGCACAAGCATTAATTTATTGTATTGGTCTGTTATGTTTTAATTATGAGCACCAAAACCATTCTCCTGAGTTTCCAGGCCACTTCTTGATCCTCTAATCACGCACACAGCCTTAATTCTGCTCTACTTATTTCAGTGTAATAATCTTCTCTATCAATATAAAGAAGCAGCAAAAATAAAAGCTGTCTTTGTTATTTAAGATTTAACATATGCAACTATTCTAGTTGTTGGCACCAAATGAAGTGGCTTGCCTGAAACAATTAAGCAAGAATTGTATGCAAATAGATGATGATTTCAATTTTGCCATCTAAAATATTGATTTAGTCTGGAAAACACACCAGGAATCTAAGTTGCTTTCAATTCCTCCTGCGAGTTACTAGTATGGCTAGCATACTTTTATCAGCTTATACCTAAAAATGAGGAAATCTTCATACCCATAGAAAACACTTAGACTGCAATGAACTTTGCAGTAAAAATGGACATAACCCAGATTAAAAAGATTAAAAACCACTGCTAAGAATTAGCATTCCTTAGCTTTCAAATATCCCCACAGTAAGACAAACACATTCTCCACGTTTCCAGGCAATCCCTTTATTTTCAATTAAGGAAAGATACTTCCATTATTTCCTCCTGAAGTGCCAAATTTATATGTGGCTAGAGGGCTGCACTGATCACATGATGCACAGGGGTGTCCCTGCACTGAGAGGACAGCCTACTGTTAGAAGGTAAATAAATAAAACTGTTAAAGGATACAGTAAGGTCTGGCTACTGATCTGATATACAGTAGTTTTCAACACTCGTAACACTGAAAAGCAGATTTTTGCTACAGCTTACTCTATTGTTAACAGGCAGGCTACATTAACCACATTAACCACTTAATCACTTTCAGTTATTGACATGAAAAAAACAGCAGGAGAGGTGTACAAAGTAGCCTTACCGTGCTCTGCAAAATAACTACTGAAAAGACTTGATACTTACAGCAGACTAATACCTAACTTGCACAGTAACTTCATGCACATAAGGAAACAATGACAAGAGATTTAATCAGAGGAATTCATAAAAGCATTTGGAATTCATTGCAGTCTATGATCTACCCAGACAATGTGTTATAAACAGTTTTAAAAGTTACCTATATAAAGTGAAGACTTGTGTTTTGGTACACTATCATCAATAAAAGCTGTCCCCAAAGTATATAGTGGAGTTCCTCCAACTCCCAGCAGCAGCTGTCCCAGGATAAAGACATACAGATAGTTGGGAAGTGAAGACTTTGTGCTGGCATTGCAAGTGAAGTTAGCAGAGCTTGCTCCTGGAATTTGGCATGTGTCTGAAAGACAGAGACAGCAAGATTTTAAAATTCTGTTACCCAGCTCATCACAGTCCAACTGAAGAAAAATCTGTACTGAAAGCTGAACTACATACGAAATGCTCTTAGTGCTAGGCTCCCATTTAATTTCCAGGTCTACTAATATATCCTATATGACAGTACCATAACCTTCTATGACAGCATATCCCCCCCAAAAGAAATACTGTCATGGCTTGGTTTTTGTTTCCTTATAAGGAAGGAAAGATGGATGAAATAGCTTTATTAAAACGTTTTGGCTTGTTGAAAGCATTACTGACCAGATGTACACGGAAAAAAAAAAACCAACAAACCCACAAACACTGAATGAACATTCAACAGGTTAGTGAGTACTCCTAGGTAACAGACACATCATTTTGTTCTTGTACATACAATTATAATGATTCTGACGAGCACTAACAGCAACTTCCACTCTTAAGTGACAGAGCAGCCTGAACAACCTGAGGAAAGTTGGACTGCTGGAGAAGAAAGCGCAGTCATCAGAGTCGCAAGCAAAGATAATCCTCCCTTCTCATACAATGTTTTGAGAAGTGTTTCCCTAAAAAAAGGCACCTTAAAAACCCACACCACTCTCTCTGATAGAGCAGATACTGTCATATCTCCAGAATTAGAAGTTAATGTAAAGCCTCTGTACTTGTCCAAACACACACAAAGAGGGAAGCAGAGGTAGAACAGCCTAAGGTTGCATCTGCTCCTGTAATGTTTGGCACTACAAAGAGGGAAGAGAAAAGAGGAACTGAAGACAGGGAGTATGTTTTCTCTTCTCCTTCCTCTTGCTATCATTGCACTTTTAGTAGCAGATAGTCCCAAGTTACAAGATGAAAAAGAAGCATGGTTCTTTCCAGGTTTTTCCACAGAAGAGCATATAACCCTAAGGAAGATGATAAACCCATCACCTTGGCGGAAACAAGCCATACTGAGCAAATGCATGAAAACACCCTTCAGATCAGCTGAGTAGACTGATTAATTCTCAATACTTTGCTATAGAATTATTACGTTGCTTTTCTCAGGTCCTTTTACATTTGAGAACACTTTTTGCTTAAGCAAAGAAAGGGCAAGCTTGTCCACACTTTGGGCTCACAGGACATAAAACACAAGGAAGTGCTTGCCACACAGCAGATATTTAAAGAGAACTGTCTACACTGACGTTATATATGCATCCATGGGCTTTATCCTGCCTTCCTCCAGAAGGAGCAGCACCATAGTGGTGGTGGAATCATGTAGCACACAACAGGCTATGCAGTGCTGTGGTACATAAACTGGCCAACATAGTGATGGGAAAACCTCACTTCATGAGGAGGATTCATTAAAATTTTCCTTCCTTTCCACTTAGGAACAATTCTCATTTTAATGCTATACTAAAGCCACAAGGGGAACATTTTCTTATGAACCACTACTCAGAAAATTAAAGTTCTTGGAGTATATTTTCCATTTATTAACAATCTGTTTTCTTTAGCAATATTCCTCTTTTCTGCAGGAAATTAAGTCTTAAATCAGGTTAACTTTCTAATATTTACATGCACAGCATCTAAAACTGACTATAGAAGGACACCATGTCCTACAATATCTTGTTAACATACACTTATTCACGTACAGTACATATATAGAATATACCTGCAGTTATAAGTTAGCCTCTAATACCTATTGGGCAAGTCCAAAACAGTATTTAGCAAGTTATTTTATTGTAGTACACAAACAACAGTATTGTGTTAAAATATAAACATCAGAAAACAAGTAATGCAGAGCAAGAAAATGCCATGAACTATGTTAAATGACAAAAGTGTAGCCTAATTTGAGATCTAGAAATAGCTTAATGAAATAAGCAGACTACACATGGTAATGGCAATCAAACTCTGGCAGACTGTGGTTCTTCATGAATCCCCATCCCCACCCTCGGTGTCTCAGTTCATGTCAATCTAAAAGCCTGTGCCACAGTGTGTAATTGATTATAGCCTCTCTCCTTCAGTTTTCTAGCTCTTCAATTTATATGCTCTAGGAAATTTACCCTGATATTGACAGAACAGATTATCACACTAGTTTGTTTTCAGAACCACATAATCAGGTCTAACTACAAAATTAAGAGAACAATCAATATGCACTTTAATACAATTATAATCCTTTTATTTGCATCAGCTATCAAACCTCTCTTTTTTTTTAAGTCATCAAGTATACTTGCTGAGTGGACTTACGGACTGTATTTCATGTTTCAAGAAACATTTTAAAAGCAAAGACAATTTACCACAAAACAGTGTTATTAGTTTAAACCAGCATAAGCCAGAACTGCCATCAAACAACCATTTACTCTCTCTACCTCTGTCATTCATGTCATCCCTTCTTGTACCAGTCCAAGGTTTAAGCAGATTGGTAAAGTCACACAGGTTAAACCCAGCCTGTTTGCTGCTGTCATAAGAATGGTGGAGAGAGAAGGCACTAGCTTTTACGTGATCAAGAAAGCCTAAGCTTAGGTAAGCCAAGCTCTGGGAGAAGTTCAAGATGAGTGGCTGACCATTTTTAACTACTTTTTCCTCATTAAACTTGTTGTCCCTTCTAAGAGTCAGTGGATTAGACTTGCATTTTAAACAACAGAACTGCATTAAAGGCAACACCATCCAACAGAGTTAGTCATTATAACCCTTCTTGCATGGTTTAATCTAACACATCTAAGACAGGTCAAGACTAACTTTACTCACATCTTAAACTGCAGCCAGTAGGTGTGTGGGTTTTTTGTCTTTTGAGGCTGGGGAAGAGTTTAAATAGTCACGAGGAGTGAGAAATAAAGAACAGCTTGTTGTCTATCCCTTTTTAAACTTAAAAATCTGTCTCCCCTTTAAGTCTTGATTGGGGAAGTCACTCAAAGATTCAATGAACATGCTGAATGAAGACTAAGTTCTTAGTTTCTAAAAACAGATGTTACAGTATTACAGAACATCTAAGTGGTATAGAGAGACAGATCAAACAGTGTAGAGAACAGCAGCACTATCCATTATTCAACTAATCAGATAGTCTCTTGAGAGAGCAAAACCAACAGGAAAAACCACAGAAATACTGGTGGTACAAGACACAACAGTCAAATTAGAAGCTGGCATCACACATATTCTATCGCCATTAGTACCCAAATGCTGTAGTCTTCTTCACTCTTTAATTGTCCTTGACATGTTCTGGGAAGGAAGGTCAATTAATGCCCTTCTGAGAAGATGCACTAACTCTCAGACCCTAAATGACTTATCCACCACCTGAGTTTCCAGTAGAACAGAGAATTGAAGAAAGGTGTTCAAGACATTCTCCCTCTTCTCAAATCACACCACACAGATTTCAACTCAAATGGCTAAGACTTGTTATTAACAGAGATATTTCTTTTTTCCAAAGACATCATTCACATCGTGTTACTGAAGAGAGTCATGGAATAATTCATATTGGTAGAGGCATGACAGAGTCACATAGTACAACCTTCTAATCCAAACAGTGTCAAAACCGAACACAGACCAAGTTGCTCAGGACTTCACTCAGTAGGGTCTTGAAATCCCCCAGAGATACAGACCGCACAGTCTTTCTGGGCAAACTGTTCCAATGCTTCACTGTCTTTCATAATAAAGTTGTATTCCTTGTCAAGTGAAGATTTACATTTCACATTTGCTGTGACAGACATCTTTCACAAATATAAACATGTTTCAATAAGATCTCAGAGGGAAGTTTAAAATTACATTGCTTAGAGGATCTGCAGTTTTTACAGTCCTCTGTACTGCCTACCAGCATTCAAATACAGACTGGTTTCATTACAAGCAAGCCACCAGATGGAGCTCCTGACTACAAATACCAGAGCCAGCTGACACAGTGACGACCCTATATCACCTTAAAAAGCTATCAGAACAAACAGCAGGTTACATATATGTTTCAATTTTGAGTCTGAAGCCTTTGTGGAGATCAGACAAGACACTTTTGCTGTTGCTAAAAATTTCTATAAATAGGTAGACCATTGGTTAGCTACTCTTTAAATAGGAAATGGATTAAACTATTTCTAAAGAGCATTTACTATGATAAATATTTCCAATGGCACTATTTATTTTCTATTATTTTGTAGACTAGGATATGCAGATACTCAGAATAAAAGTAAATTAATATCTCAAGGTAAAACAGGAAGTTTAGGAAGTCTGTAAGCCTTATATTGGAAGCTAGATATATTTTGTATTCCAGACTACATCTATTAATTAACCTGGCAGCCATATTAAATATTGCACTGAACTATACTTTGAAGTTGTCCTGCAGGTGAAACTCACTATACTTACATATAACAGATAAACATAAATAATCAAGTAACCACCTAGGAACTGTTCAAAAATAAATTAGGTAGCACATTTTAATACAAAGCATCAAATAAAAGTTTACTCCCAATCCTTTAAAATCTCTGTAAACTACTCATCCAAACAATTAAGCAACAGGGAAGGTTTCTGGGGGATGGTGTTACTAATTCTGCAACTAAACATATAGTTAAGATGTTTCATCAACATCAGAACTAGCTAAACCAGACTTTCTATAAAATCATGTACTGTAGTTTACTTAACCGTTAAAGGATGCCATTGCACAGCACCTCCAGATTTACATTGAGTCAGTCATGGTGCAGACATTCCCTGCACTCTGTGGTCATTTATCTTTGACAGTGTTTTGTTTAAGCCAGCTTAAGTCCTGAAACCCACTCACAACAGTCGCAGCATAGGTACCTGCATTACAGCAGTCAAAACAGCATGAATTCAGTCAGCTTTCAGTGCCACGGAGAAGAAAGCACATGTTCCATTTAAAATTTTCCCTAGAGCTTTTAGATTTCAAAAATCCATGTAGAACATGATCCCTAATAAGGTATCAACACCTACAGCATCTTTAATGGCTGATGGAAGTGGCAGATGTTTGATGGCAGGAGGGGGAGACATCAGTTGCAATAGCTGGCCATCTTCCTTCACACTCCCGTCCTGTCAGCATCTTGTTGCAATAATAAAAACTACAATCAGATTGGAACTTCTTTTGTATTAAATTCAGCTTTCCTTCCATACTAGTGAAGTAGGGGAGGCAATACTGAAACTGAAATTGCAGAGAAATGGGACTGTATGAGAGTCAGGAGCAAGTTGTTGCCCCTCTACTAAGGGGTAACAATCATCTGTTTATAGCCTCCAAACATGAAAGAGTTTTCTCTTATGGCCTTGTTCAGCTAAAAGTTTAATTAACTTCTACCTCAGAGCCTCATTTATTTGATGCAGAACAATAGCTTAGCAAAGTTATTTAAATAATCGTTGATGTCTGGGCAGCTCATGGAGGTGTGTGACATGATTAACACTTAAACAAATTTGAGAATCAACAACTGGAAGACTGAGAACCTTCCACCAGATTGCTTAATAGCTACTGACTTTTTTTCGCGAGCACTAATACCCTTAGTCATTAAAGGTATAAATCTGATTAAAGACTGCAATAACAATTAAGACAATCCTAAAAGATTAAGTCATCCTGCTTTAAACATATCTGGATGTTTCTTTATTAGTTACAGGTGTGCCACTAAGCTGAGATGCAAACAGTTGGCATTAAGCACACTGCACTTAAAGTCTTGTCTTATGAGAAAAGATATGCAAGGCCTGAGAGCTGGCTATTCCCACAATTTCAGTACTGCTTTGTTCAGTATAGTTCAGTAGAGCTTGTTCCCTCTTTACTTCAAAGAAACTCACAAGTTTTAATCAACATTTTAGAAGAACTTAGTGAAACTTGTTAATGAATTACTCAAGATGCCTTTAATAATTCAAAACCCAAAAGAACTGCAACATGTAGTCATCTTTCAACAAGAACACATTAAGTCTAACAGCTTTCCTTTAATATTTATTCTATATCACTGACCTAACTTGCATTCCTATTGACAAAGAAATGACAAATCATTTACTCAAAGTGAATTTTAATTGCATTCATCAATGCAATTTTAAAAAGCATTTTATTCAAATATTGCTTATGAGCAAGAACTGATATTGACACTCAGCTTCTTCTGAAAAAGAAAGTTCACTGTGCAGAGAGACAATTCTTAAACTTACAGATTTCACACAATAATTTTATTTTCAGTGTTAGAGATAATACCCTATTTTTAGGACTTTGACAGAGATTAGCTATGTTGTACCAAATTAAGAGTTGCACCAAGTTGCACCAAAGTTTTTAACCATTTTCAAAACATAAGGATAAGTTTACCTTCAAGTTTAGCTCCATAGTGGTATTTTCCACTACTGAAGTGTGGTAAGGAAAATGTAAGTGATCCCAATCCAAGCATAAATGCTGAGAAAGCAAGCCATCGTGGTTTGTGTCCTCTTTCTCCAAAGAAAGATACAAACAGTGACAATATGCAGAAAGCAATGTCATAGCTTGCAGAGATTAAGCCAGTGAGGGAACTGTTCAATTCATAACGCTTCTCAATTGTTGAAATACTAATGTTAATCAGGCCATTTACCACAATACCTACAAAAAAAAAAAAGAGAAGATAATTAGTCACATATTTCTATTTGATAGCGTTGCAGGGGTAAACTTACTGTTGTGTGATGGAAGGGTTAAAATGAATATATTTACAAAGCTAGACCTTAAGGTCTTCATTAGCTTTAAAATCAAGGTATATATTGGATTGATACAGTGCCAACTTAAGTCACCCAAACTGCACAGGACATTATTTTTGTTCTCCCCTGTGGGCATTAAAGATTCAACACTCAAGTATTAGGCCAGCAAAATACCATGCCTCAAACTGTCTTCACATATTAAGGTTCCAGATTCAGTTTGAGGTACAGTCAGATTTCAAACAGAATGCATTTACAGTACCTTATGACACTGTACAAATTAAAAAGAAATTAGTCAAGATTATGACTAGCATCAGAATACAAGCTACAACTGAAACAAGTTCAGGACACAGCTTTCCAATAATGATTGTCAAACAAACATAGTTTCTTCCCTGCCATCATGAAGGCAAGTTAGAAGGCTTTTGAACAGACATCCTTCCCGGATAATATAAAAAAGTGCAAAGCTATTTAAAAATACTTTGTAACTGTTTCAGAGAAACTGAGGTGATTTACTTTGAGAAAAAAGTTTGCCCTCTGTATCTTGAAGTTCCCTGAAGCAGAAGTATCAGATAACCTCGAGAAAAGGCCTTGTATGAGCTGTCCTCCTTAGGCATAGGCCAACTCCAAAAATCTGATCCAAAGGTAGAAGCAAGTAAGCTGTAATTGCCAGTGCATGCTTATACACACTGTCTATTTTTACAAAAGTGTCATCTGGAGATACTAACTTGAATATCCCATCCTGCCTCACACTGTTTGTATGTGAAACACCAAGTAGTTAAACTTACAGGAGTTTACTTTTACAGTCCCAAAACAGGATTCTGCTACAAGTGAGATGAACAGCTGTACTTTGTAACAGTGTCAGATAACTTAATGGTAGTCTAATTAAACTGTGCCCATAATAAAATATTTACCCTGGAAAAGAGTTAGGAAGCTTTGGAGTCACAGTTGTAAACAAGATTAAGAGTTCTGTAAATTCACAGGTGACTGATGAACGTCTCTCATGACACAGGCCCTACAGTTATCCTTTCTCTTCCTAAAATTCAAACATGATTCTCTACTGTCACTCCAAGAACAGACCAGGAGGACAGATGACTGGGGACAGTAATGGATTTAAATTAGCTTTCAACAAGCATTGTGCCATCCAGAAGTGCAACTACACAGGTTGAACTTCAACAGATCTGCCTAAAGTGCTCTACATAGTAAGAAAAAAATTACTCCAAATCTGTGATCAACCAGCTGTTTTCTTATCAGTGTAATCCCCACCATAACTAAACACTTCAGCTGCCTATAAGACTGTGCCAAGAACTGCCTCCTTAATTTTCTAATACCCTCTAAATGGCCTCATTATTAAGGATGACAATTTCACCTGTCAGTCTGACCATCACACTTAAATTCATACAGGATTAACAGAGGTATTCAGGTGTTCCTCCACTGCCATTATTTACACATTTGGCAGCTTTCTTCTTTTCTCTTCAAGGGAGCATTGACCAAAGAACAATACTAGCATGAAGGAATGAACAAACAAGTGTTTCCCATTTGCCAGCATTTCAAACATTTACTAAGGCCTTAAAATATTCACATGAAGTAGGTGTGCTACATAGCAAGTTGATTACAAAACTAGAAGACATTGTCTTTTACTTGTAGTTTAAGTAGCCACCTTTAATTTACATCCTAAAAGCCATAAAGCCTTGCAGTTAATTTTATTGAATAATTAGATTTCATCTGTAAAAATGCAGATGTGATGAATGGCAGCGTAACTTCTCCAATGCCATCATGTAGTGATTAATCACTGAAGTCTCTTCAGGAAAGATGGAACCTGGCTGATACTAACTTGATCTGAAACTAATCCTACAAAGCCATCTCAACACTTAAATATTAATACAGAAAATACGTTTTAACTATTCTCATCAAAACCTTTTTGTCCTGCCACATCTGTTAGAAGTTTAGGTACAGTGTGTATTGACCCACAAAATCCAGATTAATCATGAACCAACTTGATTTGCTCTAAGGAAAAAAAAGAGTATTTTTTCTTCATCCATTTAGCAATTGTAGAGCACCTTTTTTGTTATAAGTATGGTGGCTTTAAAGCAGTAGTTTCACACACCCAATTAAAAAAGAAAAAAAAACCAAACAAAATAATTAAAAAGTCCTTCCAGTAACAAATCTAATCAGGGTACAAAAATATTAGTGCTATCCAAAATTTTCAGACAGATTAGACTGGACCAGTCTCAAACAGTGGTTCTGTTGCTTTGTTTAACAAAACTATTACTGACATGAGGAAAAAATAGTCCTTGTACTCAAAATAGGGAGGTATCTTATATCTTCTTTGCTACTACAGCTATGAACAGCAGTATACCCAGTTACTGTATTACAAGATGCAATCATACATTTATGCAACTCCAAGTGCCATACAGAAAGCAGCTATTAGTCATGTAACCATGTTCTACGCAAATAAATGTTTTCTATTCTGGAAATACAGGTTTTGCATGTACTTGAAACAGAAACAGCCAGAAATGAAGAGTTAAGTTTCACTTGGAATCTTCTGAGAAGCTGAAACACAGCAAATCAGGCGCTAATGATCACAACAACCTCTTTCTTAGGGCAGCTAGCAAATGACCTAATAAATATACACCTTCAGTTAGACACACACATACAAAAACCTACACACACGTACGAGGTCACTGCAGATTACTACCTACCATGTTCACTCACTGTGTCTAGTATAACAACTTGTATACATCAAAAGTGTGTTAAGGATTACTTCATTATTCTTCAGAGCATTAGGAAATAAACTTTCTTAGAGGTACATTAGCAAATTTTATAGATATATTTTAATCTTGCTCAGTGATTGTTTCTGTGATTTGGAGGGTAAATTAAACAATTAGATCCAAAGCTAGAGTACAGTAGTAGCTCACATAACTTCAAAATCCCAGTTTTGTGTGCTTTTATCTAAACTCTGAAACTGCAAGATCTGAATATTTTCACAGTCTCACATGCAGCCCTGGATTTCTTGTCTGAAAATGATTGTTTTTTCTGTTTCTCAAAAAGAGTTGCAACTTGAGTCTCCAGTGTCCGATTTCCTTTCTATGGTCTAGCCAAAGGAAAGATACATGTTCAGAAAACGCAGATAGCACATCATTAAGAATGCCACAAGGTCTACAATAGCCACGCCTACATCAGCTTTCAAAACAAGCATCAGAAGTTTCCTTACATTAAGGCCCTACCTCTGAACTAGATTAGATAGGTACCTCTCTGATGTCTGGCATATATCTCCAGTTAGATAACAGGACCAAGACCTGGGTAAGTGGCATAACCACCACCCACAGCATCCTAAGGGGACAGAGATTCTTATGATACAAGACCTTTTTATGACTGGGAACCTACCTACACTACTAATAAGAGATAAAATTTAAATGATACTGAACTCATTATTCAGCTAAGCAGACAATCGGATCAGCATAGCAAACTGGATTTTAATAAATATTGCTATAGCAAATTTAGAAGTGCTAGAAATGTTCAAGATGCTCTGTCTAGTGTAATAACCTGAAACTTCTCAGTGTCACATTCAAAGCATTTTAGTTGCCTATCCTTATTTTTAAACTACAAAAACACAAATGCATGATTTAAAAGTATTCTACTATTCAGCTGTCACAGAAATCTGCTATGTAAGAAATTCTTCTACCCCTCCCTTTCTTTTTACTATGTTAGAGAAAATAAATTTGAGCTACAGCACGACAACTGCAACAGTAATCACCTCCTGGTCCTACCAGCTGTAGCATGGCCTTTCAAATCCAAGCAAGGAACAGGCTCTGCCCAAAACTCTCTAGATACTTCTTTTCTAACATGACATATACATGCTAAGAAAAGATCAGATTCTAAACAAGTTGAAATCAGAAAGAGTTCACAGAAACACATACTGAGAGACACTAGTTCTAAGGATTTTCCAAGCAGCACAAGTAGCAGTCAGATCCTTCTAGGTTTTAAGCAGAACCTCCTGCTCAGTTCTCCTCAGACCATCCCAGCTACCCCAGTGGGCTTCCAGGCAGGAGCACAGCCATCCATATCCCACTGTCTTCAGCACAGGCTGGCTGCTCTTCTAGCACTGAATCTCTTCTCCTACATCTCCCCTCACCACTCTACAGCAGTCTCATTCTTTATGAGCAACAAGGATGGGCTTCAAAGCCTCATAATTTTTCAGGAAGCAGTTTTCTTTTCTAGCTAGTCCAATAAAGTTGAAGAGTTCTAAACATTAATCCAATAGCTCCATTTGACAGACAAATATCTAAACTTTACAAACCTCAAGTTTGTACATTTGGTACACTAATACGTCCCCTCCCCCTCAGCCATTATTACTACTCTCTAAGCCTAAGGCTTGTCAAGGTCCTAACAAATCTTGTTACAGAAAACAAAAAATATGGACAAGAATATCTGAAGCTGAACAACAAAAATTAAGAGCAAGCTAAACTTCAGGTTCCCTCCAAGGTTAAGTCAAGTCATTAGTTAACTGTTGGAAAGATGGATGCACTGGGATCCACAGAACAAAACCAGATTTTTTTTTAAAACCATCTTAATTACCTAAAGTCCCACTCAACCATGCCAAGGTACCTTTTTAATTGGCAGGCAGGTAACAAAGTACATGCCAAGGCACTACAGCTTTGTCTGTTGGTTTATATTGTGTGTTTTATTCCTGGCTCCTATGTCTCAACCTGTGAGGCACATATGGAGCACTATTCCCCTATGAGCAATGGGGACAGAGTATAGACAAGAGCATGAAGCACAGAGCTGATGGGACCATGGACTCGGTAGCGGTCAAAAAGATAGGCAGGAAAAGAAGGAAAGGAGGAACAGCGTGAACTACAGAGAGTAATACTCTATGAGCAACTTCCCTATCCAGGGCACCAGAGTACTTTGTTTCCCTAGTGAAGCCACCACTATCACTTTTCAGCAACAGCTCCAGACTCGGGCAGCTGGAGGAACCTGCCTCCTCTCACCCACCACCCAAACCGCCACCACTGTCCCATTGTCTTCCCCAGCCCAAGCTCCCGCCTGGCTTCCCCACAGCTCCAGGATGGACAGCAAGGCATGCCCAGGGCAGCAAAAATCTGCAGGGGCCAGGTCCCACAGGGAAGGTGGAGAAGAAGGCTGCAGGCCTGTGGCTCTGGACGAAGTGGAGGGGACGGGTTACCTTGGAAGATAGCCAGGAGGCTGTAGGCAGCCAGGTAGCCCTCGGGGTTGTTGCAGAGCTGCAAAGCCTTGGGGGCACAGCGGCCCCACCCGCAGGGCCCCTCCTCAGCCTCAGCCGGGACGCCGGCACCTGCCCCGGCGGGGCTCCCCTGGCGCTGGCGGCCGAGGTCAGGGCTGGGTGGCTCAAACACCGGGTTCTCGATACCGCCACCCTTCATGGCGCTAAGAGGCCGCTGCCCGTCACCGGCTGCAAGCAACACCCGGGCGCAACGCTGCTCTAAATACCACGAGGGCGGGACGGCCCTGACGGGGGCAGGTGGTGGCGCTTTCCCCCTCCTTCTGAGGAGGGCGGCCTGGCCCGGCCCGGCCCCGCCCCGCCCTGCCTGGGACGTTGGGGGCCGTGTCTCCTGCTTCCCGCAGCCCGGCGAGACCCCTGCGTTGGTGGTTGTCGCCTCTGAGCCCGCACCGGGGAGGGGGCTGCAGTGGCCGCTGCCGGTGCCTCGCCGCCCGCACCTGCCCTTCGGCCGCTTGAAAAGGCCTCCGGCCCCGCCGGGCCGCGGCCCGGGTCTCTCTGCCGGCGGGGGGCAGTCGGCAGCGGCGCCGCGCTCTCCGTGAAGGAAGATCCTCCGCACCGGGAGTCGCGTAACGTTAATAGCAGCGGTTAACATGAACGTCGGGCGGATCAGCCCGGGGTGCGGTGAGGACTGGGGCGTGTGTCGCTTCAAGTTCACGCGTCTGGATCCAGGTCTGCTTGAAACTTCCCAGTCAGCCACGGGTGGAAGCCTGCCGCGGCGCCCACCGCCCACGGGGCTGAACCACGGGCGGCAGGCGGGGGGAGGTAGGGCCGGGGAGGTCCGCGGGTGCGAGGGGCACATACCCAGCAGCGGCAGCACAAACGGCACATCGATTTTGCCTGGCAACATAANCCTGTTGCTCTGTCGAACTGCTTGTCCAAGCCTCTTGAATCATAGACCCAAAAGAAAAAAAAAAAAAAAAAAAGGCAAAAAAACCCCACCAGGCACCTGAAAAAAGTCGTCATGAACGTTTCTTCCGAGAAACCAAAAAAATTCAAAATGTTCTTTGTAAGTGCTGGAAAAAGTGAAAGGGATTTTTTTTCCAGATACGGTACTTTCCCACTTTAGGCAAGTGAGTTGCCACATGACCACTTGGGAGTGGAAACCCATCTCCAACAAAAGAAACGCTGGATTTTTGCAAATGTCATCCCCTGGAAATACTCCCCTACTGTACCACAGAAAGTTTCCACCTGCAAGAGCTTCCAGTTAAGTTAATTAACAAGTTAATTCAGTTGCATACACCAACTATGAGAATTTGTCAAGTGTACAAGGAAGTACCAAGGGTTTTTTTTGCGTATACTGGGAATTATTTTACTCATCTTCACAAGAACAACTGGGAAGGAGTCCAGGGATCAACTAACCATGACCACTGGGGTTAATCTCTGGGCAATACAGGTTTGTCCTGAGGAATCCTTCCACTTTCAAGAGTCCAAAACCTTTTAGAGACAAGCAAAATGAAACTGGAGGCATCAGCAGTGGCTTTGGTTTCCCAGTGAAAGCCAGGGCATCCTCCTGAATTCCCAACCATCCTCTCTTCCCCTGGTGTCACAGCTCTTCAGAAAGAAGCACACGTTTACAAGTATTGATTAGTAGCACAGAAACTACGTGGAGATGACCTTCTGCACAAAGGAAAGCAGTACATTAGAGAAGAGAATGTCTCCACATTTTTGTATAGATAAATTGCAAATGAGAAATCAGCAGCTTCTGCTGCTGCTGCAGCTTTTAAGGGCAGTGGGTGATGGCTGGAGCTGGAGGGCTACGGGCTTCCCTGGCAGTTGGACCTTCCCCACCCTCCACCTCAGCCACCTTGGGGTCCCTCCCAGGCACTGCTCCAGCCCCACAGCCAGCAGTGACCTTCCCAAGCATGCAGGAGCTTAGGTAGCTGCTCCCCAGTGAAGCATTCCTCTGCTGGTCACTGACGGCCCCCAAACCCTGAAACCAGCTTATTATCACTTCAGGCTATAGTCTGGAATGTTTTTTCCTCAACTGATTATCAACATATATCAAGATATATCCCAGATAACAGCCTCTTGAGAGGTCTAAGGATGCGCCTAAACGAGCTGGCACACTAACCTCTTTCAGGAACAGCGTATTAGTAAAGTCTTCTTTTGCCTGTCTTTGTTTGCATTTTATTGTGGAGTTTTTTTTCTTTCCCCTAATTAAAATAAAGTAGGACAAGTCATTTGAAAAAATATTCTGATCTTTGCTACAGTGCCTACATGTTAGAGTAGTAAGAATAATCCACAAAATTGCTGAATTATTATACTGCTAATGAGTCATAAAAACCTCCCTTGATCTGCCTGGTCAGCTAGGTTTCTTGTTATCTTCATGTAGTTGTCACCCTCCCAACTGATGGTTTTGGTTTTATCATCACGGGAAGGTGACAGAAGGGAAGGGAAAAAGAGAAGTGAGTGGAGCTCGCTATCAAAAATACTGTGTTCAGCTAAAGCCAACAACATTTTTAAGAAAATTGGGGAGGGCAGCATTGTGGTGTCCAGTCTAGGCCTAGTCTGGGAATTAAATAGGGAACTGTATAATCCAGGGAACTAAATAGAAGTGAACTCTCAAGAGTTTGTACCATGCTAGTAGAATACAGATTTTAGGAGAAAGCCACAGGGATAGGGAGAGAGGCAGGGAATGAAATATGATGTATTTTTGCACTGGTTATGTTGCCTGAGTGATACTGTTGTTCCTCAAGAAGCAATTTAAAGAGAAATGCAGTAGATCCAGCTAGCTTTTATAAAGTACTTTAATATGAGATATTACTTAAAGCTATTAAAGAAGTTTAAATTCCTGATATTCAAGACTGGATACACAACCTACCTGAAAATGGCAAAACACAACTGGTTTCTATGAAAGTATATCGAGTGCTGAGATAAAAATGGTAATAGACTGTGACATGAATAATCTATTGGACTAGATGGAGGGTGCTCAGTTAAAAATGGTAATAGACTGTGACATGAATAATCTATTGGACTAGATGGAGGGTGCTCAGTTAAAAATGGTAATAGACTGTGACATGAATAATCTATTGGACTAGATGGAGGTTGCTCATGGAAAAGGCAAATATGACCTACAATTTATGTGTGTGTTGCTATGAGAGCTAACGGAGACCTGCTGAAGTTGTTCTACAGGCTGCTATCTGCGATAATGTGTATCACTTGGATCCTCAACTTCCCAGAAATACCTTTTAAAGGAGAAAATGTGCAGAAAGATTACTAGAGAAGTTTATTTTCCAACAGAGAATTGAAAGAAGCAGGCTTGTTCAGTCTAGCAAAGTGAAGTGCTCCATGAAATAATAAGCAACCATAAGGAGAAAGACAAAAGGCAACAGAAAATTTTAGAACAAATGAGCAAACTGACCATAATTAATTTTCTCTTAGAAATTGGAAGGCTTTTAATCTTCAGTAGAGGAGAGTTTTGGAACCAACTTCTAATGGATTTAGTGAATTCTAAAACTTTTGATGGAGCTTGATCGAATTATGACTAGGATAAGGGCATGAGAACTGATGATCTAGGGTGTTTTTTTCTCATCTAAAGTTCCTGTGCAGTGGGAATGGAAAATTGTATTCTAGGAAAAAACTGATCGTTAACTCAGAAGAATATAATAGAATTCATAGTGGAATACCTTGCAGAGAGACAAACAAGTATTTTAAAGAAAAAAAATGCTGAATTTGGGGAAGTATTATAAAATGTAATCTTTTTCTAACTTTACGGTATTATATTTGATCAGCTACAGCTGCTGCAGTCTCACAAGTTGTAGGAGTTCTCCTCTTGTATGGTATCATGGTGTGTCACATTTTTGATCAGACATAGACCCACCATAGGAATGCTAGATAAGACCTGTGGATTTTTTTAAGAAATAGAGTTGCATTTTAAAAGTCTGAGAACTGCCATTCACCGAATTTTGAAAGTGATTGCATTTTTGCCACCAGATAAGGCAGACAAGGCAAAAAACCACGTATTTAAAACATTTTTTTTCAAGCATCTCAAAGCCATCCCCTATCATTTAAAGGCCTAAGTGGTGCATAGACCCACTCTCGTCTTGTAAGATTATCTTCCAGAAACATGGCACAACATTTTGTCAGTACAATGCTCCCTTTGACTCTACCAACTATAAAATAAGATGCAAAGTAGATTACCTGAGATCCTTACAACACATTTTCCAGGAAGCTTTTCAGTGTTTGCTGAATGTTTCAGATGTCAAATTCTTCCACAACTTTATTTCTGATACTTTGGCACTCTGAATAAATCCTTCTCCTCTCTGGATTGTTTTATCTCTGCTGTGGTAGCTCTCTCCACATCATTTTCTGTTATTTGGCCTAGGTCAGAATTCACTCGAAGGTGTGAAAAAAGAGCTCTGCCTTTTTTAACGAAGAATCTTCCTTTGTATCTGCTTTTTTTTTTTCCTCGTGAAGAAAAGGCTTGGGTCTTGGATTTTTATCTATGGTATGGTATTTAAAGATACAGTTAACGCCTCTACCAAGTATATTTCCCTGTTTTGAAGAGGCACGTGCATTGGGATATGTTAGCATCCAGAGAGAGTCATAATAGAGTAGAAATTAGCCTGCCTGCTTGGCTTGCAGAACCAGGAATTTAATACATTGATTATCTCTTCTCTCGACTGTTTTCCTTGTTTCATATTTCTAATAAAATCTTAATTCCATTTAAGTCCTGATGATGTGTTTGTTTTGGAAACAATGTAAAATCATAATTTTGATTGTCTGTGTGTAGTTTTCTAGTTTTTTGTGCAAAAATGATCTGGTTTTGCTCCTTTTTGAACACATTTATTCTTTTGAAAGTGAACAAAGCAAGACTACAGCTGTGTACATTCTGCTGTAGGATCTGAAGTAGCCCAAGGTATCTCTAAATTCCATTGTGCATCAGGGCAGTCATGTCTTCTGCCGACACAGCATTAACCTCTCTGCTTGTTTAGAGTCTTGTATCTGTGTTAATTAAGGTAATGTAGCTCTTAATCTGCCCTGTGTCTAATTCTGCCACCAGTATAGGCCCAAAGAAGCAACATCAACTTTTCCCTTTTTCTGAATATATGGCAAAGGAGGCATTTTCTTGAATTAATCATTATTAAGACATTAGTAATCGATCTTTTATTCTTACTTTTGTGCCATTTTCGTCCTTGGGAAATCCAACCAACTTAGCCTGCAGTGAAATACATTTAAGTGTATGCAGGTTTGTTTACTTGGTTAGTGATAGTAAAGAGGTTAAATTGGTATCCTACAATTAATTCCTATAGTTATTCCCATCATTTGTTAAACTGACTCATGAATATGCCTCAATGTGAAAAGTCAAGGCATCTCCTATTTTTATCTCGATGTTGTGATCTTTTATTTCTAAGCAAATCCTGCCTGTTTTCTGTAAACTTAATGTTCTTTGACCTGTAAACATATTCAGAGTTAATGTGACAAATCCCTTACCACAGTCATTAATTTTTCACATAGTAAATTCCACGGATTGTTTTCTACCTCTGGAATCTAATGACCAGATGAATAGAGAAGAACTAATTATTTCATTTCTTTTCAGAAACACCAGTTTGAGTGTTTTCTAGAACTGGGTAGTCTCTTCTGTTTTCTTTCTGCCTGGTTCCAAGTTTAGACAAAAACAAATGAAATTTGATCCATCTCATAGTTTGTTTGTTCAGCATATACACGACCTCTAGTGGCAGACAGTTAATAATGATTTATGATGTGAAGTAAATTCTGCATATATAGAGCAGGAACTAGTAAATCTGCGAAATTTCTCTCTTAAATGCTATGCTTACCATGATGACAACTCCTTACTTTTTAGCAGTTAATTTAATCTATTTATAACATTTATGTGGCAGGTGAAAAAGCACACCCCTTCTGTGTTCATTCTGCTTCACTGTCTTCATCCTCAGATCACTTCTACTCAGCGCTACTGATGCCAGTCCAGTTCTCCCCAGAACAAGAGAGAAATGGAGCTAATGGAGAGTCCAGCGAAGGGCCACTATAATGATGAAGTGACAGGAGCATCTCTCCTATGAGGAAAGGCTAAGAGAGCTGGGACTGTTCAGCCTGCAGAAGAGCAGGCTCTGGGGGGGAATCTCATCAATGCGTATAAATATCTGAAGGGGTGCAGAGAAGACAGAGCCAGGCTCTTTTCAATGGTGCCCAGTGACAGGATCACAGAATCACAGAATGGTAGAGGTTGGAAGGAACCTTTGGAGATCATCTAGTCCAACCCCCCTGCCAAAACAAGTTCACCGAGAGCAGGTTGCACAGGAATGCATCCAGGCAGGGTTTGAATGTCCCCAGAGTCGGAGACTCCACAGCCTTTCTGGGCAGCCTGTTCCACTGCTTTGTCACCCTCAAAGTAAAGAAGTTTTTCCTCATTTGAGATGGAGTTTCCTGCATTCCATTTTGTGCCCATTGCCCC
>VYXH01001006.1:28059-57464 GCA_013397275.1 Burhinus bistriatus | reverse complement strand
AAGGGGGGGGTGGGGGGGGGGGGGAGGTTATTTCAGTCCTCTGTGGGTTTTTTTTCGCCTTGGTGAGGCACCCAGCAGCCCAAGAAGCTCCTTCCTGCCAGCCACCTCTGCCCAGTTCCAAGACACTGGGAAAAAGTGACGGCTGAGCTGGGTGGGAGGGGCTGCCTGTGCCGGCAGAGAAAGTCCAGAGGTTTTGGGGTGAAATCCTGCTTTATTGGCTCTGCCACAGCCAGCGTAGGCGCCCCCGAGCCCCCGTCCTTGCACACGGGCCACAGCAGTAACGTCCCACGTGTGGCCACGTCCCACGCGGGTCCCTGTCCCACGCGGGTCCCCTTCCCACGCGGGTCACCGATCCCACCGGGATTTGGGCACATGCTCGAGTATCCATAGGAAGGGCCGAGGCGGTACGTGATGCTCGTGGCCTCGTGGCCCCCGGCCAGGAGCATCGTCCCGGTTCGGTCCCCACGCTGTCCCTCGGGGTTGGCCTCATGCTCCCTGGGGGTGTCTGGAAGCCACTGGGCTCCCCCAGGAGCCCTCAGTCGGCACCGGGCTCCCCGGAGCAGTGGGCACCACTGGTGGCTGTGGGGGTATCAGGCTGGGGAGAAGCAAAATTAGGTGCTGGGGGGGGTGGTGGTGGTGTTACAAACCCTCCCCAGGGACCCTCACCCAGCACCCCTCTGGGCAAGGGGCTCAGTGCACGGGGGTGAGATACCTGGGGGGGCAGCAGCTGGGGCGGTGGGGGGTCCAGCTCGCAGAAGGTGGTTTCGGTGTTATCCGGGGCTGGGGGAGTCTCTGGCCCCTTCCTCTCCGCCTGCAAGAGAGGAGGAGCTGCACTGAGCATCCTCATCACCCGCTGCCGCTGCATCCCATGGCTGTGGTGGATGGGGAAACTGAGGCACGGGCTGGGGCTTGCCCAAAACCACGCAGGGCTTGGAAAGCAGCTCCCAGCCCTCCCAGCTCAGGCGTTGCCGGCGAGAGGATCCCCATCAGCCGGGCTCACCTGGGGAACGGGGATTATCGGGGTGGTGTCGTGGCTAGGGAGGTGGTCCAGGGCTCCCAAATCTGCAACGCAACGAGCCGGGATGTGAATCACGGGTCAACGATGGTATAACGAGATGCCCCGGCCTCTTCGCGGGGCTCGGGCTGACCACGTCTCACCTGAAGAGTCGTCGGTGGAGGCGGCATGGTCCTGGCTCCCTGCGGGCCAGGGCAGACACAGGCGTTAGGACAGCGGGGCCGAAGGGGCTTTGCAAAAAAGCCCAGCGAGACCCTCAAGGGCAGCGCTGGGGGATGAGCTGGTGAGCTTTCAGGATTGCTTTGCAGGAGGGGAAAACAAATCCTTGAGCTTGAGAAAGCAGGAAAGTAAAAACCCTGGAGCGGGGCGGGAGAGGGGGAGCAAGGGCAGAGCTGGCAGCGAGAGATACAAAACTGAGCCCAAAAAGGAGTTACGGCTTAAACTCCTGGACTTCTAAAGCGAGAGCTGAGCAAGGGGGAACTCAGCACGGGGGCTAAGCCGGGGCCAAAGGGGTTTCTGGGGACAGCCTCTGGCTGGTGCGAGGGCCTGATCCTGCCCTTTCCCCCCACCCCAGCATGAAGCCAGACCCCCCTTCATCAAGCCGCACCAGAATAACTGACTTTCTGCCGCACATAACGATACTTTGAGGATGTGGGCTGTGAGATGGCTGTCACCCTTTCCTGCTAACCCAGCGTGCAACTGAGCGAAGGGGGAAGGACGCTGGTGCACCGGTGGGGGAGCTCACCTTCCCCCTTGGTCCGCCGGTAGGCGAAGAAGAGCACGAGCAGAGCAATCACCACAAAAATGGCAGGGGACCAGTACCTGATGGGAACAGCCGATGTGTTTTCTATGGGAAGAGATAGGAGACGTGGGCATGCTGCCTGCAAATGTGGCTGGGAGGGGGGGGTGGTGGCAGGCACTGAAGGGTTTCTGGGGGGATGCAGGACCCTCCAGGATGGTGGCATATCCCCAAACCGCATCTCAGAATCACAGAATGGTTTGCGTTGGAAGGGACCATAAAGATCATCCAGTTCCACCCCCCTGCCCTGGGCAGGGACATCTCCTACCAGACCAGATTGCTCCAAGCCCCTCCAGGGATGGGGCAGCCACAACTTCTCTGGGCAACCCCGGCCAGGGTCTCACCACCCTCACAGGCAACAATTTCCCCCTTATTTCTCACCTAAATCTGCCCTCTTGCAGGTTCAAACCGTTGCCCCTGGTCCTCTGGCTCCACTCCCTGATCCAGAGTCCCTCCCCAGCTTTCCTGGAGCCCCTGGAGGGACTGGCAGGGGCTGGAAGGTCTCCCCGGAGCCTTCTCTTCTCCAGGTTGAACACCCCCACCTCTCCCAGCCTGGCCTCCCAGCAGAGGGGCTCCAGCCCTGCCAGCATCTCGGTGGCCTCCTCTGGCCCCGCTCCAACATCTCTTCCTTTCTCCATGGGACTCACGGGTTTTGTTCCCCGTGGCACCTGCTCGTGTCAGCACGGGGGTGGTGACAGGGTCCCCAGTCCAAGGAGGGGTTGGGGTGGCTGTTGGCCACGTTGTCAACTTGTCCACATCCCCGGTGCTTGTGGTGGGGGCTCCCGTTGTCTCCAGGCCGTCATCACGCTGCGTGGTGCTTTGATGCCCTGGCTTCTCTTCTTTGAGGACGAGAGCTGGGAACAAGGGTCATGAATTCATGTCGGTGGGTCCCCAAACCAGAACCGCCCCCGAGGCTCAGGAATGGAGCTGCAGAGCTGGGGGCTGCACCGGCCCCACCGGGGTCTTGCGCCGGGAGCTCAGCCTGCACCGCGGCTTGGGGAAAGGCAAGGTCGGAGCGAGAAATGGCTAACCCACATCCCTCCAGCCTCAAGTGACTTGGGACAGAGGTGTGGGGGCTGGGGGCACATCACCCGAGCGGGTTGGTGGGTACAGCAGAGCTGCCATCCCACATCCTGCCGGGGCGGCAAGCGGCTGGGTTCACATTGCTCTCCTCCACACCAAACCCCACCGCTAACGAAGAAAGTGCTAACAGCGGCAGCGCCGCGGTGGATGCCGGGGAGGACGGTGCCGAGGGCTCGCTGGAAGTCATGCACGGCCACATGCCACCGAGCAGCGTCACGCTGACGCGGTCCCCGCGGAGGTTGGGCAACCGGCAGAGTGGTGCCAGCGGTGGTGAAACAGGGTCTCCAGGCAAACTGGCCCATGGCCCTGTGACAGGGACCAGGTGGGCAGCGAGCATGCCAGCCGCTTGGCCAGCAAAGGGCTGGGCAGGAGTGGGGAGCCCAGGACGAGGGTTTGCGGCACGGCTCGGTGTTGGGAGAGCCCGAGAAATCCCAATCCTCCCCCCGCAGATGAGCCAGACCCAAGCTAAGCAATAAAGCAGGTACCCTAAGCCTTGCCCCCCGCCCCCCCAAAACAGCTTGGGGAGCATCGTACTCTACCTCCAGGAAGGCATCGCACCCGCTGCCTTCACACCCTCCCCCCCTTCCTCCTCCTCCCTCCAGCCCCAGAGATGGGGGGAGCCCCCGGAGCCCACGCTGCCCCCCCCCAGCCCCACTCACCGGCTCCAGAGCAGAGCACTGCGATGCAGAGCCAACCCGTCCCCACACCTCGCGGCTCCATCCTCCTCTGCCCCACCGAGCCCTCCGCCGCCGCTGCCCCTCTTTGCAATGTCTTCCTTCCCCTTTCTGCCCGACCAACGGCTTCCTGTGAGCTCAAAGGTGTTGGCACTGAAATAGGATGATTAATGGCCAGAAATCCTCCCCGGGGTGGGGGGGTCATTGCTGGGGTAAGGGATGGAGCCCTGTTAGCCATCAGCGTGGGAGAAGGAGGAGGTGATGCTCCAGCACTGCCCCGGCTTCCTTTGGGCCAGTCCCTGGTGCCATCACCGCTGGTTTAAGCCCTGTCCAGGCTGGAGATTGGAGTTCCAAGGAGAGATTTGGTGCCACATGGATGAATCCCCTGGTAAAATGCATGACCCCCTGAGGTATATGTTTTTAATTGATCAGCATGAAGTTGAGGAACTCAAAACCAAGCCTGTCGCATGCTGTGAAAATGCAGAGAATGAACAAATTACTCCACGGGCTCGTCAACAATGGACTGGTTCCCCCCCAAATAACAAGCAGACAGAAATTGAGCTCAGATGTGTCTTGCATTTTTATTCCAGTAGCTCCTAGAGGGCTCTCCTGTGCCAGGCACTTCAAAGAAATCTCCGGTTTCATCCCTGAATAATTTACTATCCGCACAGACAAGACAAAGAGCAGGGGGAAGCGGTGCACGCAGGAAGAGGTTTCCCAGTGCGGGCGGCGTCTGTCTGTCCGGCGGCACCAGAAAATTGATGCCAATGTGTGTGTCTCGCTCGGTTGCCAGCTCTGGGTGGGTTTGGGGAGCAGAGAGGGTGGGGATGTGCCCTGTATCCTGCTCGCTGGGCATCCAGGTCCCTACAAGACCCAGCTCGGGGTGAAGCCACGCCGACCCTGCTGCAGGACACGCATACTGGTGGGATGCGGGTGCTCCCATGCCGTGCAGCATCCCCGCATCGCTCGAGGCTCCGAGAGCTGCCCTCCTCCCTAAAGCTCTGCTGGGAAGCCGCCTAACTCCGCAGACCCGGCACTCCACGTGCAAATATTTCATCCAAGAATAAAACCTCATATACGAACACATCAAAGGAGCGGAGCAGAACGGCACCAGCCACGTTCCTTGTCCTGTTTTCCCCCATGCCCGGACCACCTCCTGCCCCTGGACCCCCGGCAGGGCCCTGCAGTGTCTCAGGGGACTGCAAGCGGCTCATTCACGGCACGAAGCGACGCTGAGCACTGTGCCAGGGTGCTGCGAGGTTCGGAAGGTCTCCAGCAGGCCCAGGAGCAGCGAGTGCTGGGGAAGCAGCCTGCACCGAAACCGCAGCAGGCTGGGTGTGTGCGCTGGGGCAAAGGCACGTGCGTTTCCATATTCAGCTATCTACCACCGAGTGTTATTTTTGCTTTCTCTTGGTTTAGCAACCAAAGGAAGCGGGCAAAGTATTTGCCAAGTTTAAAAGCACAGCAAAAAGAAAAAGGTCAAGAAGGGCTCTAAGAAGGTCCCCGAGTTTTCCCAACCTCTCATCCCGAGGCTCCGCACTGCAGGCGCTGCAGAGCGAATCCCAGGAGCACGAGCTCGTTTGCTTGTACCGGGAGGGCTGGGTTTGCAGCCACAGTTTTGGTCCATGTTCCTTGGTCTGGTCAGAGAGGGCAGGAAAAGGAGCCCAACCCCCCCCATGGATGCCAAAAAATGGGCAGAACTCCCGTGCCAGACAAGCCTGCTCTTACAGGGCACTTACATCCTCCCATCGATGGCTGGGGACCGCTGCCGACAGGCGACTCGGAGGCAGCAGCGATGGGGAGGGAAGGGGGGATGCTGCAACCGGGGCCAGTCGGAAAGGAGGACCGCACTCAGAGCAGGCTCATGAGCGCACCGGAGCAGTGCCGGGGCTGTGCCAAGGGGGTCTGGCTAGCTGACCGACGAATAGATGCTTTTCTCATCCTGCTCCTGGCACCCTGGCACGCCGTTGCCCATCTTCTCGTCATCCGTCTGCAACTGCAAAGGGAAAAAAGCTTTGTTTGGGTTTGGGGGAGCCGATCCCTCCGTTGGCAAGAAAGACGGGACCCACAGGCTTGGCTCGAAGCTCTGGACCCCAAGAAAACCCAGTGAAGACCCATCGGTCCGTGCCCCTTGCTCCAAGGTTACGTCTCTCACCCTGGGGTCTTGCCCATCTCCTTGCTTGGAGCTGGAGCCCCTCTGGGGGAGATGGCCATGAGCACCAACTCACCTGGCCCGTAGCCTGGATGGTGAAATAGATGGTTTTGGAGGTCTCTGCATCAGGTGTAGGCGTCTTCTTTGGGTTGTCTTGCTGTGCATTGGAGAAATTCTGCAGAGGCACCTGGGGAAAAGATTTTTAAAAGCATTTCCAGGGCTCGGAGCCGGCAAAGGGATCTCAAAGCATGGGTGAGCCCAAGGAGCCAAGTTTGGTAGGAGTGGGGACAGAGACCCTGGTGATGCACTGGGAAGTGCAGGCAGGTGGCTGTGGCCATGCTGGCTCCTCTTGGGCCAGTCCCAGCGCTGGCATGTCCCCCTTCAGGCTTCCAGGAGGAACTAACAGACAAAGCTAGGGGTTGTCCAGCTACTGTCCTTCCTCTCCGTCCCCACCATGTGGCCCCCAGGCCATCCCCATCCCACTCAGGGACTCCCCGGCTACACAGACGGTTCCGACCACGTTACCTGGAGGACAGGGATGAGCCTGCACAAACTCACCTGATGGTAAGGGCCGACTTGGGCATACACCGTCGTGTACTCTGCTCCGGACTCTGAAAGGAGAAAAAAGTGGAAGGTGAGTGAGGGAGCAGACTGCTGTAGCCGGGAAGGGGTTGTGGTGGATCCCTTTGCATGATCCGCAGTGCCACTGGGATGCTCCTCGCCGAGGGCTGGAGGGAATCCTGGCTTAAAGTGTGTTGGGCTTGGGTGAAAGCCCAGCCATGCAGGAGCTGGAGCACCCAGTATCCCCTCGGAGCTGCTGGAGGAGTTTGCTGTGGGTCTGGGTCGAGGTGAGCATGGCTTCTCATCCCACCGTCCCTCCTGCTCCGGCCACTGCGGGAGCGGGGCGCCTCCTTCCATCTCAGAGGACAGCAGTTGGAGGGACTTGCTAGTGGAAATCAGCTGGTTTTATTTAAATACAAGATTGTCGGCTACTTTTGGAGGGCGATATGCATTTGTCTGTCCTTCATACGTTGCCACCGTTGCAGCAAGCATTAGCGTCCGCTCGTTCTTTGGCTCATCGAACAGAGGAGGGGAAAAGAGGGTTTAAATCCTTCATAAACCCATTTTTGGGTCAAAATTTCAGTGCCTTTCATTTGAAGCACTGCTGCCAGCTCCGCAGAGGAACAGCCATGCAGGCTTCAACCCGTGCAGAGAGGAGCGCTTCAGGGAGAGGTTTTGCCCATAGTTCCCGATGGGAGAGCTGGATCGAAATTATCAGCCAGGAGGAGCCGGTGGTCCTGGTGCTGGGTGCGCCCCGACATCCCGCTCGGGCACAAGCAAATGCAAAACACGAGGCAGGAATTCCCCCATTCGTGTCAGTTTTATTTTGGCTTACAGAAACAACAAAACACGCACATAAAAAAAAAAAAAAAAAAGTAAAATTCAGCAAGATCTCTGCTGAGCACTGGCTCAGTTGTGGCAGCGATGGGCACAGCACAAAAAGGCCCTGAACGGCAGGGAGAGGAGATGGGAACCGGTCCGGTGGTCTCTTCTTCCAGTGGGTTTCTCACCCTGAACCCCGGTGTGTAGCGGAGCTGATCCCGAAGTGATGCCAAGGGTATGATTCAGTCCTGGTGTCCACCATCCTGCTGCTCCGCCTCTCCCAGGAGCTTCTCATCTCTGTCCCCAAGAGCCGGTGAATCCAGGAGGCGGCTGTTTCAGGCAGGGATTGCCGGCAGCGGTTGCTCGAGCTGGCGCCGCAGGGGGGTTGTTTCTGGCCACGGGGCACGCGACCCCTCGTTGCTTGTCTCTGCCCCCCTAGTTGCCTCTTGCCAGCTCTTAGCTTTTCCCCCAAATCCCTCTTGCTTTGGCGATCTCACGGCTGCGCTCCCAGCTCCTTCTTGGTGGGCTGGCACGAAGTTTTCCAACAAGGGACTGGGGGAGAGCAAGGCTTCAGCCACCGCGACATTGCCTGGGATCGTCCCCTTTCATTCGCCTCCGTGCGTGCACGTGCGTCGGCGTCCCGTGAGCCGGGGTACACTCCGGTACCAAGCCACGGCGGTGGATGATTTCCCTCCTGATCTTAAATGCGACCAGACTATTCCCATCAGGAAAAAGGGAGAGGGAGGGAAATGCCTGGGGGGGCCTCAAAGTCCTACCTGTGTTCGTAGCCCCCGCTGCAGGCAAACTGAAGTTACTCCAACCTGGGGGAGAAGCGACACGGGGCTCCCGTCAGCAGCGACAACCAAAGCGAATCCTGCGCAGCACCCTCAGCTCTGCCTGCCGCAGCCCCCAGCCGGGTGCCTGGGCACCAGGGCTGGCTGTGTCCTCTCCTCCCGGGTCCCATCCCCTGCTCCCCAGGTCTGCAGGGACGGTTACCCGCAGGGGAAGCCGCTCACCTTTGGATTTACAGTAGAACAAGATGATAAGCAGTACTAAAAGCACTCCGGCTGCCGTCACCGATGCGGCCACGATTCCAGTCTGGCTGCTCGAGTAGGTGCCTTGAAAGAGAAGAAGGTCCAGTAACAACATCCTAAAACGTATCTGCCTCTTCCCGGCATCAGAGTGGGGGGAAATGGACACGTCTCTGCTTCAACACCCCCCTGACCCCTTCCTTGCTTCGCAGGGACCCTTATTTCACAATAACACGGTCCAACACAGAACGGAGGCAACACGTTGCACGAGGACGAGTGGCTTTGCAGACAGAGCAGCGGCTGGGAGACTCCCGCCCCAGCCCCTCCACGGCCACGGCCATCCCCGCTGATGTCCCTTTTGCACTCCAGGGACCTCACGGGTGGCTTTTGGGAGGGGGCGGGAAAACCCCACATGGGCTGGGGGCAGCAGGTGGAGATGGAGCCACGCTCCCACCTCCAGCCCCTCCTTGGCTCTCCCCCTCCATTGCACTCATTGATTTGATGCTCCCATCCCAAGCTGGGGTTTTTGGGGGGGACAAACCAGAAACATGGACCCCACCTCCCCAAATTCCCCAGGTGACAAAGACAGCACACGGATGCTAAGGACACTGCTCAGAGCACCCGGACATCCCCTGCGAGCTGTTTTGGGAGGAGATGGGCTGCGCTGGCCTCGGGCTCCCCATCTCCCCCCTCCCCAGGCGCGGGGGTCCCGGGTGGCCGGATGCTGTTAGCTAGCTCGGGCACACTCAGACACTTAAGAGCGAGGCCGGACACGGACGGGCGGTTCGGCAGCTCACCGGTGGTGGGAGGGTGGGTTGTGTTTTCTGGTGGCACGGGTGGCGCGGCGAGGGGAGAGAACAGGGAGAGAGGTAAGTGCCTCCGCCAGGGGTTCGCGTCTGGCTCTTTGCACGCCAAGGCACAGCGTGGGGGAAAGCTGAAGCTACTGGGAGCAGGATACGGCCCATCCCCATCACCCATCCACACATCTTTCTGTCCCGATTTCAGACGAGATACTTTGCTTTCTAGTGGCTGCTCTGTTTTCGGATTTGGTATGAAAGGACTGTCGATAATGCATATCGGTTCAGTTGTTGCTAAGTGATGTTTATACTATCCAAGAACTTTTTTCAGCTTCCCATAGAAGCTGGGAATGAACACAGAGAGAACAAACTGCCCAATGGAATATTCCATACCACAGATGTCATGCTCGGTATATAAATGGGCGCTGGCTGGGGGGGTTGGAGTCTGCGATTGCTGCTCGGGTTGGGTTGGGCAACCAATTCACTGCGCAATGCGAGTTACTTGTGTCTTGCATATTCTTTTCCCATTATTATTATTATTGTTATTTTTCTTCTTCCTTATTGTTCTCTTAAACTGTCTTTATCTCAGCCCATGAGGTTTTTTTCCTCTTTCCCCTCTTCTTCTCCCTGCTTTTCCCTTTCCTCTCCTTTTCTCCCTCTTCTCCCTACCCTTCTGAGGGAGGAAGGCGGGTGGTGAGTGAAAGGCTGCGTGGTCCTAGTTGTTGGCTGGGGTTACACCACAACACAAAGATGCTGGCAGGGCTGGAGCCCCTCTGCTGGGAGGCCAGGCTGGGAGAGGTGGGGGGTTTCAGCCTGGAGAAGAGAAGGCTCCGGGGAGACCTTCCAGCCCCTGCCAGTCCCTCCAGGGGCTCCAGGAAAGCTGGGGAGGGACTCTGGATCAGGGAGTGGAGCCAGAGGACCAGGGGCAACGGTTTGAACCTGCAAGAGGGCAGATTTAGGTGAGAAATAAGGGGGAAATTGTTGCCTGTGAGGGTGGTGAGACCCTGGCTGGGGTTGCCCAGAGCAGCTGTGGCTGCCCCATCCCTGGAGGTGTTCAAGGCCAGGTTGGACGGGGCTTGGAGCAACCTGGTCTGGTGGGAGGTGTCCCTGCCCAGGGCAGGGCGGTGGAATGAGATGGTCTTTAAGATCCTTTCCAACCCAAACCATTCTATGGTTCTTATGACTTTCCATGGCTGTTACCTGCACAGAGGGCAGCAGGCGAGATGACAGTGGCATTGCGGCTGCTGACAGGGTTTTGCGCTGTGCACGTGAGCGGCAGCTCGTCTAGGGGTGACGACTCCACCAGCACCGTGGGCCCCTTGCGCAGCAGCGAGCCCCCCATGCTCCAGCCGTAGGAGATGTTGCCGGTGCCGGGACCCGACGCGGTGCAGTGCAGGGTGTAGCGGCAGCCATCGGCCGAGCAGTTCTGTGCCATACAAGTCACTGTCGGCACCGCCAGCTCCCCTGTGGTGGGAAGTGAAGGGCTGTCAGGGAATCCCCGACCCCCCATTTAGCACAAAGCATGGGAAAAAAAAACCAACAATACTCAAAAACACTTACTGTACACATGTAGGGTGAAGGTGGTTTTTGCCCCGGTGGTCTTTGCGGTGTAGGTACCGGCGTCGTCCATCCTCAGCTGGGAGATGGTGAGCGCGCTGCCGTTCTTGGGGAAGGCCAAGCGCGACATGTAGATGTTGTCAAAAAACACGACTTCAGGAGGATTGCCGAGTTTCACGGTCACTATGAGGTCGTTTTGAAAGCTCCAGGCTGTGACTGCATCCAGGCTCTGGAGGCAGAAGGTGACGGACCTGCCCACAGCCCTGGTCATCTCTGCCTCGTTGCAGGTACATGCTGCGGGAGAGAAGCTGGGCTGAAGGCAGCGCCCCGGGTAGAGGATGCCCAGTGAGTTTGGGAGAAGGCAAGAGGGGTCGGGAGGGGTTCTTGGCCAAAAGAAGAGCCTCGACCGAAAAGAAGAGCCTTGCTCCACTGCCATCACACAGTGTGATGCTATGGACGGGCTGATCTCTAGGGGCCAGAGCCCCCCGTGCTATCGCGCACAGTACCTGTGTTCAGCTGCAAGGAAAGTCATGGAGTCACAGAATGGTTTGGGTTAGAAGGGACCATGAAGATCATCCAGTTCCAACCCCCCTGCCATGAGCTGGGACATCCTCAACTAGATCAGGTTGCTCAGAGTCCCGTCCAACCTGACCGGGAATGTTTCCAGAGATGGGGCATCTCCCACCGCTTCTCTGGGCAACCCCAGCCAGGGTCTCACCACTCTCAGCGTAAAACATTTCTTCCTTATATCTAGTCTAAATCTTCCCTCTGTTAGTGTAAAACCACTACCCCTTGTCCTATCACAACAAGTTTGTCCCCATCTTTCTTACAAGCCCCCTTGAGGGACTGGAAGGGGCTCCAAGGTCTCCCCGGAGCCTTCTCTTCTCCAGGCTGAACCCCCCCACCTCTCCCAGCCTGGCCTCCCAGCAGAGGGGCTCCAGCCCTCCCAGCATCTCGGTGGCCTCCTCTGGCCCCGCTCCAGCAGCTCCATGTCCTTCTTCTGTTGGAGGCTCCAGACCTGGACACACTATTCCAGGTAGGGTCTCCCCGAGTGGAGCAGAGGGGCAGAATCCCCTCCCTGGCCCTGCTGCCCACGCTGCTGGGGATGCAGCCCGGGATGCGGGGGGCTTTCTGGGCTGCCAGCGCACGTTGCCGGCTCACCCAAACCCTCCGGGACATCCCTGGGGATGAGGATGCACACCGAATCACCAACACCGGATGCGGAGAGCACTGAGGAACCATTCCATTGTGGGGTGATTGCAGGAATTAGGGAATTCCTTTTTATTTTAAATAAACTAATTGCCTCTGAGGCTCTGGGTTGAGGTCCCTCAGAAGAATCTCTGCTTTCACATCCCCCAAGGGCTCATGAAGCGAGCGGCACCAGGTTCCCCTGCAGCTACGGGACACCCACGCTGCTTCCCACCTGCAAAGCGGAAGGGAAAAGGGGAAAAAGGAAAAAAAGGAGCAAAAGGGACAGAGCCTTGAGGCCAAAATGAAAACGCAAGGATGAGTTTGCAATGACTCCGAAAGGTCAGGCAGGTTTCCTTTCATCGCCAGAACAAAAAGTCAAGCTCACCTACACGAGCAGGCGAGAAAATGGGTGACTTCTTCTCCAAATGCGCAGCAGCTCCTTCCCCAAATGTGCAGCTGCTTCTCCCCTCTTCTGAGAAGGAGGAAGACACTTCCCTCTTATTTTGGCTACTCTTATTTTAAAAACCAATGCTTCCCAGTATGGCCTGGGGACGGAGGTTTTCTCCCCAGTTCCTGGAAAGGTAATTGATCCTGGCTCAGCCAGGCAACTAGACCTAGAGGTTGCCACCTCTCCTCAGAGCTCTGCCTTGCTGGTCCCCCCCTGCCTGACCCGCAGGGATGCCTCCGGGCCATCGAGAACGGGCATCTCCAACCGCAGGGAAGGAAAGACTGGTCAGGGAGATAAACTCGAAGGCAGCAGTTCTGCTGAATCAGCAGATAAGGACACCAGAGGGCTCATCCGGCAGTAAAGCCCTCCTTGAGGCTGCGGGAAGGGGACCGGGGCAGAGCCAACGTCTCTGCCCATTTCCCCTTGCCTGAAAAGAGGTAGAAAGTGTCTCCTAAATACCCCACATTGAAAGCGCAGGAGCATGGAAAATTCAGAGACAACACGTGGGGGAGCAGACCCTGAACCCGGAGCGGGAAGGCAAACTCAGCCGCTGGTGCACATGTGGCAGCAACTGGGCAGAAACTGGGCTGGAGCTGAGACCTGATGCATTCACTTGTTAGCAGAGGGGGACCATATGTGAGCGAGAGGCCAGCACCGAGTCATGCTGGGCATCTTTCCCCCTGGTTTGCCCAACATCCTTGGGACCAAGTCCATCCCCACAGGGCTGCAACTGCATCGCTGGTCCCACACATACCAGCTCTGTCCTAACTCTCCTGGGAGTCCCTAATACCACCCCGAGCTCCCCGTGGGCTCCTTCCCTTCCACCACCAAGGGAAAATGAGCACCTTACACTTACTTGCTTGGTGGAGGAGGAGGAGGATGAGCAGCAGGCACCAAAACAGGTCCATCAACCCGCGGCGCACAGAGAGGGGCATCTCCGCACAGGTCGTGGTGACAAGAGGAAGACCCAAGTGCCTCCAGACACATAGCTTTCCCCCTACAGGTCAATGGGTGGAGATAACTTGCTTTCGCCCAATGGCTGGTGCCATTGCAGTGACACCAAGTGGTGACGTTGGAGTTGGTACTAGAAGGGGTATGACAAGGAGAAAAATTCCATGTGCGTAATGAAAATGTGAGCTGAAAAGCTCCATTTCCAAGCAAAGACGAGTGTGGCAGCTGGGACAAAGAGCATCATCGTGGCCATGTGTGCCAAGCATCCCAGCTCCTCTATGGGAACCAGCCCTTAGAGAGGGGTATCATGGGGACCATCGTGGCTCGGCACCCAGGAGCACGTTGGTGCCCACGGACCAATGTTACTGGGCATCCTTTGGAAAGGATGCTGAGATCCAAACTTCTCCATCCCCCCAGACAGGACACAGTCGAATGACAACTGCGGGGAAAGCAGCCACTTCCCTAATTCAGCTTATTCAGGGAAGTAGCATGATGCCAGTGTCATACTGAAATTCAGGTGGGGGGAGCGTGCTGGACCAGCTGAGGATGTCAGGCTTTAAAATAGCCTTGGTTCCTTCACCCCAGTGAGGGAGCTGGGGCTGCTGTCACCTTTCAGCACTGCCCCAGTTCCATGCTGGGATACGTTAGCACAGGGACAGCGGCCTTCCAGTCCCTCCAGGGGCTCCAGGAAAGCTGGGGAGGGACTCTGGATCAGGGAGTGGAGCCAGAGGACCAGGAGGAATGGCTTGAACCTGAAAGAGGGCAGATTTAGGTGAGGTATTAGGCGGAAATTGGTGCCTGTGAGGGTGGTGAGACCCTGGCCGGGGTTGCCCAGAGCAGCTGTGGCTGCCCCATCCCTGGAGGTGTTCAAGGCCAGGTTGGACGGGGCTTGGAGCAACCTGGTCTGGTGGGAGGTGTCCCTGCCCAGGGCAGGGGGGTGGAACAAGATGGTCTTTATGGTCCCTTCCAAGCCAAACGATCCTGTGATTCTATGACTGGCTCAATACCAAAGCAGTAGTAACGTCACTGAACTGCTAAAAACAGCTCCTCTCTTTCACAACACCCTGGCAGGGGGGTAAGATGAGAGGCACGAAGAGACACCCTGGTGGATGAGCCACCCCGTAACGCTCTTTGCCTCCTCTGGCCATGCCCTGGGAGAACGGGAGCTCTGCGGCATCATGGCTCAATGTTCCTCTGCAGTGGCAATATTAGCATTTTTACTTGAACTCTTCCCCATATTGAGCATCTGACGTCCCCTCACAGCTGCGGGGAGGGCTGCCACATTTGGGTGCGCGCCAGGGTGGCACATCACAGCGTGCCCCATCATTCTGCAAGGACCAACATGGGCAGCCCTGGGCTCCATCCTCCACCAAGTGCCAGGCACAGAATTTGGGGATTTTACACCATTTTAGAGACACCAGGGCAAGCGTGCCCTTGACCTTCCCTGGAGCTGTGGCCATGCTCCTGGGGGAAGCGGTGGCTTTGCGGCCAGACTTTTCCAAGGAAGCAGCTCAGCTGATTTTCTGTAGCAACAAAAGAAGGAAGCTAAGGAGGTGCAAAAACACTGATTTTTCTTCCCCCCGCCCCCCCCCAAAGCCTGATCCAGCCTCTGACACACTTCTCCAGCAAACCTTTCCAAAAGGCTTTGCTATAAATTTATTTTCCTTTCCTTCAGCAGCGGCACATGAGATCAGACCTGCTGTACGAGCTGAGTTATGTTGGGATTATAAAATAGCTTGGAATGGGGGGCGGGAGGAGGGGGGGTTGGAAAGATTTTACAGCCCCGGTCCCTCCTCCAGGCCACCTTCAGCATTCCCCGCTGGGTATTTCTGCAAGGAAGTCGAGAGCTGCTGCGGGCAGAGGCTGGCCAGGCCGTGGGAAGGGGCTGCCTCCCCCTCTCAGCCAGAAATTCCACTTTAAATAGTCCACCTGGAAGATCCTCGCCTGTTCCCGTAGTCATCAGTGGAAAAGGATGGGGATGGAATAGCGCGGTGAGACGCGGCTGCTTCCCCAGGCGCGGGCACGTGCTGCTGGTGCCCCCGGTGCAGGGGGTCTGGCCGGGGCTGGGTGGGCATCGGGCAGGGCTCAGCCCCAAAGGGACTGCAAAACTTTGTTCGTCGTTTCGGCCAAAACCGACATGTTTCGTAAGCGGTTGTGAGGCAGAGGTTGGAAAAAAAAAAAAAAAAAAAAAAAAACCCACAACCCAAAAAAAACCCCCACTTCTGATTTTTCCCCCGCTGCGGTGTCACTGGTGTCATCAGCTGCCACGAGCCGGGGGCTCCCTCTAGTGAAGCCGGGGCCACAGGATGAGGCCGTGGGGTGAAAACCCATGGGGCAGGGATGAGGTTGGGGTGTCAACCTACTCCAGCTGTTCTTCCCGCTGCTGCACCGTGGCGCTGAGATGTTGAGCCTTCCCCTCCAAGGCGCCGATTCTCTCTCCACCGCTCATGCCCGGCTGCGGGGTCATATCCAGAGCTCCCCTACCTTCTCCCGGTGCTTCAGCATCTTCCCGGCCACCTTTAGCCACAGTCTGGCCATATTTCTTGCCTTGCTTCAGCCCTGCTCTTTGCTCCCTCACCTCCGCAACCATCGTTGCAGCCCCAGCTCAGCTGTGGCGGGCATCAGTGCACGTCGGAAGGTTTTGCCCCAATTCCCCAGGGATGAGCGGGGTTTTCCTCCAGCCGGGAACGTGGATGTCGGTGCCCGGTGAGCAGAGGCAGGGGCCGGGCTGGGCTGCTCCCCGCTGCCTGGAGAGGCTCAGGCCATGGGCATCATCACGCTGGCATAAACCGTCGTGGGCTCCTTGTCGGGGTTCTGCAGCAAAGAACAGGGAAGAAAAGGGGTCGGCGAGGTGCCTAAGCTGGGGAGGGGGCGCAGAGGGAGGTCCATGGGTTGCCCCATGGCAATGCCCAGCCGGGGTGATGTCCAGCGAGGGCAACCAGCCTTTACCTGCGAGAGGGATGGGTGGCCCTGCAGGGCTGGTGGCTCTGTCGAGGGGCTGCACGGGGGCCGGGGGGCACTGTCGGGGGCCGGGTCCGCGTCCGGGGGCAGGCCAGTAGCTGCAGCGTAGATGGTGGTGCAGGAGGGATGCTCGGTGGCCAGGACCACTCTCTGCTTCTGTGTGGAGAGGGAAGGATGAGCAGCAGCAGGCAGCTCACCACGGGGGCCCTTCCCTCCCTCCACCCTACATCTACCCACCATTTCCTTCCCAGTTTGTGTTGAGCGGGATTTGGGGAGTGGGGACCAAAAAACCACAGTCAGTCCTCAAAGCCACCCTGGGATGCTGGGCGCTGGGGAAACTGCAGCACTCAACCTTATTCCCAGTGATTCCCAAGTGAATGGCGGTCAGGCTGACTCTTGGAACAGCAGGGATGGGTGACTCCGGGAGTCCCAGTCCCGCCCCCCAGCCACAGTTTCACCCTCTCCCTTGCCAGCTGCAGGGCTGTGTTGACACCCAGTGGCCAAAGCCCATGACAAAGGGTGCTGCAGACCAGCGAGGAGACACCCAGCAATGCCCCAGGGTTTTGGGAACTGTTGCCCAAAGCCAGGCTGCCACCATCCGAGACTCCCACCCAAGAAACCCTGGCACGGTCGTGCCCACGCTCCTCACCGGCTGCAGTGCTCAGGGTCCCATCACTAGGGTTGGAAGAGACTTTAAAGACCATCCAGTTCCAACCCCCTGCCCTGGGCAGGGACACCTGCCACCAGACCAGGTTGCTCCAAGCCCCGTCCAACCTGGCCTTGAACACCTCCAGGGATGGGGCAGCCACAGCTGCTCTGGGCAACCCCGGCCAGGGTCTCACCACCCTCACAGTCAACAATTTCTCCCTAATACCATAGAATCATAGAATGGTTTGGGTTGGAAGGGACCTTAAATGTCATCTCATTCCGCCCCCCTGCCCCGGGCAGGGACACCTCCTGCTAGACCAGGTTGCTCCAAGCCCCGTCCATCCCAGCCTTGGACACCTCCAGGTTGCTGGCCAGCAGCATTTCCATCATTAAAGGAGCATTTTTCCCCCGATGTGCCGAGGCTCGCTGGGATCATGCTGGTCATGGCTCACCTCCACCCGCTGCACTTGGGAGTAGATGGTGTGCACCGCGCTGCCGTCAGCGGGCGGCGGGTGCTCCTGCTCCTGGGTGGCTGCAGGGGGGATAAGAAAAGTCACTTGCGAGGGGAGCAAGGACCAGTGAGGACCCAGGCACTTTGAAAGCCCCATCCTGCTCCTGTCCCCCAAGATGCGGCAAGGGTGAGCCCATGTTGGATCCGTCCCCGGCACGGTGCCCGCTGGCTGGACCCGGCTGCAGCCCTGTCGCTGCAGCTGCCCGGTCATGGTCGGAGGATTTCTGGCCACCACAGGTCAGCTTTGCAAATTTGTCGCTACACAGGGAATGGGAAGGGGGAGCCCAGCCCGGCTGAGGCACTCGGAGAGATGATGCCCTCTCTAATTTGGGCTGGGATCATTCAGCTCCCTTTGAGACCACGCAACATGATCTCAGAAGCCCATGATCTGGGTAAAGCGCTGGAGATCATGTGCAGGTACATTTCTCTCTCTTTTCTTTTTGGTTTTGGGGTTTTTTTTTAAGCTGGTTTCCTTCCTGCCTTTTACTCTGTGTTTCAAAGGAAGCACATTTTGCTCCTTCCCAAGGGCCAGGGTACTCCCAAGACAAGGTGCTCGCGGGGATCAACCTCTTGGGCCGTTCGCTGGGGCTGGCTGGGGGCAGCTTCTGTCCTCCCTCAAGGTTTGTCCTACCCACGGACCACCAAACACCCCGGGCACACTTCCCTTGTGGCACTCACCAGCGGACATGGGCAAATGGGCAGCCACGAAGACCCCGGTGAGCATCATCACTGCGGTGATGGGTACCACCACCATCAGCACGACATACTCTGTCCTCAGCCCGGTGCTGCCTGGGATGGGGGGGCAGAGACGGGAGGGGGTCAGCCAGCAGCACTGGGGCCCAGAGTCACCCAGAGCTGAGCAGAACGGGCTGCTAAAATGTTTCTTCATCTTATCACCTAATTTTGGGATGATGATGTCAGCAGAACAGGAAACAAGGGGCAGGAAATGCTTCTCTTGAGCAGAGCTCTCTCTAATCGCCTCCAGACTGCAACAGTCTGCAAAAAAAAAACCTGCTGGAGGCCAGATCAGGGCCAGATCAAGCCCTCAAAACTTCTCTGGTGGCTTCGTGGAGGCCTGCGGGGAGGCAGCCCCTTTGTACAATGCCTTTGCATGGCAAGTGCATGAGAAAAGAGACAGATTCCTGCAGCTCCAGCCATCCACTGGGCTCCCACCACGAGGAAGCACCCCGGGTGGCCCCGCTCCTGAACCACTAACGGTGGCAGTGTGCAGGGGTGTCCCACGGTGCAAGAGGTTTCGGGGCAAGGGGCTGAGAGACAAGCCTGAAACTCCGCTGGAGCACCTCATTTCAGCATCTCCCTTTCTTAAGCAAGAGTCCTGACCGTTTTTTCCCCACGGGGATATTTTCTCAGCACCAGGTCACTGCGAGAGCCCCAGCAGAGATGTGACTTCACCTCCAGGTCCCCAGGGAAAGGGGCAGCCACCACGCCACCCAGCCCTGGCGAAAGTCCCCCACATCACGAGAGAGCGCTAGAAAACCCCGGTGAGAGAGAGCATGACTTTTGCCCCGAGACCCTCCAAAGGGGAAGTTGTCACCGAGGTTTTTATCCTCCCCAAACCAACCAGCATAGAAGTCTCACACATTTGAAAAAGAGCCCAGGGTACCAGAGCGCGGTGGCCGGGGTGGCCAGGGAGGCAGGTGGGACCCATGGCCGGCGTTTACAGGAAGGACCAAGCAGCTCTGAGCAGGTGACACAGCAGCCACTTTTCTTGCAAAAGGCTCCTCTGAGGCTGCCTGAAGCAGCGTGAAAAAGTTCCCCGCAAAGCAAGAGCGGGACTGGGAGGCTGGAGAGAGCCAGGTCGGCAACTGGGGACTTACCCCCTTGCTCGTAGCTGCACTCGGAGGAGTTGAAGGCGACGACCCGGCTGCTGACGGGGTTGCTGGCCGTGCAGGCGCAGGCGATGCTTGCGTTCTGCAGGGGGTAGGAGAGGTTCAGGAGGTTGCCGTTGCGTGAGCAGAGCCCTGAGGTGCTGGTGTCCTGGCTGTCCCAGCTGTAGGAGACGTTGTCCCCTCGCTCCACCGTGCAGTTGAGGGTAATGGTGCAGCTGCCATTGGCCAGTGCCCAGCCAAGGATCTGGATGCTGGGATCGGACACCGGCTCTGGAGAGAGGGAGGGAGGGGGGGTAAAGGTTTGTGTCTGGGGGAGGATGCAAACATTGCCTTGGCCCCTGCCTGGGAAATCCTGCTGGCCTCTCCTAAATCCCCAGGGGATGGGGAGGAACTGGCCTGGTCCCAGACCCGCTGCTAACACATTAGAGAGGGACACGGTCTGCACGCACCCAAAGGCTCCTGGGGGTACCTAGATGGGGCTGCAAGAAGGTCCTGGACTCACTGCAGCATCTTGACATCAGGGTGGGCATCTCTCACCCTCCTCGACAATCACCCACCTCCCAGACCTGCTCCCAGCACCGCAAGAGCCTGGGAGCATCCAACACGGTCCTCCCAAAGCAGCGTGTCTCACCGTACACCTCCAGCTGTATCTGCCAGACTTTCTCCTCCGGCCCCTTGCTGACTATATACTCGTGGAGCTGCCTGTCCTCCCGGCTGGTGTTCAGGATCTCCAGGGAGAAGTCCGACATGTGGAAGCGAGCTCGTCCCTGCATGTAGTTGGTGAAGTTGCCGTCCGAGTACTTGAGCAGGACGAGCTTCCTCTGCGGGTCCTCCGTGTCCCGCTTCCAGACGGCTGCTCCAAAGCGCCTGGTGAGGTCCTGGAGTTCGGGGGGGATCCGCAATATCGTCGCCTTCCCCAAGGTGCCCAGCAGCGTCTCCCTCGCCCCGTGGCCCATGCCTGGGAGGAGAGCAGAGAGAAGGGCTGAGGCAGGCAGAGAGGCACAGGGGGGCTCCGAGTGACCGTCGTCGTCCCCCATCCCGGCTCTGCCAGAGGAGGGCGGATACCCATGGAGCTGTGGTAGTCGGTGACAGTGTTGGACCCACCTTAGTAATCTGCAGATCGGGGACGGCTTGGGCTGTGTGAGATAAATCGCTCGGAAATTGAACAGATTACCTAACCGCGTTTTCAAACTCTGGGTTATCCACCACATCCTGCACCAACAATTGCTGGCAGGTGGGAACCCGAGTCGTGCTGTACAGCAGGGCTCAGCGCGAGCTCTGCCCCATGCCCACCCCACAGCACCATCCCCAGAACCAAAGGAGAGAACCCCAGCCCTCGGCCCCACATCCTCGACCGCGAAAGATGCAGATTGAGGGCTCGGCTCAGGAGTTGGAGGGGAAGCGTTGTCTTCCTCTGCTCCTCCTCCCCGCTCTCGCCTTCCCAGAGCAAGGCAAGAAAGTCTTCATTTGCGTCAGCCTCCAGCGTCCTACTGCATGGCCAAATCCTGATTTAAGGTTTTCTGTTGGCACAATGACAACCAGCCAGAGCGGCGAAACATCACCCCATGGAGCGGAGATACCTCCAGCAGGGGAAGACGCTTGCGGTCTCAGTCCGGTGGAGATGCCGGTCCTGGGAGAAGGGTCCTGGCAGCGGTGGGACCAGCCTGGAGGAGTTCCGGTGACACCAGGGCAGTCCAGAAGCAAGCAGTGCTTGGTGGCTCTTGGCCAAAGCCTGCAGTTGGGTGCGCATCATGGCACCCACCTCCCTCGAATGCCTCAGCCCCAGAAACCTTCCGTGGGACTTCTCTTGTAGAAATTGCAGGAAGCGCAACCTCCTGGAGGTGGGCTTAGGTGTAAATCCCAGGTTGTCCTTCTCCCAGTTGAGGTGGTCCCACCTGTGTTTCTTGGCGGCCACGGAAAAGTACTCTTAAGAAGAGGGGTGCAAACATCTCCCACGCGTCCCAAAGCATCTCAAATACCTGGATTTCCTGGAGAGCAACGCAGAAGGATCTTCTCCCCCAAACCTTTCCCTCTCTTTGGTTGCAAGGCAGTGATTCATATTTGCCCGCACCGCCGGGGCAAACAAGTTTGTTTTTGTAGGAAACGGTGTGCGGAAAGGTGCCAGCTCATCGCTGCTGCCAGTCACCGGCAGTGGGAGCTTGGAAGGAACCCCGCCATCTCACCCCCATGTTTCCTACTGACTTCCTTCCATCGGGGCGAGGCTTTGCCCCAGAGGGGAAAAAGAAAAGAGGGGCAGCTACCCCAAAAGAACAGAACTGGGGAGGCCCAGATAAGCCCAGTACCTGTCTCTCCTGCAGCGCATACAGTTCCAGTAAAAACCACAGAGCAAACGTTCTCCCAGCCACCATCCCAAGTGAGTGCCATTGCTTATTTCCCCTCCCCGCCTTGCTCTGCGGCACGAAACACAGCAGTCTCTGAGCTGTCCCTGTGGACTACATCTCCCCAGTGTCGAAGCAGCCATGCGGACACGGCCGTCATCCCGCAGAAACCCCGCTGTCTGCCTCGCCCAGTGCCTCCTACATTTTCTGCCGACGCGTTTACTGTAAAGCCTAGCTTGCAGGCAAACGCGGTGTCTTCTCAGCAACGCGGATTTTTGGCACGCAGCGGTTAAGGTCCTCATGAATTACCAAATGGAAAAGCCCTTTTTACACCATGTTAGAAAAACCCTCTGCCCCGGCGAGGAGCATCTCCTTTGCAGGGAAGACGACTCGGCTGGAGCAAAACTGCAGAAGGAGGGATGTAAAGAGGTCTGAAAGCATCCGAAGCCCAGGCGGAGGGGCTGGAGGAAGGCGAGCGATCCACGGAGGCACAGCGCTAGGTCTGCAGCAGCCCTCACCATAAGGTATTGGGCTCGTGGGACTTTCGGTGTGCTGGCCAGGCTGAAAACACCGGGGGGATTTTAAAGGCAGGTATTCTAGTAAGAGTGAGCCAGCAGAGCCAAAGAGAAACCCCAGCTCTGCCGGAGTCTCTGGTTTCCCGGCCAAGTCCTTCCTTTTTACACCCGGTAATGACACAGATGCAGTGGCAGAGGGCTCGTGGGGCTGTGAGGACACGTAATGTCCCTAGGGAAGGGGTACAGATGTCAGGCTGGCACCAAGAAGAGGGTCAGGATTACTCACAGCTCCCTTTGCTCGGCTCAGGGGCCCTGATCCACCGAGCACTTCAACGCAGTCTCAGTGCCACCAAACCCAGTTTTGCAACATCCTCCCATAACTGCCGACTTGCCAACAGGCTGGGAGGAGAGAACATAGGAGCCCTGGGGGGGTCCGGGTGGCCCTCGCTCCCTGGTCTGGGGGGATTTCGACTCATCCAGGACACCGTCATCCCCAGGACACCATCCACAACTGGCCAGGGCTTCCGGGCACCCAGAAAACAGGCGTTGTCCCGCTGCCAGTCCCTTTCCACTCGCCTTAGACACATTTTATTGCTCGGGTACCGTCTCCCAGCCCACTGGCACCTCTTGATCCGAGGCACTCGCTATTGCAGACAACGAGGCAATCCACCAAGGACCTTCATCTCAAGTACCCCAATTCACATCTGGTACTAAATTATTTGCTCAGTGCTATTAATATCCCGTTAAAACACACAGTAGAGTGTTTCACTGTCGCAGCTACACTTTGTCCATCACCATCTTTGTTCATTCATCATCTTTTACGCTCTCCTCCCTCAGTCTGACTCGTAGGAGCGTATTAAGGATGCACCACACATCCAGCCTGGAGTTGCGAGCCATTTATCTTCTATATGAATATTTATACTCAATCTGCCCATCCGCCCGGCACACAGCTCGTGATTTCTAAAGGTCTTAATATCTGACAAAAATCCCCAAACAAGCCAAACCGAGTGTTTCACGGCGAGGAGAACATACATACCCCAAACGCAGCCGAGAGACATCAGCAGCCAGAGACCCACGCTGCAGCCCATACCTCGGTTCACGGAGCCTCTGTTGCAGTGGAGTTAATATCTGCTGCCGGGCTCATTATAAGAACAGGTGTACTCAAATCAGAGGCGCTGTCGTGGGCCATGTGTTTCCTGTTTTTGGCTGAATGACTCTTTTTCTTTCTTTTTTTTTTTTTTNTCTTTTTTTTTTTTTTTTTTTTTTTTTTTTCTTTTTTCTTGAGTGGAAAGTATTCAAAGCACTGAGCCGCGCTGCTGAATGCTTCGCTGAAGACAGCCCAAGAGACCTGCAGAAGGAACCGGAGCATCAATTTAGACTTTATGCCAGAACTGCATCATCTTGCCACAGGTCCTTAACCCGACCCCAAAAGAAGAGGAAATGACCAGCGAGAAAATCATTTCACTTACAGTAACAGCTTCCCGGGACTGTACAGAACCTTCCAACCCTGCTACCGCAGAGAGGGCAGAGGTGGGCGGCCACTCCCCTGATGTGGCAGCATCCCAACCAACTGCTGCCCCATCCCAGTGCCGCGGGGCTGGGACCTGGCCTGAAGCCCTCCCAGAAAGCCAGTGTGTGCCAGTGCTCGCAGGCGTGATGCTCAGTGGTGTAGGAAAAAGCCCAAAATTCTGGAATTAAGCCATACCCATGCTTTGGGTTGCACGGGATCTACAGGGAGGATGAGTATGGGTGGTCCCTGAGGAAAAGCCCAGTCCTTGTTCTCAGGCTGAGCGCTCAGGGAAGTGATCCGGACTTGAATTTGTTCCTATTCAACGGTGGGGATGGAGCGGGGACCGCAGCCTCCTGCGCTCAGCGGAGAGCCGGGCATGGGGAGCGTGAGGAAAACACCGCTCACTTGTTCCGCTGCTGGAAAGGGTGAGAAAAGCTCAGTTGTTTTTGTGTTTTTAGTGTAATGAATTATTCACCTCCTCCGGTGGCTCGGCCCGCGCAGCTTTAAAATGGGAGAAGTGGGGGTTTTTTCCTATTTTGTTGCTTTTTAGGTTTTTCAGAGGCGAGCAGAGGCGACAGCGTGAAGCAGGAATTCCTCCGCTCTTTTAAACCAAATGTGAGCGCCACGCGGAAATAAAGGGTGAACCTACATCCCACCGCTTTTCGGTGGAGCCAAGCTCTGAGACCTCCATGAGTTTCATTGCCGATAAATTATTTCTAATGATAAAAAGCCTAAAACCCCACTAAACCATCCCAGCATCCTGCTAGGCTGCTCCTTCCTTCTCAGAAAACATCTGGCTGAGAAAAAAAAAAAAAAAAACAAAAACAACAAACCAAACAAGCCGTTTCCCAGTAATCGTCAATTCACAGAAGGGAAGAGCTCAGAAGAGGCATAAAAAGGAAAGGATGAGTAACAGCAGTACAAGGGGACTTAGCTCCTTTTCCTGGTACAAACAGGCAAGGAGTTTTGGTTCAGCTGAAGCTCAGCAGTTGTTCCTACCGGAGGCAACCGGACCGAGCGCTTGGCCAGATGATGGAGGGGCGAAGACATCGCCTTGGGGTATTTTGCAGAGCAGCAAGCCGCCCCAGCACAAATCCCACCCGAAGAGCCGGTGGTCAGGACGGAGGTCTCCAGTGGATGGGCTTCACCAGCTCGGCCCCCCAGGCAGGGCAACGGGGTGGTCCCCAACCCACCCCATGCCACAGATAGGTGACCCATGCCTGGGTGCAGGCTGGCCCAGCATGGAGAAGACCAGACCATTGACCACAAACAGGTCCAGGAAAGCCATATAACCCCAATATCTCCCATGGGGCACAACCACAGCAGCATGCCCCAGGCTGGGCTGGCACCAGCCAGGAGGAATGGGAAAAAATTATTTAACAAGCAAAACCATCAAGGAAAAATCCTTCCAGGAAGCACCAGGGGGCACAAAAAACATACAGGCAGTCGTAGAAAAACCTCCTTTAACCAAAAATAACAACCCTAAATGCCTTTACTTTCCCCATCAGCTCAGGCTGAAGTCTCCTGACCGGAAAGATCGTAGAATCGTTTAGGTTGGAAAAGACCTTTAAGATCATCCAGTCCAACCATGGACCCTACTCTACCAGGTCTGCCACTAAACCATGTCTGCAAGCACCACATCTACACGACTTTTAAACACATCTGGGGATGGTGACTCGACCACCTCCCTGGGCAGCCTGTTCCCATGGTTGACAACTCTTTCCGTGAAGAATTTTTTCCTAATGTCCAGCCTAAACCTTCCCTGGTGCAACTTGAACCCCGATGACTGAGGCACAGCACCAGGCTCCGTATTTGTTCATTGCAGGAGGTTTGATGATGACGTTGCTGCTCAGTGGTCGTCCTGGATTCCGTCAGAGGCAGAAGAGCCCCAAACCTCCACGTGGGAATGGACCAAGACCCAAGCAAATATTTTCAAGTGGGGGGATTTCTGCAAAAATATACATTGGTGCTAAAACCATCAGCCACCCAGCAGGAATTACCCCGAGCTGCTCATTAGACCCAGGAGCTGGAACGACTCCGGCTCATTACTGATTTTTCAAATGAGCTGGCGAGGTCCCTGTTGACCCTTTGATGAATCTGGCCTTAGGAGTCTTTGCTTAAAAATGGCTCTGGAAAGTGATGCCTCTTGGGTTTTACAGAGGGCAGAGCCCGGTTCTCCCCTTTCTCAGGACGGTTTGCCGGAGCTGGCAGGAGCAGCAGCGCCCCAGGGCTGCGGTGGCCCTGAGATGTGTCCCCATCCCTCCTTGCAGGTTGAGGGACCATCTCCATCCCTCACAAGACACATCCTCCCACCCCAACGGGCCCATGTCCCACCATCCGGAGCCGGCTCCTTCCCTGAGGGACAACTGTGGAAGGGCTCCGGTTCCCAGCAAGGGTCTTAGGGGGGAAACGCGGCTCCCTCCAGCATCCCCCCAGTTCCCGAGCACCCGCTGTGGCCAACCCCAGTCGAGAGGAAAATGCAGAACAAGCACCTAAAAATGTGGGGTTTAAGGGTAAAATTAATTTAATGTAAACAGAGATAGATATTTCTGAAGCCAGAGACCATGCTCGCCCTGCCAAACTCTCCCTTACAGAGAAAGCCAAAAGTGCCACCCTCGCTCTGTCCCCTTGAGATGCTCTGGAGGACCTGGAGGCTGCACAGCACCCAACAGCACCCATACTGGTGTAACTGGTTTCAGGCTAATCACATCGTGCACTGTCCCGCACTGTCACATCATTCATGGGTCACGTAAAAGGCATCGCTGACAGCAGGCGATGGCCGAGGACCCCGCAGGTCCACAGGGAGTCCCAGGAAAGGCTCAGATTGGGTTTCTCCACAGACCTGAGGGCTGGGGAGAGGAGAACTTCCAAGCAGTTAACCGTGATTTTAGTAATTTCTATTGCCAGGGTTCTCAAAACACTGTTGCAACAAACTTCATCCCCGTTTTGTTCAGATCTGGAGAACATGACCTCCGAAGCACAAAAGGTGAGGAGGGAAACTGAGACATGGAGCTACCCTGAAGGCAGCAGCACAGCGGCCAGAGCCTGGGCTGGCGGGAAGCAGACGGCTGTGGATGAGACCCGGTGGGTGCTGGTGTAAAAGGCACCGGTTGACCAACTGCATCTTTCTGCATCCAGCCAGTTTGGGGGCCCTCATCCAGGCGCTGGTCCCGTGGTGGGGGATGATTAGATGAGGAGAGATGTCAACCGCAGAGTGTCCTCAAGACAGAATGAGGAGGAGGAGGAGGTGTCCCAGGGCCACCAGCATGCTGATGTTGGTGCAGGATGCAGCAGCAGAGGACTCACCTGGAAGCAGAGGGAGACCCGGGGCATGGGAAGGGGTGTGGGCTGCCCAGCCCTAGCAGGGGACCCCCTCCCCCCTCCCCAGGTGGGTTCCTGCCACCCACCAGCCCATGGTGCAGGGGGAAAAGGGATCCACCACTCCTGACCCATGGGCCACCTCCAGCTTTGCAGGGACCCGCTGTCCTCAGGGGCACCACTGCTGCTCTGGGGACCTTCCAAAGCCAAGGCCACCTTGTAGCCCATCCCACCCGAGTTTTGCCATCTTGTGTGTGCACCATGGGGGGTACCTGTCCAGGTGCAGGGGTGTCTGTAGGTCAGCGAGGCGTTGTTGGAGGAGACAGGGTTGCTGACTTTGCAGATGTAGGTTTCTACCAAAGGGCTGAAGGAGACATGCTGCTCAGAGGCATCCGCACTCTCCAGCAGGAGCCTGCTGGGGGGAATCCACTCATAGGTCACCCCTTCGAGCCCCACCGAGCACTCCAGGGTGGCTTCGCACGATGTTGGGTCATCCCTGATCACTTTGGCATTCACAGTGGGCTTCGGAACCAGATCTGCAAGAGGCAGTGGGATGTCAGAGCCTCCCTGTCCCACCATGTGGCACCGGGACAACCCTCCCCTCCTCCCAGCTCACCATAAACCGTAAGGAGGATGTTTTCAATGTGCTCCTTGCCCATCTCATCCTCCAGGTACACCTGGTACATGCTGCTGTCGTTTTTCTGCAAGCAGCTGATTTTTAAGGTGTTGTTGGGGAAGAGCTCCAGCCGTCCCTTGTAGGTGCTGTTGGGGTACTGGACCTCCATCTTGTTCTCCCGGCTGGCGATTTTCACAGAGTTGTTGCGCCGCCAGTGGATTTGGTGGTAGGAGATCTGCTTTTGCCGGCTAGGGCTGAGATACGCCACCCCACGAACAGCCCCGACCACCTCCGATGGCCTGTGTTGTGCCCAGGCTGCCAAGAAAGGAGACGGCAGTGCTGCTTGGCCAGCCGGACACAGCCCCACCCCTCCCCGGGACTCGTCCCTGCTTCGGAACCTCAATTCCTCCCAGACACGTGGAAAATGGAAATAACTCATTTGCTCGCTAATTCCTTTGCGCTCTGTCAGCCTTGGAGGCACGTTGCAGGGACAAGCCCTACGGCTGGCAGTGGGATTTCCACCTCCCCACCCCAGCATGGGACCACACACCTCCCCTGCTGAAGGGGTTTTTTTTTTTTCCTTTTGCTTTCATTTTTGAGGTCCGCTCCCCCCTCCAGGCTCACCCAAAGCAGCCCCCCACCCCCAGCTCGGTGGTGGCAGTGCCGGGGGCTCCCACAGGAAGGGAGTCAGTGGGTCACACCTCAGGGACAGCGCTGGGATGGGAAAAGGTGGGGAAGAGAGCAGGAATAGGGAGGGTTTACCCACGGGCACCTCCCACAGGTCCCCCACCATCCCCAAAGCCATGTCCCCCCAGCCCAGCACCCTCACCCTGGAGGAACCCACTGTTGTACCTTGCGGGATGAAGAAGAGGAAGAGGAGCGCCATTGTAAGCCCCGCCGCCATCTTCTCTCTACATCCACATCCAAACCCTGGGGTGGAAATCCTCCTCGCCAGGCAGCTGCTCACTAAGGACCACCCCCCCCACCCCAAGACTGCAGCCCCCTGCCACTGTCCCTAAACCCGGGGTAGGGAGCGCTCTGCAGGAAAGGGGCTGGGGGGGTGGCCGCGTACTGGGAAGTGACATGAACCCACTTGTGGTTCCTCTTCCGCTTCTGGGCTCCTTCAAGACACAGTCACCGTCCTGGGGGTCTGTGACTTCTTCACATAGGTGGCACCCCAAGCCTCCAAGGGGACACCACGCGCAGCACCTCATGGGCTGCCGAGCCCCCCCATCAGAACCACCCCACCATCCTGACGGCAAATGAAACGCAGACCCCAGGGGTCACGTCTCCCCTTTACAGCTGCTGTAACCAACCCACAGGGTTCCTGTTGCTCCACTTGCAAACCCAGGTCTGCGTCATCAACAAGGTCTGGCCCCCAGATATGCCATCACAGGCTTGCAGGGACCTCCGGAGATCATCTCGTCCAACCCCCCTGCCAGAGCAGGGTCACACAGAGCAGGTTGCACAGGATGGCGTCCAGGCGGGTTCGGAATATCTCCGGAGAAGGAGACTCCACCGCCTCTCTGGGCAGCCTGTGCCAGTGCTCTGCCACCCTCCAAGGAAAGAAGTTTTTCCTGGTGTTCAGAGGGAACCTCCTGCATTCCAGTTTGTGCCCGTCACCCCTTGTCCTGTGGCTGGGCACCGCTGAAAAGAGCCTGGCCCCATCCTGTTGCCACCCGCCCATTAGCTCTTGCTGAGCATTGCTGAGATCCCCTCTCAGCCTTCTCTTCTCCAGGCTGAACAGCCCCAGGTCTCCCAGCCTTTCCCCATCACAGAGATGCTCCAGCCCCCTGAGCATCTTCGTAGCCCCATCCATTGAGCAGCCTCAGCCTGAGCGGAGACCACTGGCACCAGCTTTTGGGCTGTCACCGTCACCCCGGTTCGCAGGTGGGAAGGAGACAGTAGGGATGATTTGCTGAAGCTGCAGCACGTGCTGCGGCCCCAGCGTGCTGGCCTCCAAACAGGGCAGATGCTTAAACCGAAGGATTTTAATTACGGCCTGGATTCCTTCCTGAAAGACGACATTTCAGGACCTTTGTTTGGGATGTGGTGG
>VYXH01001005.1:279300-291182 GCA_013397275.1 Burhinus bistriatus | reverse complement strand
GGAATAAAAATCTTTATAAATGTGAAAAAGAGATTAGTTATTTACGGGAGCTGAAAAGGAGGGAAGTTAGAAGGGAAGTAGAGTGAGGAGAGAGAATATAATACTGGGATGTTTTGATTTCAAGAGGTACCTAAATCAATAGGAGCTGCAGGTATTTATTAAATCCTAAAATTAGGAAAGGGAATTTCTGTATTTCCAGTTGCATGCTTTAAGTGTAGTGCCCTTTCCCCCTCTTTATAACTGCTGAAAGGGCGATTAAGGCACTATTTGGAGCCAGGAGACATGAACTCAGTGCTGGGCTCTGTTAACGCACGCCTTTCCCGTGTCAGGTTATAGGTATAGAATAGACACTTGATGTTCTCCTCTGCCTATGCTGTTTTGTGCCCAACACTACTGTAATTGTTAGAATTAGATGGGTAATTATTAAAATTACAGTATTCTTAGAGAGTCCTTTTATTTAATACTGGACATTCTGGACATACTGTACATACTGGAAGGCTACCATAAAGACGTTTAAGGTTAAAGCCCTGATGAAGTTTGACACTTAACACATGGTTCAGGCATCTGGAGTCACTGCCAGGCTCTCTGGGCTTAAGGTCCTTACTGAACCTCAGCATCAGCCCCGTAAGCAAAGATGACACACTATGACTGTTTGAGTAACTTGGCACAGCAAGTTCTGCTGGTTCTACTAGAAGAAATAGTGTGTGCAAAGATGGGCTGCCTCTGGGTATCTCAGTGGTTACTCTTTTTTTAAAAAGAAAGCTCTATGGAGAGACCTTTGATTTCATACAGTATTTTTCATATTTTAGATTTCTTGTTGCTTTTCAGTTCAGGGCCAGCAATCTGGCTGGTCTGGTGGCATCTACTCACATTGCCTCAGTTACTGTTCCAAAGCATGCAGGTTTAGGAGGCTTTCTGCAGTCCAAAATTGTACCTCATTTGTCCTCTTCTTATTTCTAACAGGCTCTGGCTCCTTGCCTTTGCTCGTCCAAGTCTCTCTCTTCTGCTCTTTTTTCATTTTGAACCAGAAAGTGAAAAAGCCTTTCAGACTCAGTCTCTCTCCATTTCAGGTGATTACAAAGTCGATTGTCCTCCGATTTCTTTTCAGCCTGCCTCAGAAGTCCTGATTTCTATTTCCACCTTTTGATCACTAAGTCTGCCTTTGGTAAAATACCTGTCTGTGGTGCAGCCCGTCTGATTAATAAGGTTTGCAGTAATCAAGAGCCAATATCTAGGTGATAGGACACAGGGATCATTTTGTGATGGGCAATACCTTCAATGCAGGCTTACACATCTGGGATTGGTTTTGCGAGGAGAAAAGCTGGCCAGAAAAGTGTTTGGAAAATTATTAGGGCATGTTGAAATTCCATTTGGGTAGCCCTCTGAACCTTAATGTTACTTTTGGGGTCAAGAAACATCTCTTTATGGTTAAACAGGCTTTAACGCTTGGAAGTTAGTTTTTATACTTGTTCTGTATAACTTCAGCTGGTGTGCTGCTCTTCCCTAACTTTGGTTCTGACTGAAAGGAAAAATGTGGAAAATGAAAAAGAAGAATGAATGTACACTTGGACAAGGTTTCCACAGAAACCTTCTGAATTGCTTCAGAATTGGAATAAAAGAGCTGGAGTCTATTGATAACAAGCTGTGAAAAATCTCATCTGGACTGTCAGTATGATGTACCTAAAAGTTTGGACCTGGTTGTTTGTTTCATTAAGGTTTTTTTTATTTAAAAAAAATTGAATGAGTCTTTAATTCTGTCATCATCCCATTGACATTGGGGGAATGTTGAGTGCAGGGCTGGTTAGGAAAAACTTGTTGGCAAAAAGGAATACCATTTCTTTGAGAATCAGGTTGCCAGTGATATGCTTGTGTTTTCCACTGCGCCGTCCCAAATTTCATTTTCATACGATGTGAACTAAAATAACACACCTCGCAACTTTTCACCCAGAGCGATTATGCCTATTTTTATTTCATTGCCACAAACTGGGGAGCTTTTTATTTCACTATCAGGAAGCAAGGCATATAAGCTGAAGGTATTTGTTACCCCGGTTGCAGTGTCAGCCCCCAGCTGTGCACGGTGCCTGTTCTCCAGCTGCTGTGGAGCATGGCCACGTGGGCTGGCGTGCTGCACTAGCATAAGAATATTCACAGAAAACTCACGGTATTTCCATTGTAGCTTATGAATGGGCTCTGCTAATTATTGGGGCAAAGATTGTGTTTAATACACTCGTGCAGTGCCTTGCAAGGACCTTCCTTCTCCCACCGGAGGTCGAGGGATGCTGCTGTAATGCAAAAAATATTCTCTGGTTGTTTCCTCCCTGTCCTCAGCCTCCTTCATCTGCTTGTTGGTCTCATCTCACCTGTTGCTTTCCTTTGTCTTCCTTGTTTTCTCTTTTCTCTTCAAACAGTATAAACATGAAAGCAATGTAAGCTAATCCTCACCTCGCACGTACACCCTCAAAACAAATCCCATTTGGAACAAGCAAAGCAGTCCCTTCCTGAATGTTATCTCAGGGCTTCAGTCACTCAGTCTGGCTCCTGTACGTAATGCCAGTTCAGGTTTTGGCAGCTCAGCTAGTATATAGATTTCTGCTTACGATGATCCCTGCAAGGAAGCAGTGGCTGCCATATAGACATGCAGAGCAGAAATAATTTGCCTGGCATCCATCTCTTTCTGCGACGTTAGGTGACACCACCAGCTCTCATGGGTCCTGGAGAACGTTAATACTAAAAGATGCAGGCTTACAGGCATAAGCGCAAATTTTGGACACTGTTCAATGATTGTGGCATAATTGTCCTGTGGGTATGCAATATGAACCCACAAAATAAAACTAAGGCATGTGGAGTTTGATAAAGGTGATGGCTCAGTCAAATCTTAAATTCTCTGAATGCAGGAACTCGCACCGAGAAGGGAGGGACCAAGCAGGAGCTCTCTGAATCTACAGTACTTAATGTCTCTCTGCATTGTCTACAAAATAAAATGAAGCTGTTTGGGTTTGGTTTGTTTTTTTTTTTTTTTAAAAAAAAAAAACCAAAGCATTGGTGAAAGACTTAAGAAGTGGCTTTTGATCAAAACATTAAACTGAACTACAATAAAACTCTTCTAGTTGGATTCATTTGGAGTAATATTTACTGTTGCTAGCTCAGTACAATGAAACTATAGATTTTAAAATATCAAATTGTATTGCGAGGTTTGAGCGGGAAAGTGTAGTTTGGAATGAGTTCAGAGTCAGAAATTCTGCATATGCACATCAGCTGAGCTGGGCTGACTGCAGCACATTTGTAGGTGTTCTTGGAACAGTCATCCCTCCTACGCCCCTGAGGTGATTGATACCTGAGTGTCTGGTTTGAGCCATTTTTGAGATAGATATGCAAAGTTTGGATTACGCAATAATAAAGCAATAAATAAACCCCTCACCAGCCCCATTTCAGGCCCATCTTGAGGTTTTGATGGAATTGAACCGGTTCATAGTATTTGTCCCACCTCACCGCACTGGACTGTGTTGCACTGAGAGGCAACAAACATTAAATGCTCAGACTGCAAATATTCTTCGAGTTACCCACCCAAGAGTTAGCACTGAAGAAAAAAGAGGAAAGAAAAGAGTGAAAAAAGAATCCATTGTTTTCAGCAAAAAGACGTTTACTACTTCATCATTTCCAGTCGCTCCTCTCTCAGGATCAAAACTTGATCCCTTGTTTTGTATTTACAGGCATCTTTAACATCTGCTTCCCCCTTGATTCAATTTGCTAGACCTAAATGATTGCTAGTTAAAATACACATGTAGGGTATTCTGTGTCTTAATTGTCTGAGTGCCATCTAATAACGAAAGAAATAGATAAAGAGAGGCTGTGATTCTGAGTAAAAATTTATCTGATAAGAGCACGCCTTCCTTTTAAAAATACTGGATATTTGCAAAGTAATTTTTAGACAAAGTGGCTGAGATTGTCTACCTTTGTCTGTTCAGCAAACTACAGTTGAGGACTTCAAATGACACGTGACTTTTTTTTTTTCCACCAGTTAGACTACTGGGAATGGACACAAGACTAATTAACACTGCATGAATATGTGTTTATCCAGAAGAATCATATGGAAATCAGGATGAAACCTGGGAGATTCACTTCATTTTTAATGTTTTATGGAAAGCCCTGCTAACTGTTCTAAGTTGTTTCTGTCAATTATCATCACAGAGATTATTTCCCTTAAAAAAGTAGTTTTAATGAAAGTGGGAAGTTGGGGTTTCCAGGGTATTTAGAATGTCTTTAAACTTGAGGAGTCCAGTCATGTATTTTTAGCCTAAGAAGCTATTTTGTGAGCAATTGTCTTAGGACACTCCCAATCGGTAGGATTTTTTTTTTTTCTATAAATAATCTTATGAAGCTTTTTGAATGGATGAGACATAGGCAAGTGTGAATATGTGGGGATCCAGGCCAGGCTGGACTCCAAGCCTGGCTCAGGATATGCTGAATTTAGCTGGGTTCACGTGTAGGTGTAGATGGAAAATACATGGTCGCTGAGTTTTCATATGCTTGACTTCCTTCACTTGTTCTTCAAATGGTTATGTAGGTCCAGCAAGGGAAAATAAGCTATTTTTACAAGCTATAAGTTCATGGTTATGACCCATACGTGGTAAACGACTGTGGAAGAGACAGGAGTAGAAGCGTTGCTTGTGCTTCGTATGTTAGAGGAGTTGTCTGGTTACAGGCAGATGGCCAATGCACCGGTTGGTGTTTCTCCTTTTTCCCCTTGCTTTCACCAGAAATTTCATTCTCAGCAAAATTGGAGTCTGCACGTGTGGTTGTCATTTAATGTGCACCAAGCTGAACTTTCTCGCAGTAGCACTTTGTATTCCAGTTTATGGGAAGCGAGTTGTAGTCTCTTCCCATTTGTAGAATATGAAATGAAGCCCATAAAGGGACAATGCAACAGTTGGACCTCCCACACAGCACCGGTCAGAAGATTCCAGCTATTAACCTCATACTGCAAGTGTTAATTACCATGCACACAATGTGCTTAATTCTCTTTTCATAGATGTTATTGTTTAGTATAATGTACAAGTTTGTTTTCGTCACCTAGAGTGGAGTTATTCTTATCTCGCTCAAATGCATTGAGGCAAAGCTATTGTAGCAAGCCACCATTTTTAGATATACTAATGATAAACTTGCAGATATGTAATGGTGACAAAAACACCAAAGGTAAAGAAGTGGAGTAATTTACATCTCTGTGGAGGGCACCTATGCCAGAGACACATACAATGAAGCTGTCTTTATTCTCTCCTTTTCAGGAAATCCAGAATCTATCGGAAAACATTATTTTTCTCTAAGTTTGATCATTTTTTAGTTATACCATTCAAAATCGGAAGCAATGCATATGGTTACAGTTCTGTAAAACTGATGAAGCCCACTGAAGTGGGGAGTAGGGTGGTTTGCATCCCAGCAAACGGACTGGCAGCTATTCTAAGTGTGCTTTATTCTTTGGCAAGTGATAATATTTTTCATTTTCTGCTACTTTTAAATGACTTAATGATGCTTTATTCAAATGTCAGCATTTTCACACAAAAAGAGCAAGAGTTTTATCTTTCATAAAGCAAATATGGGTTGAACACCTCTTATTTTGTAATTAGAAGTCAGAAAAACAGGGATAAAATTCAGAGAGGATGCTGTATGTGTTCTAACCAAACTAAATGTATAAAGGGTTGGATCACGCAGAAGTTGTAAGAAAGGGAAAAAACATTTTGGCACTTTCAGCATTTAGTCTGATTGTCCCTTTGGCATTTTCTGACACTCAGATGGAAATCAAGTCGATGTAGCAAACGTTCTATCAGAGTGCAATGATTGGAACTTTCTCATAGAAATAAAGCATTTTTGCAGGTTCAGTTAAAAGTCCAGTTAACTCATCTATTAATGCTTGAACTTTAAGCTTTGCTGTAAATCCCACCTATCTAGAAAATGCAAGGGGTCTTGTTTTGACTTTCTGCACACATTTTATTTCTTCTCCCACGTCATTAAACATACACATCTTCTCATTTCAGCTGGTTTAGCTTGTACCTGAAATGTGGGGCCTCTGTATTCACAATTCATAAAGCATCCTTCCCTGTAGTCTAAGCAGAAACTCTCAATTGTGGCATGCCATGTTAAGAAGAGCAGAACTGGGGGAAGAAGGGTTGGGAATCTGCATGTCCTTGGAGTTGAACATCTCAATCCACCAAAGAAAACTCTTCATGGACTCAATGCAACCATCGGGAACTTGAAGGCAAAACATTCAATTCTCTGCTCAGCCACAGTACCCAGCGTGACCCCAGACGAGGCTTTCACCTTCTGAATGTCCATTCCCTCCATACCTATGTCACCTTTCCCAGTGCAGAGTTAGTGTCAGGCTGAATTCGTTAATGTCCAAGAGATGCTCAGATGCTACTCATAGACTAATGAGTTCTGAGGTGTAGTGGAACAGCGCAGAACAAAAAGCAGATGGTGCTGTTGAAAAGATAGGCTCAGCAGTATTATTGTATTTAATTTCTAAGCAGTTTAATGACATGGGCCAGGTACCACTAACAAAAGTTCCTAGAAGAAATGTTTGCAGGACCAGGTTGCCTGTTTTTTAGTTATATGGTATGAATTATAATTACCTTTTTAAGGTAAGCTTGGGGTTTGCAAGTCAGGAGCATGTGTCATGGCAAATACTTCTATGCCTTTGATCAGTTGTGCTCCTCTCAAGATAAAGGATTTGTAAGCAAATTGTCCTGTGACCTGCATACGTTTTCCATGCTGTGTGAAGGATGAGGTGTTCAATTAAAGGGTCTGCAGATGTATAGTGCAGAAAGGGGTATATTTTCACTGGTTCCAAGTGATGCATTGAATACTTAGCTTTATTTTTTCTTGAATTTTTAATTGGTACCTGGCAGAATATTGGCTAGGCTCCTCTGAAAAGCTGAGTCTTAGTGAATTCATCTCTCTACGCTCCTGTGCTGCAGGTCTGTCAGGTTTTGAAAACTCTCCCGCGTTGTTTTGCAGGGAAACTGATGCTTGGTGTAGCTGCTTGAGCTAACGATGTGACACCGTGCTGTTGTAATCTGCCACACGTGGCGTTCTGTGAATAAGCATGCTTAGCAGTTCCCTTCTTCCACCTTGCACCGAGCTTGGTCTAGAAAGAGCAAAACACCCGAAGCAAACAAGCTGTCAGCAATGTGCTGTTTCTGTGAAAGCTGAACCAACTGTGCAAGGGAGCAAACGTGGGAACCGTTTTGGGTGAGCTCTGACTCATTCACTTCACTCCTTGAAGTACCGTGAACAGCTTGGCTCATGGTCTAAACCAGCCCCCTCTTGATATCCATGAGACCCCTTTCCCTGCAGTGCCTGAGTAGTGGGGTAGTGGAATGGTCCTCCCATCCATCCATTGAAGTTCAATATTCCCAAAGTGAGACCAGGGTGCCTGAGAGTTAGAGAAAATAAATGCCTTTTAGGCATGGAAGGGAATGAGGCTTTGTCAAGGGGAAATCTAAGCCAGCTCCTTAAAAATCAGGCAAAATTTGCATTGAACTGAGGCAGGATGTTTCAGTGACAAGTGAATTTTAATCTCAGGAAGAGAGTCAAGGGCTTAGGATTCAAATAAAAAAGGCAAACAAACTCTTACATAATGATTTCTTCTTCCATTAAGAAAACATTGCTTTAAATATGAGGGTTCTTTAATGACTACGTTCGATTGCTTGAGAGAACCTGTGTATAATGAAATCTTTTTAATATACAGTGTGAATTGTTCTGTTGTCATACGTATTTCCAATTTGTAATTAAGCACCTTTGAAAAACTGCTCACAATTAAAGTGTCAGTGCTTTCTTGAATAGTCTTAATTTCAGTAAGCTTTTGATGCTTTATTCATGAAGAATATTAAAAGGCACTTAGTCATCCGTGAAAATATATGCATGGTATATAAGGCCAGAGTCAAAGGGATAGGTGAGGAATAGCAGTCAGAGGTGCCAGTTCTCGTGGAAGAAGAGATTTAACAATTTTCAGTAGTTACTTCAAATGCAGCAAAATATGTATATATTAATATAATTTCAGATAATTATCTTCCATTAGCTAATTTGGGGCTCAGTAATTAGATGGCTAAAAACTCAAAAACCCTGCACATATTTCATATGGGCCAACCTTATCGGCAAATTATTATGTGCCTTTTCTTTGTGCCAAGTCAAGTATTCTCATTCGCCTTGGAGGAACCTCGCTGTCTGATTTGGGTTTTTTCTCGGTGTGGGTTTGTGTGTTTTTTTTCATCTTTTTAGTTCATTCCTACATAAATGTTAAACAGATGCTGATTTGAAAGGTAGCCTGGTATATTAATTACTGCACATAATAAATCTCAGAAAATGTAATAAAGGACTAATTGATGTCAATAAAAGTAACACTGACAAATGCCTTCTTGTATAATGTAAGCAATGTTCAGTATTGCATAAGCAAGAGGAAAAAAAAACCCCACCTCCTATGGGGAATACTCTGTCATTTGATTTTCCTCTGGAAGAAAGGCTTTAGCTGGATGCTAAATAAATAAGACAGTGAACGTATGAAGTACAGGTGTTCATCAGCCTTCTTGGCTGTTTGTGTTTGGTTTTATTGATTTCTGCCCAGGAGTATTTGTTTTAAGCTCAGGAGAATTTGATATTGAAATTAAAGGTGTGAGATTGCAATTAAAGGTGATGGCACCTTGGCAATTCCATTTCTTTCCTGCTGTAAAAGCAATGTATCATGGGGTGGTGTCCTGGCTTACATTCCCTGGACAGACACAGTGCTCAGGGCATTCCCACAGCCTCCAGAGATCCTGGATGTGTTCAGGCACACCAGGCGCTGAACCTGAACCCAAGGGTGGTCTGGAGTGTGGTGTGGCCGCTACTCACCTGCCCAGTTGGAGCCTTTCTGCTGCCTTTCCTAGGTTTGATTTCAAATTATGTGAAAAGGGATAAACTTGACGGCTGGTGCCACAAGATGCCAAGAGCTCGGCTCCTGGTGAAGTCATGACGTTCAACGGAAATGGCTCATCAGGCAACTGTTGTAACTTCATGTCATACCTTTCTCTTTCTCCAAAGCTCAGGGCTTCTGTCAAGCATGGAGAAGGCAGAAATGACTCAGAAGGAGGTGCCAAGAGCGAGGAAAGGAGGAAAAACATAGCTTTTGAGTTATTGTTCTGCTTTCCTCTTTCCCGCACTCCAAATCCTCATGTGTTGACATGTTCTATTTTCATAACTTTGCCAAAAAGTCTTTTCTCCAGACATATTTATTAGCACCCAGCTGCCTAGCCTTTCTTATACCAGTCGCTTGCTCATCAGGCTCTTGTTGTGGGATTTGCTAATAGCTTAAGCATGAGTTATCAAGGTCAATGGAAAAATAATGTTGCGCTCCGATGTGGAATTTCTTGTTTTTCCTAGCGGCACTAATAAAGGCTGAGTTACAATAACACTGCCTTATCTGCCTTTTGCTGACATTATATATTTCACAGTTTAGGGTAATGTTCTTTATTTCCTTTACTTAAGGCGCTCTGGGTAAACTTCTTTCTTGTTCCATTCTCAAAGGGTTTGTCCCAATAATTTGTTAGCCCTGATGCCCGTCCCTCTGCTGCTCCTCTGTCCTCAAGCACATCTCCTCTGCACCTTTCAGTTTGCTCGCATGCTCCTACCCTTAAATAAAACCCGACCACCTTGATGAGATATCAGTTGAGAATTTCAAAGAAACAGAGCATCGGAGACATGCAGGAAAGCTCTGGGTGCAAAGAATGAATTCAGCAAGCTGGGTGGTTTGCTTTTTATCCCCCAGCCCAATTTAAATGTCAACATTAATTAAATTTTCCCTAAAATCAATCCTTTTTCTTTCGCCTTTTCTTCTCCATCACCTTCTCTTCCCTCTCCCCCCACCCCATCCCTGCTAGTGGCCATCAAAAGGTCTCAGGCAGACCTATTTCAGGTTCATCAGTTCCCCTACTGTCCATTAGACAGAAATTCACAGCACTTCTATTCCTGACTTCTATTCCCACCTTCTGCCACTGACCTGCTCTATAACTTCCCCTTTACTACTGCTGCTTAATTATAGCTGTGACGGATTCAGGGCAGAGATGTCCCAGTGGATGTATGTCTGTACCACACCAGGGATCCAGAGCGGTGGCTGAAATTTTTATTGCTTTCAGTAATTCGTATCCAAGTAGTAATTGGTTGAGGAATGGAGATTGGGAACAGGTTTAAAAAAAAAAAAAATAATGTGCTTATTCTTTTCTTTTTTTTGTTCTCTCCTCCTGGAACAGTTTTCCAAAAGAAATATGTACTTGTACTTAAATAAGGACCTGTTTGTGTGTGTGCAGATTTTTTTTTAAATTTTTCATATTCATACCCTTGCTCAATGATGCAGATAACTAATTTAGCAAAAAGCGTAATATCCAGAAATGGTTGTTTAGTATCCTTACGTATGTGCAAAATGCTCGGTATTTGAGTCTCTGATTCTGTCTGTAGCCTTTAGCTACAGAAGTATTATTAATGAGCTCTGTGCTGTGTATCTGCAGATGTTCCAAGATCTCTTTTCATGGGGAGTTATGTAGCATACTAAATCTTCATGCAAGCAGTCTCTCTACCACAAAGGTATAAAATCAGGAAACTTGGCTAAATCCACCAAGGCAACTGAAGGAATATGGTTGTTTTAGGCAGAAACTTTAATAGAATGGACATATACATAGCAATAAACATCCCCTCAACTTTACAAAGAGCCTGGCAAGGGTCACAGCACAAGGTGTTTATTACTGTAAGAGTCATTAGTGCTGAAAAGACAGATTTCAAGGCATTTGGATTGTCTCTATCAAATGTCATCTTTGATATAAAAATGTAAATTTCACAAGTATCTGTCGACTCTTTGTTATAATTTAATTATCAGAACAAGCACTTTTTCATCTAGTGGATGCTGCTCTCAGCAAATTGAAAAGGGAGGCAATTAGCAACTGCCAGTTTCCCGACAATATGGGACTGTTGCAGCTTCTTGTTGTTTTAACAGGTACTTGAAGTGACATTCCCTTATGGGATCAGCCTAAAAACCTACATGGTACTGGAGTTCTTCCACTTGAGGCTTAACCGTTGACTGAGTGACTTGCCCAACCTTGTAAATTATGGGCAGCATTGGAAAGTAAGAGGTAAAAACAGATGCAGGTGGGGCTTCGGCTTCTTTACAAAAATCAGTCTGAGAGCATTTTTGTAGACTTAGGGCTCAGTTCACCTTTGTTTGTAACTCTGAGCTGGCTGGAGTTATTCCTCACTTTGGCAGAGGTTATTTTTCTGCCTCCGTATAAAATCTGTGGAGGCTCTTGTGTGCATCAAGTATTTCAGAAAGCCGTTGTGAAACTTGCTTTGATACGTTTTCAGAGCTAGATACTTCATCAAGGCTGCTAATCCATGTCTTTACTACATCTTTTAAATCTTGGGACTACTTATCAGTCATTCATTTCTTGATTTGTATTTCCTAGGTAGGGAAATAATTAAGAATTGACTTTGAAACCAGGAAACATGTAACCGCTCATTAAATAAATAAATAAATATTACTGAACCAAATCGTGCAGGGGAAGCTTGTCAAGGATTAGCAATGTAACTGATTTGTAGCCTGAATTCCGTCACTAGCTTTATAGAACCAACTGCTTCATGAACAAAGTAATTGACTCCTGGATGCCAATTATGCCTTGTACTAGTTAGTTTTTTATAGCGCATATACATTATTTCATCAAATGTGGGTTTTGCATTTTAAATGCAAAATTCCACTTTAACTCCAGTAAAAACTTAAGGTCCCCATTCTCCGAGATTAAAAAACAAAAAACAAAACCCACAAAAAAAAAAAAAAAAAAAAAAAAAAAAAAAAAAAAAAAAAAAAAAAAACA